>VZRU01000681.1:16152-27730 GCA_013398155.1 Pedionomus torquatus
AAAGGCAGATGAAGAGACAGAGCCCTCCTCAGACACCAGCCATTGAAGAAAGAAAGTTGGCCCTTTGATCCCTCAGCTTTTATACTGAGCATGGGCAGATGGGATGGAATACCTCAGCTGGTAAGATTTGGGTCACCTGTCTTGTCCACTCCTCCTCACAGGTGCGACCCCTCTACACTTTTTGGTTTCTGACCCTTCAACAGAGCAAATAACAAAATTGGCTGACCTTGATTGTTNGACTGTGAATATGAAATTTCTTTGGTCTTCACTACTTAAGAGAGATTTCTTCAGTTATAATAAATAGATAATTTAAAGAAATAATATCCAATAATAGAATTAGTGGTTAGACAAGCNGGCTGACCTTGATTGTTATTGCAGTAAGTATAAGCAAGGGCCTCTCTGCAAACCATTCCTAGGCATGAAGCACAAACTTTGGTATTATCACTCTGAGAATGGGCATTTTTCTCCACAGCATGTTTTTCATTTCAGAGAGTTAGAAGAGGCCTAACTAAACTGTAAAATTATGGAACAGAAAACTGGTTCTGTTTTACTTCAAACTGGGACACGGGGTTAAAGAACAACACTCTTTCTATCACAGAGATAGTTTATAGCACCTAAATTCTAAGTAGAAAAACTGAGCTCCCCAACAGTGCCTGAAAGCATGTACCACATTCTCCCCTGCTTTCTGGGCCTTCATGTTTTGACTGCCTTGATTCCCTTCCAGGGCAGAAAAGTTACAGAAGAACACTGGAGTACCTCCAGCAAGAAGCCCTTTCATGTAAGGGGGATACAGCAGGAGACGAAGAACAAGAGGGAGAGCTGTGCTCCTGACCACCGCAATTTGAGCACTGACTCTTCCACCCAACAGCATGGTAACTTCTGAGTAGCGATGGCAAGGGAGTTCAGGCTGCTGACATTTGCAATTGCTTCCAGCAAACTGCATATCTGCAGTAAGCAAACTTCCTCCTCATGTTTGTAAACTCAGAGTGAAGAAAAGGTCAGCCAGACTTCAGCCTCTCCATGTAGATCTGATCTGAGAACTGGTAGAAACAGTCAGAGTAATTTTCCAATTTCCTCGGGTCTCTGTTTCATATAGCAGAGAGGCAAATTAGCAACACAGTACAAGGTGTAGGCATGTGCTTTAAACAACAGAATTAATAGATAACACGATTAGTGAAGATCAGTAAACAGGATGTGTCCCAAAAATAATCTCTCAAGGGCTCTACCAGCTAAATTTAAACTGTTTAACAAGGATAGTTTGTCTACAGCAGCAGCAGATTAAACTGCATAATTTGTTGTAGGCTTAAGGGCTCAACTATGCAACCTGTGTTTGCACTGAAATTTAATTCCCTTTTGACGTAGAAAGCTGGGACGAAGTCCTCTGTACCACGTAAGCCCTGTGTAGGAAGCCAGCAAGTAATCAGCATGTTGAATAGCAAGGCAAAGCACCTGCCAGCCCCATAGCTGCTGGCTGTGCCTTGAGCAACCAGCTTGGGGTTTCTTGAGGGCAGGACAAGGATGCGTAGTGCAGCACCAGTGGCAGCTGCGTAGTGCAGCACCTGGTGGTTTCATCAGCAAGATGGGGAAGGCTGTTTTAACAAAGATTTCCTTATGAATTGCCATTACTCACATGTGAAGTCAAGTCTATGCCTATAACAATCTTTATGCTATAGTCATGCCATTCACACTACACCAGATTTTGGCCACAGACACAGATGCTCAGATGACCCAGACACTACACACAAGGCTCTGCGTTTGAAATGAGAACTTGAGCCTCTCTGTTGGTGTGTGAATAATAAGTACTTTGGAGATACTAAAATTTAATCTAATAAGGTCTCGGGGACTTAACTTACGTCTTTTCTAGTCTCCATTTCAGTGGCAAAAAAGCTCCGAAAGCTCAGCACACACCTGCAAGCCAGCCAAAAGCATACTATAGGAGTTCACATGTAAAGTTCCAAATCATCCCTCAAATGTCTGAGAAACAATGGAGGGAGCATCCCATCCTATGGTCAGCAACCTTGCCTGCCCCAGAAAGGGACCTTTTTGCCCAGGAGAGAAGGGTAGCCCCTTCCTCCTTGGCTGGAAGCCTTCCCAGTCTCACAGTCTGAAACCTGGACCTCATGTTGGCTCTGGCTCTTTAATTCCCCAGAGCAAGACCACTTGCTCTTCTGAGTCCCTGGGTAACCCAGCAACATGTGGCAGGTCTATATCCTATGGTTACACATAGAACTACCTTCGTGGCTTCCACTGCTTGCAGCAGGCAGCATGGATACATGTTGCCCCAAAGACTGGCTGGCTCCACACTTCATTTCCTTGCCAGTATCGGATGCCCGTGTGGTGTTTAACTTCCTAATCTTTCCTGAGGCCTCTTTATTTTTTTTTAAGTATTTGTTTTAGTCTAGATAATAAAGACTTCTCCTCCTTTGCTTAGTTTATGCAGTAGATCCAGTGCTACTAGCTCCTAGCACACCTCTGTGTATGCAGTCTCCAACCCTGCACAAGATAATACTTGTTTAATCCTCTAAATGCCCTCTGAGGTTTGATAAGGGACGATTATTGGCCCTATTGGTCTAGCAGTAAGGAAAAACCACAGCAGAGAGCCAGGGCCTCAGACCACAACACAGCCTGAAACAAACAGTCTCAATGCTGGGACCACCACGTTGAAGAGAATGCCACTGACTTCACCCCAGTGAGGAATGAATGACAGGTAACAACTCTGCACCTTCCCTGAAACTAACATGCTTCAAGAAACAGAGCTAATTCCCTGGTCCCAGGCATTCAGCTAGAAAAGGAACCTGACTTTCTCCAAGCATGAACATATTCAGCACAGGACCAGAGAAGATTAAAACATTATGGACTTACTGTCAGCAAGAGACAGGCAAGGAGGAGAAAGAGGGCTGAGTTCAGGCACCTATGAAAATGGCTGGGTTATGTCTGTGGGGAAAAAAATAATATTCATATATCGCATCGCCATACTTACTGGGGAAGAAGTTACTTTAACAGGAAGATTCAATGGTAACATTAGCTGACAAGGTGCCAGTAATTACTGTATTCCCATAGAAGCTGTTATTTTTGAACTACTGCCATGTAAGAGCCTTACTTTCCACATCTTCTGCAGCTCTGAGGGGAAGTATAGGGTGCCTGTGGCCAAGGCAAGCTTGAGACACAGCAAAGTAGCAAAGGCACAAAGAGGCTGGTCCCTGAAGGTTTCCCTTGCAAGGCAGCCCCCTCTTTACACACCTCATTCTGCTGGAAGGAAGGGGTGCCTGAGAAGGAAAAGGATGGAGCCTTCTGACTACATCCTCGGTCCTTGCTTTTGCTCAGGTCTCCACAAGTGCCACAGGTATCCTTTGAGCTCCATGAAAACTGCCAGAAAACAAAGCCAAAAGAAGCAGAGGAACAAAAACCAAGAACATAGCATGCTTCAAAGCAAGTAAAACCTTAAAGAAATTTAAAATATAGCATTCGGACTGCCAAAGGCTCTATTACTGAAGCTAAACAAAGATCCAACAAATAAGAAAACACGAGATTTTACCAAGGAGTAAATTAAACATCTATGGATTTTCAGGGTGTGGCAGTGTTAAAGAATCACAAATATAAGAAACTGGAGAAGTGGCTTTATAGTTTGCATTTTCCTTCCAGCTGCTATGAAACACCCTCCAGTGAAAGAATAGGTAAGAGTCAGTGAAGATTATATCTTTCCAAACGCACACAGAGCTTGAAAAAAAAGGCATCAACCCTAATTTTGGAGCTCTGACTGCTTTTTCAGAGAGAGAAAATCTTGTCTATGGAAACTCTTCAGTTTTCAATATTAGGATTTGCCAAAAGAGATAAATGACTACCTTGAAAGTTAAGATATTTTAATCGGAATCATCTGGATGGCACAAAATCTGTGTGATGATAATCAACGGTAAAAATGCTTCTATTTCAATAAACACAGGATTCTGCTACAACAGCTAGAAAAATGTTGTACAAATAATATGTTTTCTTCTCTCGGGATTTTCAGAAGACAAAATAATAAATATTTCAAAACAAAATTTTAAGGAATCACCATAATATATAAAAATTAACATGAGAGTAATTTTAATCAGAATGCTACAAGATTCAAGGAGGGTGTCAGGAGAAGTTCTGCAGCCATATAGAGTCCTGAAGAACTTAACAAATCTTATGGTCATCTTTAACCTCCAAACATCACGGGATAGATATGCATCCTAATTGGTGTGTTATGCTTATTTATTTCAGTATAAATTCAGACACTTCAGCAGACCTATGTCTGATGGGACCGCTCAGGTATTTCACAATTGTTTGATGGATGTAAATACAGATGTAGGAGATGCAGCCACAATCCAGTCTCTGAAGTATTCAGATATAAATGCCAACAACCTTTTGCCTTCCTTTGTACAAAGCAGCTATCAAATTCTTCATTGTCAATCCTAAAGTCATCCCTGCTGTAAGGAAATATACCAACATCTAGTCCCAAATCAGGTCTGTGGTGTCTACAACAGTTCCCAACAGCATTTTCAGCAACCTGAAGTTCTTCAGAAAATCAAACAATATTTAATTGCTGTAAGGATCTTTAGCAAATATTTTCTTCATCTTTGCAGTAGCAAAATACTAGAATTAATTTTTTTCATTGAGTATTCTTTATGTCCCTCCATCAACCCACACACAATTCTATACTGGCACCCATCAGTTCTAATTTTATCAGCTTGTCTTTAGTTGAGCAGGTCACATCAGCTGCCAAGACCAACATCCTTTGTACAATGGCAGAAAGAACATTTCTGTCTATAACTCATCCTGTTTATGTGGCAGAAGTAAATACCCCACGCTCACCTTGATTTGGTAAATGGACCATTAGTTTAAGGCAATTTATTGTTTGAAAGATTAAAAAGGGCAGGATATTAATGAAGAACTGAGATAATCCAGCACTAAAAGTACTATGATAGGATTGTTTTCACATGTGCTAGAGCTATTGCATTACCCTGGTTCAAACTGTAGGAAACTTTGTGTGTAATGAACTAGTGATACAGAAAAACAGCTAAAGAAACTCTGTCATAACACTGTCTTTTCTGCAAGAAACTGGAGAAATATTTGTCCTTTGAACATGCACACAGACAATTAAATAGCCCACTGGTCCCAAATCCTTGCCACCTGCAGATAGGCCAAGTGTGTCCACAAATTCGAGGAGGAAAGATAAGAATTAGTAGGCAATATATGGAGAGAAAAGCTTGCATTAAGAATAGTATATGCTACAGAGAAAATCATTGAGTCTTTCCTTCACTACTCTTTGCCCTTATTAATGCACTTGCTGGAATTAAAGACCAAACCATAAACGCCCATAAAAACAAACCAAGCTTAAGAATTCATAAAACCAATTGACATAGAAGGGTAACTTTAAACAACTTGCTGGAAAGGAGGAACAAATCAATAAATAAATGCAAGATTTTTAGAAGTAGAAACTTATGTTAATATTGTTAATAAAATTTGCAGTTAAGAGAGTGACAGATGAGACACCTCAGCAGTCTGTGTTTCCCATGACACAAGGTGAGCACTATGTGCCTGAGGACAGAAAGCAGCTGAGCCACTAGATGGTATCTGGCAGACAAGTCTGTACTCTGAAGAAATATTGCAGGATTCACTGTTGGCAAAGGACTGTCTGACTAGGTTGATCACCAGCTTTGGCAATAGTATCAACTCTTGGGCTCCACCTCTCTTCTCCTTTGGCAAGATGGTAAAAGTGTCACATTCTGTCTCCTTCATTTCTGCTCCCTGATGGCCTTGTCTAGTCTGCCTCACCTGTTTTCCTGAGATATGTAATGGAGAAGAGCTACCTGGAGAAGATATTTGTCAAAGTGTGCTGGAGGCAAGATAAAATCCTCCTTTCATTTTTCCTTGATATCCTCTATAGCCTGCAGGCAAAGGCAACAAGAGAACTCACTGTCCTAGGACATCTGAGCGCAGGCCAGAGAGGATGCATAGTAAGTATCCACACAAAAACCTGAACATAGATCTGAGCTTTCACAAAGCTGAGATTTTGCCTTAGCCACCAAAAGGTGTTTATTCTTGCTGGCATGGAGGGTGTACTCACCTTCCCCAGGCACAACAGGCAGTTGGCTACTGCCACAACAACTAGCCACAGCGTACATCTCTTTCCTTAAAAATTGTACATGTCACTCAGGTCACTGGCACAGAGGCATAGTTGTCCAAAAAGAAGGAAATATGCTTTCCTGAGAACATCATGGAGTTATCCCATCACAGAAAAAGGAAATTAGTTTCCCCAAATGCTGTGGAATTGTATGTCACATTAATAATGGTAGTTAATGTTATTAATAACAGAAGCTGTGGCCGCAGCCAAAATTTTGTCCTAGTTTAATGCAAACATTTATATAGTACTTCTTATTATGAACATTAACCTTTGCTTTCACTTTCAGAAAGGTGGTGTTTTTCACAAGGAAACTATTGTGCAATTAATTATCAGCTAGCAACTAAACGGTAACTGGGGACTGAAATCTGTAATTGTACCATGAAATATCAGTTAGACACATCATGACTTAGTAGTTTACCTAATAAGGAAATTATAACACATTATCCCTACCAGGATTTTATAATGGGTAGGAAGTGTGATTCCATGTGGATTACAGGATGCTAGGGGGAAAGCATCATGTTTTCTCTGCTGAAGATTAATATCTTTAAAACCATGACAAGACAGACAGGTTTAAGAATCTGAGGAACTTGATAAACAGCATGGGTCCACATCAAAAGATTAATATGCCATTTGTTCATTATGTAAATGATACTGTCTGGAATAGAGAAAAATACTAAGTTCAAAGCAAAAATGTGAACTGGCAGGGGAAAAAAAAAGCATGCACAGGATCATTATTTATGAATCTTCCTGAAGTCTAGCAAAGTGACCCAAGCAATGAACTGATTAAAATGGTGCCTTTTTTTTTTATCAGAGTAGAAGAGAAAATTTACCGTTTCATCTGTGAATTATGTTGTTTCGTGAAAAGGTTAAAACCTAGAGTTTCTAGCTTGAGCTACAATGCAGAGCCCTTCAGCACTGGGCCAGAGCCTGTCCAAGACCATGTTATGAATATTTGTGAAGCAGGCAGTTTGACGCAGGCCTCCACAGCCAGAATGAATTTCAGCTGCAGCAGGAGATCAAAGAGCATCAAGGAGCAAGTTATTGCTGTCGCTTGCTTCCCACCCAGCTTCAAAGGGCAGGGCAACACCACGACGGGGGAAGCGGGGTGCTCACAGGCTGCGTGGGAGCAGCTGTTGTGCTCCAGTGCCTCCACGGGCATCTAGGATATTGGAACAAGAGCAAATCCCAGGTGCACAACTGTCTGAGCAGATGAGAGATAAATCTATGTGTTCCCCTTCTCAGAGGCCACTTCTGGGGCCTCCAGCAATAATTCTCTCTTGGATGGTGATGTACACCAAAGGGTTTTAGGACTCCCATTCCCACAGCACCACCCAGCCAACAACCCTTCTGTCTGTCCCATGCCCAAACTGCTCATCCACAAACATTGTTTCTATCCGTTGCCCTCTGTACTGCATATTATTCCCTATATTTGTACTGCTCCCTCTCTCTCAGTCCATCTGCCCACTTTGAATCAAATGCAGTTTATTTTGTTCTCCAAGTGCCTATCCCATCTCTCCTTTAGCTGAAGTAGCAGGGGGTGTAAAGTAGCATTTGTGATGTTAACATACCCATACCAAATTAAAAAAAATAAAACCAAACTTTTTTGTTGTTGTTGTTTGCAATGATGACCACCTTTTATGAACACCAAAATACAACCCTGAAATGCTGCATGGTTTGATAAGCATTAAAGGCCATCAAAGCTCAGGCAAATGCTCTCGGCCCAAGGAAAGGGCTTCCCTTTTCAAGAGAGGTTGGATCTACCCCTGCATGCTACAGACATGTGAGACCCCCCCAGCTGGTGGCTCTCAGCTGCCCATGTTGCCAATGTCATCAAAACTGTCATCTTCAGCCTGCCTTTAATTCTTTAAGTGTCAACACAAAGTGAGAGAGAGGAGAAGGTTTATCCAGCAGCAGCAGCAGCTTTCCAACATCTGGAAAATTAAAAAAAAATATTTTTTAACATACACTAATAATGAAGAACACCAGCTTTTAGCAAGGGGCTGAGAGCATGGAGGTGGAGAAATATTTTAATGCTAGACTAATATCTAGCTGAGGTAAAATTAGACTACTTTATGGAATTCAAAACTAGAAGGCACAGATACCTGCTACCACAGCTAGCTCATTCCAGAGGTAATGGGGTTGTTGTTAATAGGAAAATTATTTTTCCCATACTCAAAATATTCTGTGGAAAAAACTAAGCAGTGGAAGGAAGAATCATATACCTTCCTTTTGTGCTTCAATTAAATTTTCCTATTCCTTTTCTTTGTCTTCTTTTTTGCTTTCTTCATTATATAAAATAGCAGTCATCAAAATCCAGATGTTTTCCATCTCTATTGAAAAACCATTTTGGAAAGGAAACAAGCAACCATTCTTAATACTGGATTCAAAGGTTATTGTGCTGACTCCCTGGTTTTCTGCTTCCATAAAGACAAACATATCTTAATTCCACAGTGACAGCCATGTGGTTTCAAGATGACTGTGTAGGGAACTTTAAACAATAAAATAACTATGAGAAGAAGAGAAAAAAAAAAGGTATTATTAAATGTCTAGGCTCTTAGAAAGCACTTGTTACTTCTCAAAAAACTTACACAGTCACTGACATAGTGGCTGTGCAGAAAACATTTCCAACAGCTTGGATCCTACAGACATGTAGATTCCACCCAGCCAGCAGAGAATTTCCTTGAGACCTCATACAGGGATTCAACATCCATATTTAGAAATACCAGGTAATTTTCACAGCCTCCTTGGGACAATAGGTGTTATTGCTCCCCTTTCACAGATAGAGATCAGAGGATGTTAACTGATGACTGAGATCTATCTTGTGTTTAGCTTACATGCCGTGCCAGCCACTGTAGGGAATTAATATTTTTAAATGTACATGTCCTTTATATAACATTTTCACTCCCCCAGACATGAATCACAGTCCAAGTTAGAGTAAAAGCAGCCAGATGGATAAGGATGCAAACAAAGACATAAAGGAAACAAGTAAATATGGCTGAATAGAAGAAAATACACATAGAAATGCGTTATATTTTCATGGATTTTGAACACCAACATTAAGATCCAGCTATTAAAATTAATTAATTAAAAGTCATTCAAATTAATCAAATTAATTAAAATTCACAGCATAGGGAAAAAACTGCATGAAAGTTCACAAATTTAAAATCCACAGAGTCAGAAAATGGAAAAGGTGTTATTTTTTTTCAACAGCTCTAATGCAGTTAGCTTATATGTAGCAATGGAATATGGCAGGCATATGCAATATTGTATTTCATATGCATTTCCATTTTCCAGCATATGCAGTATGGGTTTAGGACTGCCACAGCAACTCTAATTAAATACCTCAGTTTTAAGATCCTTGAAAAACAACTTTATCTTATTATTCAATATTTCTTTAAGCACACACCAACTTCCCTCTTTAATGCCACATTTCCATAATTGCTGTGGCCCTGTTCTTCCCTGCAGTGGCTTTTCTTATTTCCAATTAAACTAGGAAATCTGGGAAACAAGAAACCTTTAGAATTTGGCCTTCTGGGGGATTCTTCTAAATTGTACAGCTTTCTGTTGGTTTTATTATTTTTCTTTTTCTCCTGACTTCTAATCCACAGTTCTAGCCAAACATTCGCCCTCCAGAGTCAAGGCACTGAAAGCCTCAGGATCAGCAGGAGTGTAGGTGGAGCTGAGACTTGTGTTTCCTTCTATATCTAAGACCCTGTTAGCTGTACTTGGCAGTGGCCCTCACTGCTCCTAAGATTATTATATTCTTCCCTCCCTACCCCTGGCATTTGCCCTTAATTCTGACTCTTCCCTTGTTTTCCAAGAAGATCTGAAAGCAATCAAGAGTTAGTTTTCTCCCTCTGCGCACAGAGCAGCAGAGGAGAGGGAAAGGCAAGAGCATCCAGGAAACATTTATCTTTTTGTTTTTTAAGTAGCCAGTGGAGAAGTATGCAAGCAGTGGCTGTCTGTTGCAAGTCTACAGGCAGGAAAGCTTGACAACCTAAAAATGCAAAATACAGAGCTTATGAAAGCCCAGAGAGCGGCCATCTTCCTCTAGCTCTGGGCTCTCAGCTTTGTCCCACACCAGTTCAAAACTGATCATTTTTCCAAGCACTCACCTGCTGTGATCAATCCTATTCTTGCCTTCTCCTCCCTATCTTTGGGCTCTGCTCAGTGAGGCTGTGCACTCCAGAGTCACACAACACGGTAACATTCTCCCTGTCATTATTTTGGGAGAGATAAGGGTATCAGACTCCCTCTTCACATTAAGAAAAAACAAAAAACAAAAAACAAAAAAAAAAANAAACCTGCTTGCAGTAAATACAACTCAAGACGTTGCCATAATCTCTGCTCGTATCAATACACTTTTAAAGGAAGCTGAGACTTATTTTGAGTGTGATACTCAGCAAAAAACCATGTCAATTCAGACATACCCAATAGAGGAATGCCCGCCCCACAACTTTGTCCACAGTAGGGTCTGCTCTTCAGCATCATTCCCCAACAATTGCTTTTCTATTCATCCACCCTTGCTCCACTCCCTGTGTCCTGTTGCATCTCCTGTCCCCTCATTTTTCTCTACCTTATTGAACTAACCATATTTAAAAGACAGCTTTCTTTTTTAAGTCACAGCTGAAAATACCTCTCTCATACTGGATCAGTGGTCTGCCAGTCTATTATGGTGATGAGGTCTGCATGAGACATAGTAGCAGACTTGAGCTAATCCTGCCTGTCTCCCGGGAATCCAAAATTTACAGGACTGCACCTGAGTGGCCACAAACCTCCCTCAGCTCAACTTGCAGCTCTGGCCGGGGCTCAGCTCTGCACCAGCATGATCACATCTCCCTGAACTGCCAAGTGTCAGAACTGTCTCCCATCACATCCCGCACGTCACACATCCTCCATGCTCACCCCTGGTGCTCTCCCACACAGTAAATCTGCCTAAGCTGCACAGCCTGCCTACTCCTTGGGTCTTCATTAGGTCACCTCTTTCACTAAGCTTGTGTTTTTATCATGTGGTTACCTCCACCAAAAAGAATTAGCATTTGTTCTTCAATTAAAATAACTCCCAGTTCTCCAGGACTTCTCCCCTTACCCCACACACTTCTGTTGCCTCACTGCCATTCCAAATTTGCTGTCTCCTTCCTTATATTTGTGCCTAGGTCCTGTGCTGTTTGTGTCACATTTCACAAATTCAGGCTGAAAGATCATAAGGACAGATTGCTGCCTAAACTACATGCATTTTTAAGTTAATTTTATTTGGTACTGGAGAGGCACATGCTTTTTATTCGTTTTTGTAAAGTTGTTTTAACTCAGATTAAATATTTTCTAGTAACTCAATTTTCATTTAAAACAAAACCAAACCAACCAACCAAACAAAACCTAAACAAACAAAACCACAAACAAACACACAAACAAACACACAAACAAAAAAAAAAA
>VZRU01000681.1:27770-38944 GCA_013398155.1 Pedionomus torquatus
AAAAAGAAACAACAAAAAAACCTCCAGGAACTTAAAATTATTACTACCAGAAGAGGTAAAACATACTATCACCAAATACAACTGAAGTGCACAATGCAATAAGATTTATAAGGGACTACAATCAAAAAAGATGGATCATCAAACTGAAAAAACCGTCCAGCAACTACATGTTTATCACAGCTTTTGCGGACATGATAGATAAACTGTACAATAATAGATAAACTGTACAATAATAATCAGTTCCGTCACCCAGGAAAACAATTTCCACTAAACACCTTATTTCCAGCATTTTGTTAATTTATGTATTTGTTGAAGCAATTATACCCAAAATTACCTTTAACACACTACAATTGCTTTTATTAGCTACTAAACGTGCCTGGATTTCTGAAAGCATGGCTCAAACAGAAAGTCCTTCAGCTTAAAAATGAATCTGAAAGTCACCCATAAGCTGCAAGAGAACAGCTTATGTTTTTGCTTTGTGGCAAAAACCCATTTGAAAATTAGGGGGTTTACAGAGAAAACAAGTGTTTAGGCTTGTGAGCAAACTGCAATAGCGTCTAACACTAATACAGTGTCTAACCAGTTACACATGAGTGCATACAGATTCTGCATGGAATCCTAAGGAGAACTGTCTTTTTTTTTTTTTGATCCCTATATTAAACCCAGATTTTTTTTTATTATCAATATTTATGGCTAACTTCTAGAAAACATCCCCTAGAAATGCACAGAGTACAAATTGTGTACTCATGGCTGGGGAACAGTCACACAAAAGGAGCAATTCTAGAGAAATGCCACTAATATCAGACATGCAATGACAAAACAGTATAATTTTGCCCTGAATATTTTTTCTTTTTGACTAAAACATCTATTTTCTTATAGAGAACTTCCCATGTAATTCTGAGGTGAAAATAAAACTATAAAAGAAACCTTTTCAATATCTAATATAACATAGCACTGTAGTGGTATTTGCCTTCAGGTTTGCTCAATATTTCCGATATTAAAACAAATTTTTAATATCTTAGAGAAGCTTTGGGTGAAAAAAAATGCCTCAGAACAAAAGCTCTGGCATAAGAAAAGTCAAGCCAGAAACAATGTATCTTCAGCAAGATTTGAAAAGTTTATGTTATACATACATAGTTCATTTTTAGATTACAGGGATGTAAAAAGGCTGCTTTCACATATGGTTTCAGTTATCAAATGGAAATTCTTCGGGCTGCAAGTTAGAGCATGGATGAGACATGAGGCCCATATACAATATGGGCTACTACATTAAATAAATTGAGTCACAAGAAAAATCTGTAGCCTCCAAATTTGACCAAGATTCTCTCTCTTCTCTTGTCTGTCTAGTCTATGCAGCTCTTTGTGGGCAGGTCAGCACTTTGGCACAACGCTCAGATGGTGACTTTCAGAGAGGGAATTTTGTAAAAGTTAAAAGCTGAACCTCCACTTGCCCTTCCTCCTGCCTAACAGTCTGGAAAGGGTGAAGGCTGATGGGATTAACATCAAGGAGCATAACCAACCTCATCCCATCCATGTTGCCTCCATGCAGCACTCATATACCCTCCAAAGTTTGCTCTACTCTCATGTGAATCAACTCACACGGAGTTAACATCAAGCCAAATACTTGATGTTACTGCGATGCAACAAGAAACATCTGCCACAGTCACTGGGTGCTTTGATCCCAGTACTGAGACCCTGGGATGGACCAACACCATCTGAAGGCATCAACTGTGCTCCATGCTGGGATCCACAGCACAAGCAGCTCTGAGAAAGGTGCTATGCTTCAAACCGGGAGAGCTGAGCAGCTGGCAGCTGGCTTAATGATTGGTTTATGTTTATTATAAAGAGACCAAGCAAGTGAGTGTTTTGCCTCTTTTACAGACCTCAATCCAAAGCCTCCCCACTACAACCCACACTCAACTTCAAGTTGCTATTTTTAGGACATTGGACATCATTAAATGGGAGAGATTGCCGATTTGGGAGGAAAAACCGATGGATTCAAGGCATTTTGCTTATACAATCCAAGTTTGGTATGGAAAATGTAGAAAATCCTGATAAACTTTTAAGGCAGAAAACATCAAACAACCCGCTGTTTTACAGCTCCAACTTCCCATGTGGTAGTCCTGAGCCTAAAAGCCCCTTCTAATTAGTTTTCAGGGCCACCTTACTTCGACTTCTTTGGGCTATATTCCTTCTTTTGTAGAAGACAGGGGTATACTCCTGCTTATCTTTTTCTGCTTCTTTTTTGGGTGTACACTGATTTTCACAGGGGAAGAAAATTTTCCAGGACTCCAAGAGCCACTTCATCCTGGGAAACAGCCTGTCAGTCTCTCTGACCACACCACTGATCATCAGTGGGGTTTCAACGGACTCCTAGCAATGCTTCTAATTAGCTAAAAGCAAAAGGAAATGGAAACTTCACGAAGAAAACAGCTGAGGGAGAAGGGCAGCAATTTCCCTCTTGGAAGTCTCTGCAAAGCCCAAGATGTGACATTAAATATTGATGACCCTTTTCTTCTAGAAAACCCCTCAGAGTCCCAGAGGTAGCTCACACACCATGATATGGCAGCTGATGCTATCACTCTACCACTCTTTAATTAAAACATGCAGGAAACGGTGAAGTAAGGCTATTTAACTACATAGTCTAATTTGAAGGTCTACAGCATTTAAACAAGTCTCTCTTTGGCTCCTCCGGCTCTACCACCTTCCCTTTGAAATGGCTTCATTTCTGGCAAAAGCCCTCAGCTACCACCAGGCCCAGTTCACCTGGCCTTTAGTAGGGACACAGCCCGAGAAGATGTACAGCTCAGCCAGTGCTTCCAGCCATTGCAATGGAGCACCACAACACCATCCCACACCAGTACAGTTTGTAGGAGCACTGCTGACCCGTCAGGATGAGCTCATAACATCCAGCCTAAGCTTCTCATTTGATCTTGGACTAGCTTCTTTTTAATCTTCTGAAACACTTGAATTCAGACAGACCAATTAAGTTGCTGCAACTTCTGTGCTCTTTTGTGAAAATAAATCTTAATTGTACTCGGCAGGGGAAAAAATAAATACCCCATAGCTATTAGTATGTGTTATTTGACAGTCACAGGTATCACTAACACATTACAAGTTAATGGAAATAACAAGAATGGCAAATTATCATTGAAATATAAATCAAAGTTACCAACAGCCATAAATCACTAAAGGATAATAGGAGAGTCCATGGGTTCTTTTTCAGAAATGTTAAGGGACTCAGAAGGCAAAGTGGCATTTCTCTACTCATCCCTATCCAAGTTCCACGGGTGCTAGTATCACTGAGGCCAGAGCTTGTTTTAGGAAGCTTCTATGTTACTTACTATTTATGTCCAAATGCATTTTTAGCACAATAGTGGGCAGTTATTAGCAAGGAAATCCAGTTATCTGTGATTATTGGGAACCTCCCTGAATTCTTGTAGAATCCATGACTGCCCAGACTAAAAAAAGGTACAAAAAAGATGTTTCATCTGCAATATCTGATCACGGGAAAAAGTGTCATGTATTTCATGGGGGTCTAAGAAAAAAAACCACATGCCATTATCAGTGCCTGGAGGTGAGACATAACACCAGGAACACTCCATGACACTAATTTTCCAGAGTCTGATCCTAAACTCTCTGGACACATCTCAACACTTCAGCCACACTAAATGTTTGTGTCACACAAAGGGAAAAAATATTGAAGCTTCAGACTATGATCTCTAGGCAGAGCTACCACCCAGAAGACACGTGCAGGAAATAAAAGCTTGCAAGTGTTCTCTTGTTCAAAGGAAAATTTTAACACAGTGAGTGAAGTCAAAAGCTTAATGAGGAAAATTAACATTGTCTTCAAGTCTCTCCTGAAGGAATCACAAGATGCCTGTCACTTGTATGGAGGTCTTTTCCAGTGGTTTTTACCCAAGAGTTGCAAAGGAGCAATGTCAGAACCAAAAGGAGTGTATTTTCAAATTCAGGTCCTGTGTATATGTAAGATCTTTAGTCACGACCTAATAAGGAATAACTACACATAGATTAATGCAAACCAATGCTTCCTTGGTCAAGCAGCTGCCTAATGTTCTAACAATTATTGCAGTCAGGAAGGATGCTGGGAGCAAAATTTAATTGGGTAAAAATGTGAGACAGTTTAAGAAGAAAGCACCCAGAAAGTCACTGACTCCTGAGGTGATGCAAAGTAGGGCACCGGGGACTAGAAATGAGGATGAAAACTGGAAAGGTTAAGGATCATAGCTTAATTTAAGCAGAAAGTAGCTCCACAGGCTGTCATCTGAACTGGCAGTGATTTTGAAGAGGGACTGCACCATCCACCACAGCTTCCTGGACCAGCAGCATGGGCCTTCACACCCACCATGTGGCCCAAGGCACAGAGCTGCCAAAAATCAGGCCACAGTCTTTGGGCTTTATTGAAGCACCTGAAATTTTGGATGAACAAAACCCAAATGGTGTTCATCACCACTACTAAGTGACCAATTCAATAATCATTTTTAATCACAGCATAAATAAATCTCAAGTGGCATCCTTCTCCATAGCAATAAACAAATACAAAAACAAATACAAAAGTGGTGACAACAGATACTTGAATGACCTTGACAAGAAATCCAAGACATTTATTTAAGCAAAACAAGCTAGTAATTAAATGAACCTGGGCAGTAATATTACTCTCAATCAATGGCAGTGGTCATGTACTGTGAGTTAACATCTGGAGCTTCTACTGACCCACAGTGAGTGAGATTGTAGGGGATTCAGTTAATGGTAGCTTTGGCCAGTCTTTTAGACCACGGTGCTTTTATCTCTAGACTTTTGCAGATCTGGTACTTCTTGGATTTCTGTTGGAAAGGGCCACATGTGTACCTGTCAGGACAGAAGAAGCACATGTGCCAAGGTGAGGACCACTGAGCAACTCTTTGCAACCAATTCAATGATCAGCTATGCACGGATGTTCTGACCTGTACCCATCACAGCCATAAGGTTGAAGACCTGGACATCTTTTCCACTGTATAAAATTCTGGTCCCATTAAATGCACTGAGGCATTTTTATAACTTCAGTTGGGTAGCTATAGACTCTAGCAAAACAACTCGGACCAGAATTATTTCTGTCTGCTTATTTCTGTAATTTTCAGAACAAAAGAGGAAATGTAACAATAACAGTTCATATGACCATCTGCTTCTTTCTACTGCCTGCACACAGAAGCCATAACACTTGTTTTTTCCTAATTATTTTTTCTTTATTTTCTTAAACTTCTTAATGTTTTTTCATCATTCAAATATGTTTTTCTCAGCTTTTACATTAAAAGGAAAACTCGGCCTTCCTACCAGTGCAGGGAGAAGGAGGGTGAAATTTGGGAAAGCCTAGTGTTTAAGTAGAGGCAGACCTACTGACAAAGAGGTGAAAACTGTGAAGAAGACACAGACAGTGAGATGTCAGCCCAGGGAAGGTGGCTTGCAGAGCTGAAACAGAGAGAACAGAGGACCCCAGGATCTCCTTCTCAGTCAAGCTTAGCACATATAGCTCAGACCTGTTTTCAAATAACAAAAGGCAGGGTGTATGTCAAATCCTTTTTTTGAAAATCAAAAAAATGTTGCTTCTGGAAACTTCACTCTCAGCAGAAGCTGAGCTTTCCTGCCAGCCTGGTTCTGGTTGCAGCATTGAGCTGGATTTATGGTACAAGACATCACTACTGCAATACACCCACAAAATCTATCAAAACAGAAAGGCCAAAATAGACCCAGAAAGACTCTTTAGGGTAGCATCCTGAAAGCAGGCAATGGCAGACCATTTTTTTCTGACACCCCAACACGAAGCACTGCCCTCCCAGGTGTCTGCACTCACTGGACTGGGCAAGCAGACACCACTTCATGGTATTAACTCTTGTACTAGTATGTGTGTTCCAATGAATTTTAGGATCTTTCAAGATCTGACATTCTTTGTTGCTCCTTCAAGGACAATGAAGGTCCATTGAAGTAATACTTTAATATTAGGAAGGTTTTTGTCATGGTGCTGTTATAAAATTAATTTTAATCCGCTCCATAACCTCTACTGCTGCTGCTTCAACTTATTTTCCTTTGACTCATCCCCCTCTTTCTTTCCTTCGACTCTTGTGAAGTTTCACTCTTCACAGGTCTCTTATTTAGGCATTTTACAATATCTTCCCTGAAATTCTCTAGTCAGAAGCTCAGTCAGACCAACAACAGCAGTAGAAATTGGTTATGGCATGTATCTGAGCGCAAGTCCTCCCCTTTCACAGCCCAAAAGCTGCTTTGCAGAATGGCATTACTAAAACCTGGAAACAGCAGTAGCATAGTGAAGTTTGCAGACATGCTGAGAAACCACCAGAGATTTATCTGGATAGATGTGATGGTGAGAATATTAACATCTGTTTGAGCAGACTGGATGCTTATATGGACTTACACATGTTATTGTTATGTGGATAGTAATTCCTTTTCCCACTTAATTATCTCCATTCTCCAAACCTGTGAAATTTCTCTAAAAAGAGCAAAACTCTCCTCCTGGGTTCCAAAGCCAACACTTCCCATTCCTGAAGAAGTTCCAAGGTTTAGGATGAGTAGCAATCCTGTGAGGTCTTTGCCAAAAAAGCAAGCTAAGGGACTGTTTTTCTTTCTTTGTAGGACATACATAAAACACAGACTTGGATGTAGCACTGCAGAGACATAACAGCAGGACAGGATGGAAGCAGCAAGGGACACCTGGCACTGCTCATGTAAAGTACCCAAAGACAAGGATGCTACCAAATACATCAGCTCTCCATGTGTTTCATCATTACTATTTAGATGGAATAAAAAGGTATCATAGCACATCTGAACTAGGCCAAGCAGAAAGAATACTTTAGATTAGCTGCAATTTTACTAAAGCTACATTAGGACAAACTGATAAGTAAAACAATTCCTGTCTTAGAAGGACAAAAACAGGAACATAACTAGGTACAAGATACACAGGTGAGAGTTTGGAAAGCCCTTGCTGGTACCAGGACAGCACAGGGCAGGAGCACTACTCCTTGTTGCAGAGTCAGAATCCATGTCAGCCCTCTCCTCAGCTCTGCCCGGAGGATTTTGACATCAGCATTTAACTCTGACAGCACGGAGACAGAATTAATATTTTACTGTCTCATGTGATGATGAAATCTAGCCTGTCTTATAAATATTTTATTGAAAAAACATGTTCTTTATGCTAGCAGAAAAAGAGCCAATGTCTGGCACAATAAATCTGAAAGGCCTGTCCTAAACTGACATGAGCTGTGAGCCACAAAACACTGTTCCAGCTGCCTAGTGTCACTGCGACCATGGTTGCTGGCACAGCTGCAAACCAGCCTAGAGGTTCAGGTAAAAGCTCAGCATTTGTTGGACTTGATGACCATAAGAGTCTTTGCCGACCTAAACCATTCCATAATTCTATGATCTGGGAAGAGAATGAAATGAAATGTAATAGGGATCTGCTTTCATCATTGCTGCTCATCCATAGGAAGAGGGAACGCTGCTATATTTCAGCTTGTTTTGCATAGTGTAACGACCTCTGGCATCTCTCGAGTTAGTGTAACTTGAAAAAGGAACTGTCAATGGAAACAAAAAAAAAAAAATCGGAAAGAGAACAGACTGTAAGGCAAGAGAAAAAAATCATGTAATAATAGTTACTGCAGTTGTAATACTCAAAATAATAGTTAAATATGTGTGGGTGTGGTGGCCTCTAAAACCAGTTTTGTATATAATCTGATTGTTAGCAGGATGCAAAAACAGGATCCCAAGAACTAAACAAAAACATTGTGCCACTGATGCCAAACAGCTTTTTCTTAGAAACCATATGGAGGGACTCTCTCATATGGCCCTAACCATCAGTAACTTCCATGTAACTCTTATAAGCAGATGATGAGAAGTAGCAGGGGTACTTGCAATGGGAAAACAGCTTGGCAAAGACAGTACTGATACAAGGCAGAGCACTATTTTAATTTTTATTTCTATCTGCCTTGCAGGACTAGCAACTACAAACAAGGAATGTACAGGTCACATGCTGGTAGGACCCTAGAGGAAAACATCAAAATAAATTACCAAGACTGGTCAGCCAAGGTTAGAGGTTCTCCAGAAACAGCAAACAGTGGTGTAAGCAAGACATGCCTGGCTTAGCTGAGCAGCCAAATAAGGCATTTGTTATCTCCACTATAGCTTGCAAAGTAAAATAAAAACTAAAAACATAAATTCACATAATTATTCAAACTGGAAAAGACCTTGTATGTCATTTAGTTAAAGCAGGGTCAAACACAAAGTTGCCATATTCCCAAGAGAAAGTTTTGTTTCAGTGTCATTCACACTATGGTAGACATGTTATAAATTAATCATGTCTGCTGAGATAAGCAGAAAAGAAATAAGATTGTATTTAGATCAAACACCTGCTTTCTGACTGAAGACTATAAAACTATCAACCAAAACTGCCCTATCCTCCCAAGTCCTGGTTCTATAAATCAGTTGCCCCAAAGTCATTTTTGTATCCACCACAGAATCACAAATTCTCCAAACTGGACAAGGACAAATCGCTAATCTCTGAGACATGTTATACTTAAGATTCATACCACATTTGGCAATTAGTGTTGCTCTTTCAAAAGTTTAGTAATAAGTAACCACACCAAAAAAAAACATAACAGAAAAATAACTGGGAGTAAAATCACTAAGAATATTGTATCATAGAAGTATGTTTCTAATAAATATATGTTTTTGTAAGTCTTCACTAATCCTCAGTGATGACATTCCTGGAATGGAGGAGACCAATCATAAATAAATCTTTGCAAAGTACTTACTATGGTTTGCGTTAGCAGGGAGAGAAGTTCAATTAGACAGGGGCTATGTTATTATGATAACTGAATTGTCCAACTGATTTCAACTAATACAGAAATTCACTTTGACTGTATGGTGTAACTTCCTTTGATGAATGCTCAATCAGAGGGTGGGAGGGTAACATTTGAAAAAAAAAAGAAAACCTTACAAATGGCATAAATTGTCTTTAGTGGTCTAGTTCAGACAGATAAGATCAGAGCAACTATCACTCTTCTTTAAAAAAGCCAACAAGCAAAACCATACCAACTTTCTCCTAGCCCTTGATTCTCTTCATCTAGGCCCACCATTCATGACATATCCATCACCTCTTCCACTTTCTACCAACTAAATGCCATTTTTAGCTCTTCATTCTTATGCTCTTCCTTTTCATGATGTTCTGATACATGTCACCAGAAACTGCCTCAGTCATCTGTTCAAGGGGTATTGTCTACCCTGAAGCTATCTTTTGCTCAGAAAGCATTAACCATTGTCTTCCCTTCTCTTTAAAATCTGCACACCATAAAGAGGTGAGAAAAAAAGAAGACTGCCTTCTACTGCATTGACTGCAATCCCATGCCCACGATAGGGTACCTCAAAAGAAAAAAGCTGAAGGAAGACTGGACCTATGAGGAAGCTGTAGGAGACGGTGTCAAAAACCTTGCTAAAGTCAGACAACATCCACCACCCTCCCTTCATCTACCCATTCAGTCGTGCCATTGTAGAAAGCTGTCACATTAGTCAGACATGATTTGCCCTTGGTGAATCGGTGTTGACAACTACTGATAGCTTTCTTTTCCACCATATACTTTGAGATGACACCAAGAACAAGTTGTTCCATCATTTTTCCACAGATGGAGGTAAGGCTGACCAGCCCGTAGTTTCTAGGGTCCTTCTTCTTGCCCTTTCTGAAAACTGGAGTGACACTGGGTTTCCTCCAGTCCTTGGGCACCTTGCCTGTTGTCTAGGACCCTTCAAAGGTGGGCCTTTGATGGAGAGTGGCCCAGCAATGACTTCTGCCAGTTCCCTCAGCACTTGTAGATGCACCTCACTGGGACCTATGGATTTGTGGGTATCCAGTTTACTGTTTCCTAACTTGATCTTCCTCAGCTGAGGGGAAGTCCTCCTTCATCCACACTTTCTCTGTTACTTCCAAAAGTCTGTGTCGTCTGAGGTCTGGCCTGAGCAGTAAAGACTGAACTAAAGAAAGCATTCAGCAACTCTGTCTTCTCTGCATCCTCTGTAACCGTGGCACCTGTCTCATTCAACAGTGGACCTACATTCAAAAGTATGTTACTTATAATTGTACAGTTCCTCAAATAGGGTAGGGCTATAAGCTATAACATTAGAAAAGAAACAGCAGCTGCTTTGGAGAACCTATCTACTAAAAGGTACACAGGCTAAAGAAAACATATACTTAGTTTAATATACATGTGGAAAGCAAGAAGAAAGTTGTAGGAAAAGGTTTACTCAGGGATTCAGTTGGAAATTCAGGGTGGGGCAATACATCTGAAATGATATATGCAAAGTTGAAAATAAATGTTTAACTTAAAATGATAACTTTTTGGTGCAGGGAAAAACATTTTGAGTTGAGCCAGTGACAGGGGCAAGGAGGTTCTGTTAGACTCAAGCTACTAGGTACTGCCTGAGGGAGATAAAATGTAGAGTAGCAAGAGGAAGAGCTGCATTCAAGATACATTCACTTCAGTGTCCCAGGGAATTAATGCACAGGCTTACTGAAAGTATGTAGGTAAGTACTTCAGGATCCCCAGTATGAATATCCCCAGTACTTCAGAATCCCCAGGCACTGTTGTGCCAGGTGGGACTTCAGAGGAGAGTTCATGGAATGGCACAGAAGTATCTGTGGAGAGATACATTGCAGCTGGTGTTACTGCTGCAGCTGCTGTGATAAGAGTAGGGAATAGGGAACTGATTTATGCACATTTCAGTTGCATAAATCTTGACTTTTCACTTTTAGTAACTTCAACTCCAGAACAGGTTGGATGAGAAATGTGCCTGTATGGTGATCCCAGCACAGGTCACTTCATAAATCTGAGATTAGTGGAGATTATTAAAACAATGTCCTATGGAATTATAAGGTAGTAACAGTACAGGTCAGTGCAGTCACTTCTCAAGATGAGTGGTGCTGGCACGGAGGAGCAGAAGCCCTGGTGGACTGGGTGGGCTCTGCTAGGAAGGTCTTATCATCCCTCACAGGCATGGCCAGGTAACCCAGAGTGTGGCATGTAACAGAGTTTCTTCTCTAAGCACAAAAGGAGAAAAATATACAAAAGCATTTAAATGCTGAAATGATCTTTCTGTTGTTACATTTCTCTCTCTCT
>VZRU01000681.1:38964-61736 GCA_013398155.1 Pedionomus torquatus
TTTTTTTTTGAGGGAGAGTACTTAGAGAGAGCATGGTTTTTAACTGGTGATAATAGGTCCCTGCTGATAAAAGCTACCTGGCATACTGAGCAGATGGTGAAAAGCAACAACAATCTGTTTCTCCGTATGTCTCCACTATAGCAGCTTAGAAAGCTGGAGCTTCTTGTACAGGTGAGATTTCGATAACTCTTTCTTCTTCGTCCCTTTCTCCCTCTCCCTATTCCCAACACACTGCACAATTAATTTCTTCCCTCTAGTAAGCTACAAAATATTTCTGACCAGGTATAAATAAAATCACAAGCTAAAGAAAGAACACAAAAGAGAATCCAAGCTATCATAGGGAAAAGAAAGCAAGAAAGGGAGGAATAGGGGTAGGCAGGGAATTGTATGCACATTGAATTTGCCTGCTGTTTCTGGGCTGGGAAATTGGAGAATAGCACAATGAACAATTTATTCCATAAATCGAGCTGTCTTCCCTCTTCTCACCCCAAAGCTATTCACAGACACACTAGTAAGTGTGTATACACTGTGTAAATACACTGCAACCCACCAACTGATTGAGATCCATTCATCCCAGCCTGCTACAAAAAGTCCAGTGCATGATCATCCATGCTAGCATCTCCCTAGCAGCAATCCCTGGATTACGCCTGGTTTCTTTGCAAGGCGGTAAGGAATCCTCCAGCAAATCTCCTTCAGAAATGCACATACACTGACAAGAAAATAAAATGAGGGGGACTAAGTATAAGAAATAATTAAAAAACAGTAAGTACATCCATCTCTGGCTGCAAGGACAACACTATAGAAAGAGTCCTTGGACTTACTTAAGACCAGGAGTTCCTTTGACTTAAAAGACCAAGTGAGTAAAAACCCAAGCTTGGATAGAGAAACATCACTGTAAATCAGCTGCCACCCCTCCCTTTCCAGACTTGAGTGGCCTCCTTTTATCAGCCAGAGGCAGCCTGTCATCTTACAGAAGTTCTGATTCATTGCAGAGCAAAGGAGGAAGCTTTTCTGGCCCCTTTCTAACCTCTTACAACTCCTATCTGCTGAAAAGGTACAGAAGAACAATTATAAGCATTTGAAATATGTCCGGATAGTTATCTGAAAATGGTTATGTGGATTATCATTCAACTATGCCATTTATCAAAGTGAATCAGAGCAACAGCACCCCTTCAAGGAACAGCAACAAAAAGGTTGCCCTTGATTTACCAGATTAATGTCCTACATCTAGGCTTTGCAAGTTGGTATGTACATACTGGTAAACAAAAAAATATTAGAAATAGCACCAGGAAGGAAATAGTTCAAAAGCCTTTTCATTTCTCAGAGAACTTTTGTGCTTGCTGATGTCAAAACTCAGTTTTGCCCCTTCCGTGAGAAGGGGCAAAACTGAGGCAAGAAGAGGCAAGAGCTTAGCTTCAGGAGTAGGGTAGGGGACAGGAGTGACAGGATGGGAAGGAGGGGATGGGAAAACCCTGGGGAGAAGGGGTCAGAAGGTCTGTATTGCCCCAGCTGCATAACCATGCCCACTCCCCTACACTTGTCTCTGGCTAGCACAAACCGGGGTGCCAGCAGCACAGCTGCCTGTAACTGCTTTCTTTGCCTATGCCTTGAGTCAGATCCCACTGAGGTTACACACCACATCCAGTAATCTGGCTCACACAAATAAAATCTTCCCTAGAACTACATTTTGGCTTGAACCTTAGCTGTGAAGAAGTTTTCTCATAGTGGAATGATAGCAACACTCAAACTGCAAAAGTATTTCAGCAAGCTGCAGCCTATGGAAACACTTCAGTATTCCCAGAGTAGTTACATGGGGCAATGGTGACATGTAGAACAGGATTCATCTCCCATAATTTAGACTCTTATAGTACTAGTCATGCCTGACCACTTTTACAGGAAATAAAAAAAAAAAATTAAAAAATAGAAATAAATACTGTCTTGTAGACATCAACTTTAGGGGGTCACTTTAAGCACTTGTTTTCCTGCCCTGGAGATAAAAGGAGTGCAGAGTCACCAGCTCAGATGGAGATGTGCACATGTGTCAGATCGTCAGGCAAGTGTTGCCCGTTTGATGCTGCTGCAGCACTTAACAGAAACGTAATTATTGTGGTCTAATGTTATGTGTCGAGCAATCCTCATCAAAAACATACAGATGGTGATTAAGCACAGCTAATACCTTTCTCAGAGATACTATCTTTTTCAAATAAAGACAGGACAGATCTAACAGCACTGAAGGAAGTGCAGTGAGTTATGAAGGGGTGGGAGTGCTGTCTCTTCAAAGACACAGTTCTCAGTGTAGGTCATTACTCCCTTAGAAAACACATGTGTTAAAGCTTGTCGAGGGCAGGTATCTTTCCACAAAACACAATTCTGTCTACAATGGAAGATTTAATGACTCACACTGTGTTTGCCATTGAGGGAGGAAAAAAATACACAATTCATCTTGTTAGACAGCAAATAAAGGTCACTGGTGGCACATATGTTTTCCCTCTAGTTTCAGATAGCTGAGTAATTTCTGGATTTAAATGCATTTGTCTTGTGTATGTCTCTAGGCTTTTGAGGGGGGACAGAAGAGTAAGAAGATCACCTTGTAGTAAGAAAAATCCTTCTACGTAGCTTATTTACAGAATCATAGAGTCATAAAATCATAGAATTATTTGGGTTTGAAGGGACCTTTACAGGTCATGTAGTCCAACCCCTCTGCAATGAGCAGGGTCAACTACATCAGGTGGTGCAGGGTCCCAGCCAACCTGACCTTGAATGTTTCCAGGGATGGAGCATCTACCAAATCTCTGGGCCACCTGTTTCAGTGTTTCATCACCCTCAGAGTAAAAAATTTATTCTTAGATCCAGTCTGAATCTACCCTGCACCGTAAAGCTATTACCACTTGTCCTATTGCAACAGGCTCTAGTAAAAAATTTGTCCCTGTTTTCTTTATAAGACCCCTTTGAATATTGAAAGGCCAAAATAAGGTGCCCCTGGACCCTTCTCTTCTCCAGGCTGAACAAACCCAACTCTCTCAGGTTGTCCTCATATAGGAGAGGTATTCCATCTGTGATCATTTTTATGACTCTCCTCTGGACCCACTCCAAAAGGTCCACATCTTTCCTGTACTGAGGGCTCCAGAGCAGGACACAGTACTCCAGGTGGGGTCCCGCCAGAATGGAGCAGAAAGGCAGAATCACCTCCCTTGACATACTGGCCATGTTTCTTTTGATGCAGCCTAGGATACAGGGGCCTTTCTGGGCTGCAAGTGCATATTATCAGCTCATGTCCTGCTTTTCATCCAACAGTACTCCCAAGTCCTTCTCAGCAGGGCTGCTCTCAATACCTTCATCCTACAGCCTATATTGATACTGGGAGTTATTCAACCCATGTGCAGGACANTCATGAGGTTCATTTGGACCCACTTCTTGAGCTTGTCCAGGTCCCTCTGGATGGCATCCCATCCCATAGCTGTGTCAACAGCACCACTCAGCTTGGTGTCTGCTGCAAACTTGTTGAGAGTTCACTCAATCCCACTGTCTATGTCATTGGTGAAGATATCAAACAGTATGGGTCCCAGTAATGGACACCTGAGGGACATCACATATCTTTGATCTCCACGTGGACACTGAGTCATCAACCACTAAACTCTGGGTGCAACCATCTAACCAAATTCTTTATCCACCAAATTATCCGTCCATCAAATCCATATCCCCCAGTTTAGTGATAAGGATGTTGTGGGGTATTGTGTCAAAGGCCTAAGGGAAATCCAGATAGGTGACATCTGACATAGAAGGTCCCAAGTTTGTTCAGGCAAGACTTTTGTTGGTGAAGCCATGCCAGCTGTGTCAAATCCTCCCCCTGTCCTCTACATGCGTTGGCATAGCTTCTCTAGGAGGATGTGCGTTTCTCCAGTGGTGATGAACCTGATCTTCTCTTACAGTGGGAGGACCGTTGCTCTGCCAGTCACTGCCTTGCAATCCATTCACTCAAGAGGTCTGGGGAGAGAGCTTTACTCAGAAGACTGAGGAAAAAATATTGTTGAATACCTCAGCCACCTTCTCACCCACTGTTACGAGTTTGCTAGTCATGTTCATCAGGAGATGTACACTTTCTTTGACCTTCCTTTTCTAGCTGACACACCTGCAGAAGCCATTATTATTATTATCAGTAGTAGTAGTAGTAGTAGTAGTAATAGTATTTGCATCCCCTGCAGCCCCAGCTGCACCTTGACGTTTCTGACCCCATCCCTCCAAAACAAGG
This sequence comes from Pedionomus torquatus, assembly GCA_013398155.1. Taxonomy (NCBI): domain Eukaryota; kingdom Metazoa; phylum Chordata; class Aves; order Charadriiformes; family Pedionomidae; genus Pedionomus; species Pedionomus torquatus. The sequence goes on from VZRU01000681.1 coordinate 43,214, forward strand.
CAGTGTCCCTTTGCTTTTTCCAAGACATCTATCCCTGTTTCCACTGCCTGCACATTTCCTTCTAACCCTTCGGTTTGAACGCGAGTCTCAACTCATCCATGCTGGTATCTTGCCCTGCTTTTCTGATTTCTTACACTTGGGGACTGAGGGGGTCACAGGGGAATGGAAGGGGAGGAATCATATTTTACAAATTAAAATGACATTTAGAAATCAAATTACCTAGCTCCTATTCAAGACTTGATTTTTAAAGCATTGTAAAAAATCTTGTATTATGTAGAGTACCTACCTCAGCAGATGGGATGAATTGTACCTGGTCCTTGCTCCTTAAATCCAAAGGAAAGTCCTTAAGCAAAATTCTTTTGAATTTGAAACATGCATTTTGAAATGTGACTCATGAGCTATTTCCCATCTTACTGATTGATACATTCAGAAAAGCCAGATTTACGGGGGAAGATTCTTGGCAGTTTCTGCACTCACTAACATCAAGGCAGGGAGGGGAGGCAAAATATCAGCAATAAATTTCAAAAATGTGGTTGCAGCCTAACCAGAGTGGATGAGCAACTGGAGATGTGGTTTGAGGAGGAAAAATCCCCACAAACTCACTATGTTATTGATGTGGACAAGCACAGCTTGCTGCTGAAAAACATGTGCATGCTGTGGGAATAAAACATCATCATCTTTCACCCTTTGCAGCTCATTAATCTGAAAACAAATATATTGGTTAAGTTACACAAAAAGAAAATAAAATCCTATATGCAGAAATGAAAGGGATGGCAGAAGATTAAAAAAAACTCTTTTCAGAACTTCATAGTTCAACTAACCCTGCCATTTTTTGAGAGCAAACTATGAACTGAAGACATCCAGGCAAGTTTTAGCTGTATTATTTATTAATCCAAATGTTTCTAAGCATGCTTTTTTAAAATGTTCATAAATCTTCCAGTCAAATGCTTTGTATCCCTGAAAGAATGATTCTTTTAAATTATTTATCTTTGCCCTTACTACATATTTGACCTAGTCTGCTTATCTACTTTGAAGCTTCTTTAGGACTAATCAGCTGTCTCACTTTAGTGTCTCAAAATCCCTTGTTTTGTCTTCCTTTTGGGATTTTCTAAACAACTAGAAAAAGTGCAAAAGCCAGGAAGACAGATAAGAGCTTAGAAGGCTATGAAAACACTGAAAGTCATTAAACTTGTTAATCAACACACTACATGCACATGAGGGAAATTATTTTTGATAACATTGTGGTAATTTTCCCAGAAAACTGAAGAACTAAAAAAGCTGAAGATGTATATTCATATTAATAAATATGATCTTTGTAATTAGGATCTGTTCCTATAACATTTACTTCTGAACCAGACACTGTAGGACTGACCTGTTGCCCACCACGTACAACGTAACTATCTACCACAGGGCCAACACCATATGTTGGATGTAGATAAAAGCACAACGGGGCTTATTTAACTTACTGGACAACTCATTTATTCAAAACTGAACTGTACATTAGAATCACAGACAGGTTTATGAGTCATGTCTAAAAGCCCTCTTTTATGGATCGAGATCATCAACTTGTCCGTGGAACTCTCCCTAGAAAATTTGCAGTTTAACAACCACATTGATAAGCATACTTCCTGCTGGATGAGACAAAACAGACTTTTCATCTAAATCATTACACAGTTTTCTAGAAACATTTCACAGTCTCTGGTGCCTTAGAAAATTGAAGCACCACATGATTTTTCTGAAGAAGTGCTCAGTATAAAAGTTAGTATACTGTCTCAACCTATAAAAATAAATTAATGCTCCAAATTTATAAGACTTTCCTGAGATTCTTTTTTCCATGAGGCAGGATCAAAGTTCCTGTCACAACAGACTTTTCCAAAGGAAAACTGTTTCCAAATAAAAATCTCAGCTTTGCTGGCAAGGAAAAAATGTTTCCAATACGATTTTACATTATTTTACTCTAGCTGAGACACCAAATAGGGTCTCACCTACCAGTATTACCACTGAATATATGGCAATAGGTGTTGTCCACTGCTAGTTCTTATACACCAACTAGAAAACAAGTATACTACATGCATTTTTCATTTTTATAAAAGGAGCTATAGGTTTCTTAAATCCTTCATTATATTTTTGCATTTTGGACTATCAATTTAATGTTTAGTCGTGTATGGATTGTAATCTTTTTTTCTTACCGCTAAAATCATTACTACTCAGTTTATGGGAACATGAATGAAAACTGGCAAGAGTATTTCATTCAATTGCCCTCTTATATTTTAAAGAGAAAGGGACATAACAATTGATAACTACTATGATCTTTATTATGAACATGTTATGTGGTCTGTAATTAAAAAGTAGAGTTTGACAACTGGCTTCAAGTGGTTCCTGAGTACACAATGTTACATATTTTAGTAAGGTACTTTGTCTGCGCCAAATTACAGGCAGAGTCATCAGAACTGCCTTAAAGAAATAAAAGCACAAGTCCCTCTGAGCAAAACCAAAAATGAGATAAAAAGTACTGGGACACATTTCTACACCCTGTAGAGCCTATTGAAAAAAGAAACTTCGCTAAAATTTATGATACATAATTGCACTTCTCTTTCATTTTGCCTTTAAATTAGTGTTCCTTTATTCAAAAATTGTTAAATAAAAATGCATAAAATCTGTAGCAGAAAGTTTAGCTCATCTGTAGCACTTTTGTCATCAAAAGCAATGCATTCTTTCCCTTTCCACCCCAACTTGCCTCAGAGTGCTCATGTCAATGTGTGGGTGTTTAAGCAGAATCATAATCATTCATTTAGCCCTTTAAACCCAGATTTCTGGTATATAAACAAAAAAGAGTAATTGTTTGCCCTGCCACTGTGTGTTACAGCAGCTGCTTCTTTGACAGAGCCGGTATTGAATGGCTGTGCCTCAAGCTTGCACGGGTGGGCCTTTGTTCATATTTTCATCTCTGTGTGTATTGGATTAAAAGAAATACAATTAACAGCCAGAAGGATTTTCAACCACTACAAGATCAAAAAAGGCAAGCTCAAGAAGGTTTCTTCTGTGGTAGTTTGTTTTTTAACCTTTCAGGATGTATTAAGTATGCAAACATCTTCTGGAATAGTAACTGCCCAATATTAGTTTGCAAATATTGCTGGAAGAATTGACTACCTTACTGATAAGTGGTAACTGATGAAACTACTTCTTTTCCTGCTGCAAAGAGATATTGTGAAAACACTCAAAAAAACCCCAGGCCCTGCTCAATTCAATCCAAACTTAAAATGTTTATCAAGCTGCAGGAAATGCTGGTCTCCAAACTACACAAAGGCTTTAATCCTGCAGCACGCCTGTAGCTCACTGCCTGCCAATACTCCCAACAACTGGATTGGGACTGTTTGCAATCTTAAAATAGGATAGGTAGGCAAATGCAAACAGGATAGGCAAAACCTATTGCCGCAAAGTTTTAGCAGGCAGAAAGATACCTCATCTTAGCAAGATTTTAGCTTGGACCATGTGTTAGCTATATCATTCCAAGCCATTAAAGTCTTCAGCCTCTAACTAGAAGGAAAGACCGTTTCTTCTGTGGTGTCTGTGCACCACTCCTGCTGCACAGCCAAGCTACCCTACCCCTCTATATCTTCCCAAAGGATGGAAGCCTCCAACAGCAGCACCTCCTAAAGGCAACAGCCAATCAGGAAAAATACCCTAAAAATATTTTAAGATTCTTTTCTGTAAGAGCAAGATTCAGCAAAGACATAACTTAATTACAATGCCTCACAGACCATCCATTGAGACTTGCAGAGGAGGAGCATTACCCCATGGGCCAGCCCAAGTACTGGGAGCAGCGAGGTTCTGGCAGCAGAGAGGCTTCCTCACCCTACTGTGACACTCCCTGCTCTGGAGGCCTGTAAGCAGCATTGCTGGGGATGGGTACGAGGGCATAACAGCTGGCCTTTTCAGATTTAAAATAAATAAATAAATACATAAATAAATAAACTTAAAAGTGTGACTTCTTTATTTGCATGTACTTGTTTTCAAACAAAAAAACCCTCACTGCCTGCAGGATAAACGCTGTCCCATCATGACGAACACCAGAAATACAGAAATGGTCACCAACAATACACCTGACACCAGATCCTGAAAGCCTGGCAACAAAAGTGATTTCTCTAAAAGAAAAGGAAGATCTGGGGGTAAGTTCTCTGGCCACAGAGAGAAATCCAACCATGGGACACTGGCAGCCCTGACCCCAGATACCAGGGATGGCAAATGCAGCCTAATATGTTCCCAGGTCCTGTGTGAGGTGTCAGCAGCCCGGCTGCAATGGTACCTACCCCAAGGGAGCAGGTAGGTACTTTCAATTAATAAAATTGTCCAGTTCTAATTAGTGAATTTTCACATGCAATATAAATTTCAAATATGGAGGAGCAGCAAGGATTTATAAAGATAAACTGCTATGTTGTTGCCAAGACAGACTCTATTAGGAACAAGCTGAGAGACACCAATTAGTCTGTAGTAAATTTATGTTATGGGTTATTCAACAAGGTTTACCTTGCAAAACTTCAAAAGGCTGCAACAGAGGTAACATCTACCTCTTTTGATCTCTCTTGAAAGCACGACAAGTAAAACACATCTGCAAACAGATTTTAAGTCTTTAAAAAAAAGTATCCTGCAACTGCACAGCAGAAACTATAATTAATGGTAACCAACAAAACAGTATTGAAATCTTAGGGAAAATCCTCATTTAATTTTACAATAACTTTACAGGTAGGTGTCCTTGCCAATGATTCTGTAAGATGCAGTGATTGCTTTCAAGTTCCCATGGAAGGACTGGTATGCACTGCTCTGTCCAGTGATGGTTTTCCGTGAGGTAAGAAAATGCCTTGCAACACCTGAAGCAAAGATTTTAATCTTTACATTTTTGACTGTGGTTATTTGGCAATATCTTCTGTGCATATGCAAACACAGAATTCATAACAGATTGAGTAAAATAATCCAGTAACTACTACTTAGTAGAAAAAACATTAGCTGTTAAAGAAGGCAGGTATTCAATGTAGCTTGAATAGGAGAAGCTTCACTGGCAAAAACCCATAGCTTCATGATCACAGGCAAAAAAATCAATATCATCAGCATCAAACATAAAAAAAAATAATAATTCTAAAACTGCACTAGATTTTGGCATATGGCTTGGTTGCCATTTCACATATTTGTATAGTCAACAAACTTTATCCAGATCTAAACTCATCAAACATAGATAGACTGCTCTTGAAATCTACATGCAGTAGTAGCAACATGTTTGAGAGAAGCCATGTTTCAGCACCATATTCAGAACTTTTCCCTCATGGAATAATGAGAACATCTCAGGTCTTTTTACACATGGAACACCTTTGTTTATTTAAAAAAGAAAATTAAATAAATATTTGATGCAGCAGAGAAAATACAACAGGGAGAATTAATTTAGTAATTTATTCAAGATTAGTTGGAGAATCTAATTAGACTTGTACTTGGGCAGAAAGTAACTGCCTTCAAACCTTGCAAGAGCTAAGGGGCCTCTTAGACACCCTTTCTTCATTCACATAGGGATTACAAACTCCTTTGTGCAACAGGGCAGTTTAAACAAGAAAATCAACTGCCCAAATCACTAACTACTTGAGAGCAGCAAGAAAAGACTTCTGCGAAAAAGAAACTCTCGAACTGAACTAAAGGTTTACATCTTTTTCTGAGAACTAGCAGCAAATACAAAGTTTTTAGAGTGGGCTGAAACACAATTGCATGCATCTGTGCGCTGCCAAGAAACGGGAAAATAAAGAAAGCCTGGAAGCAATAAAATGGATCTGAGGGGAGAAGCCAGTGGTCCTGATGGGCAGAGGCCTGCCTGGAAGCAGAGAGCCAAGCTGCATGTAGGGGAAGGTCCCTGGGCATTGGTAGTGAGTTGGGGACCATGAGGACAACACGGCAGCAGTACTGTGCCAAGGGAAGACTGCCCAAGCACCTCCTCCTACTCCAGCTGGACAAGGTCAATAGGTCTTTGTCATAACTTAGCTTTCTAGGGTAGTTAATTGGTCTTCATTGTGCAAATTCCATTTAAATTGAGTCTTTCTGGAAACACAGCATCTTCCCCAAAGGACACGAGTGGCCGAACCCATCCCTGTTCTCATGTGCTGCATTTCACCCTTAGAAACTGTCATATCTCTAGATGCAAGCAAGTAACTGCTGTCAGAATAGAACTTCACTGTTGACTGTAACTGTTGATAATAACCCAATGGCAATTTGGAGAGTCCAGAGAAGCACAATCATGCATTCCCATATGCAGACTATTAAAAAAAAAAATAAAATAAAAAAAAAAATAAAAAAAAACCCAAAGAAACAGTATCCACCTGGAGTCAGTGAGTTTACAAATTAGCAACAAGAAAATAAACCAAATTTTCCAGTTGCTGCTGCTTACGTTTGGTGTGTTTGGATTAAAATTGAGCATGCCAAGTACTAACACCATCGTTTAGCAAGAAAATTTATATTAGTCAATATTCAGCTTCACACTGACACACAAACACATCTGCAGCCCTTGGGAGAAACAGGAGGGAAAGCAGAACTCTATTCCCAAAGAATAAGATAAGTTTTTACAGGCTGTGGCTCTTTCAAGAGGTCACATTGTGTCAAATTGCTACCTAGGGAAGTAAAATAGAGAGAAGATATGTTATAAATCAGAGACAGTATACAGCTACTTGGGTGGCCAAGGTGACAGAAGTCCTCCTGATAAATTATTACCTCAGTTGTGCTGGTTTGTGGCTGTTTCCTGAAAAAAAAATAATAGAATAATTAAAAATGGGGCTTACAAGAACTAAAACTTTCTGTATTTATAGACAGTGGGCACCCTGCTGTTACTGTCATCAGGAGCTGCATAACTCTAAGAGAGCACACAGGGAAAGTAACACTACACAGACTTCCTTTCTGTCATAAGTAGCAGCCAAAGAAAATTGTTTTCAGGTTAACAAATGGTTAACAAGCTAAAACAGGTGACTCAAGACAGCCATGAAAAATTACTTGGTAGTCAGTGTCTTTCATGGGGATTATTTCCATGAATTATTTCACAAACTAATCCTGCGTTCCACAAATTTATCTAAATATCAGCCTCTGAATAGCTCAGAGGAGCCATTTTCTACTGTGAGGGTGGTGTGAGTAGTTTTCTCAGAGGAGTCACTCTTTGGCACAGCCCAAAATGCCAATCAATAGCAAATGGCAGAAAAAACAAGTAGCAAGTGGCAGAAGTAAAACAAGTTAATAGAGTGGCAAGCCATCATCTTTTGCACATAGATAGCTTCAGTTTACTCACCTGAAAATATAAACATTTTTTTAAGGACATTCCTTCCTCTATCTTCATAAGAACCGTAATAACAAAACCCCACAGAGAGACATGAAAATTCTGCACTAAGTCTCTGCAGAGCAGTAAAACAGCACATGCATCTTCCCAACCCTACCAATGAGTTCCTGTTCACCAGCACAAACTTTTCACCAATCCTGTCCATCTGAAGTGCTTGAAACAGCAGCAAATGGGGTACAGTAACTACAAGTTGCCAAGTTACTTCTTAACTCTATAGCCCCCTTCCCACCTGACTGCTGCTGGAGATCCTGTATTCGCAGGATTTCCTCTCTTACAGTCTCAAAGCCCATGTTCCTTGCTAGAAACATGAAGGATGTACCTCATGTTACACTTCCTCCTCAGGAAGGAGTGCAGGGTGTCCCACAGGCTTTAAGGAAGCCTCTGAGGGGACCTGTAGCTGCAGCATGTCAGGTCCTGAACAGGGTGACAGACCACTCAAGGCCCCAGGGTGAAGGAGCTGAGTCACTCCTGCACTCTCCACCACTACAACACAGAGCATTCCCTCCCATCCTGCATCCACCCACCCCAGGACGACACAGTGGCAGACTAGGAGGAATTGCAAGAGGCCATATCATCTCTTTGGCTGCGAGACATCAGAGAAGGTCATCTCATCTCTCTGGCTGGGAGGGATTGCAAGAGGTCATCTAGTCTTCTTGCCCAGGGCAGGACGCTGATGACACTCCTGGCAGGTGCTTGTCCAACCAGTTCCTAAAAACTTCCATCACATCCCCAGGCATTTTGTCCCACAGCGACTCCAACCCAGTGCACGAATCCCACTACTTCTTGTTCTATCCTGTGCAAATCTAGAAACCAGATTATCTATTTTCTTTTGGTCTTGGTGTTTGAATTAAGACTTATGTTTCCTACATCTTCAGAAAAACCTGAACCATCTCAAGATATATCTCCTTCCTTAAGATTTTTCCCTGTGGCTGTTGCTTTCACAACCAAGTGGCTAGGGATTTTGTTCTTGAAAAATTTCAGACTCCTAACATGTACTTTATTTGTGTCTTAGTGTAAATATCTTCTCACAGCCTTGTCTTGTTGCTATTGAGAGCTGATCTGCAGAGTGCCAGAGCCTTCCCTGAGCTCTTCTGGTAGAGCATGACAGTGTTTCCACCAGAAGCCAGATTTCAGCAACAAAACCCTTACTGCCTTCAAAGGAGGCTGAACCAATACAAAGACAAAAGAGTACTCTCGCTCCCTTCAAACGGAGGAGACACTTTCCCAGAAAAAGCAGCACTTTACCTCTCATAAGACAGAAGTCTACACTTTTGCATCCACAGTAGAAAAGCTCCACAGGAACAAATGATATACAAAATGCTAACTGAGGAGTGTGTCTGAAAATATTGAGTAATCTTGATGACAACAAAGAAACTTAAAACCAAAATAAAATACATTTATGAAAAAGCCAAACATATAAGTAGCAAGGGTCAGAAGGCAGTCTGGCTCAAGGGAGTTAAAACCAGCTAAAATGAAAGCCCCAGGGTCACACTGTCTTAATTCCATAATTCTCCGCAGGAAATAAATTTATGATAATATTTTCTTGAAGACAATTCATTATTTTAGTCTTATTAAAAATCAATAGTCATCAGGCAGACTCCACTGACATGCTGCCTCCTATATACTAATCAAATTCTTTAGTTGCATTCAGACAGAATAATTAGACACTGCAGCATGTGTGAGTGCCTCATTATAGCTTTTTCCTATGCCTTACATTTCAGTCTCATTTCTAGCCACATCTATCAGTCAGATGAACCTCCAGAACACAGTATTTTTTCCCTTCCAAAAATTATAGTCTTATCTAAAGCACCTTTGTTAAAAACAGACTGATTTTAAAAAGCTGATTCTTATAAAAACAGAGCTTCTGTCTCCTTAAGATTAAAAAAAAAATCATTTGTGTCCTGATCAAACATGAAGTAACCTCATATAAACTTCACCTTTCAGGAAACTTAGAGCTTGAGTGTTTTGCTTTTGTGGAGGTATTGCATGGGGAAGAACAGCTGACTATACCACAGACATCTGATACTCTTAACATAAAATGTTCTGTGTACTAAACAAAACCTGGCAGTTTCACTTTCTCCAGTAGGATTAAACAGTTTTCCCTCCTCATCATCTGCCTGCAGGGATTCACACACAGAAACAGGACTTTTAAAAGTACAGCATAGTTTTTCATCTCTATTTCTTATATATTTAGCAAACACTGGCTGTTCTACTTATCAGCTTCCACAGAGGTGCATCAAAACTGAAATGTCTATACAGAAAATTAATAAACTGAAGCAATCGGATATTCCACCAGTAAACCCAAATTGCAGTAGCCATAGAATGACAACAAACTGAAAATTATAAGGATGAGCTAAGGCTTAATTTGCTCACCACATGTCTGGTAGCAAACTGCTAATAATACTTTTAGGCTCCATGCTTATAATGGTTGCACAGAGTTATCATTACATTCAGATTGTTTTTTTCTTTTTCTTTATATACACTGCCAACAGTGTAATAGCATAAATTACCAGCTATGGATTCTTCAAATGCCCAAAACTTTCAGTCACTCCTTCCCCTTAAAAATATTCATTTCCATCTTTTTAACAGTCCTGAAAAATCCTAAATAGGTACCTATTTACAACTGGAAGAAAATTATTCAATTTCTTGCATACTTGAAGTATTCTATACCGCCTTTCACAACTGCTGGAAAATGTTTGTCCTAAGTACACAGAAAAATCTAGTGTTTGTTACCAAAAGGTCTCTTACCAACAAGACACACCCCTGATTAACACCAAAACCTAGGTAACTCTCAGAGTGATTTTCTTCTCTTTGAATCAATACTTGTAAACCTTGTGCTAACAATTCTGGCTGATGAACTTGACCCTTCTCTCTTCTAACACAATCTTTGCTGTACCACCTCTGCTAGCTTCAGTTTCAAAAGCAAGTGAATTTTAAAATTTCATTGTCAATGAAGTGAAATACATGCTGTGGAAGCTATCACTGGTTTTCTTCTTTCCAGGTAAGATTATAAATAAACTTAGCCTTATAGATGTGAATTCTGGCCTCTGCAAAAATCAAGGAGACAGTATTGGCTAAAAGCAAGTTTTATTAAGCGTGTTGAGTCAGGAAAAATACCCACCAATGCACATCCTGCAAGGAAAGACAAGACTATAGCCAAATACACTGTTTTGCTGTCAGATCCAGGAAAAGTTACTCCAAGGATGCATCCAGATCTCTCTTGCAGTGCAGGGGTGAGTCTAGCATTCTCAGGATCAGGGTTTCTCTTCTCTAGGTATAATGAATGCTTTTATGTCTGCCATCTAGGGGGCTAAGTCCCAAAATAAGCATGTCTTATAAGCAGTCAGAAGAAAACAACAATAGTAACAGAAGTAAAATACACAAGCTGTATTGCTATCTCATTTGTTTTATCCAGCAGATTTTCCCTACAAGACAACTCAGCCTCAGAAAAGTATTTTTTCTTTCCCATCTTTTCTTCACAACTGTTTTCCAGCTTTCCATGCCTGGTTCTCCAGTAGCAATTAGGACAATTAAGAGTTAGCTAGAGGCAGTAAGTAATAAAATCCATTTGATTTCCCTTCCAAGAAACACACATACATCAAGAGGAGAGGGAAGCATGAACCTGCAGACAGAAATAAAGGAAAGACAGGACAAGACAGTCTTTTGATGAGTGTATGCATCGTTTCTGTCTGTAAGTCTGAGACCACCCAGCCACAGAACCTTAGAGAGCTGGCTTGTCACTGCTACATCAATCCTCCAACTCTTCTGGGGTTTTTTTCAGTCTAGGCTCTGTTTAAAGAGCTGTCCAGTCATTTCTCTGAGTCATCAAGTAACAGCAATGGTCTCCAATGCCCTTGCTATGAAAGACCTATATTATTCTCCCTTTTAAATCATCGTTGTTTTCTCTATGTTCAGAGTCATAGCAGACACCAACTTCCAGCCTCCCTCCTTGTCCCCCACAGCATCCAAGGTCAAGTTAAGGTGACGCACATCTCTACTGCAGAGTCATTATCACATGTGCTTTGCCTGGAAAAATGCTCAAATGTCAGTAATAGGAAGTGTCCTGTTGTTTGATCTGCTCTGAAACGTACTATTATTTTATCACTTAGCAAATCTGCTCCTTTAATATCAGTCTGTTTCATTTAAGCAGCTGAAGGGTTCTCCTATAACCATGAAAGGATGCAGACTCTGATAGGAGCAATTAATGGTAAAGCTTCAAAATCAATAGCAGAAGGAATAACTAGAACAAATGTGCTGTAAAAGGGGTTCTGCCCGCAGCCTCCAATTCACCCTGCAAAGGCTCAAAAGGCAGCAACCCTGGACAAATGTTCACACTTCTGAGTAGGAACTTGTCTGTTTTATCTTAAAAATGTGTGGTTGCAATAATTCACAAGTGCAAGCGTATTAAGAAGCTTAAGAAAGAGCACACTTTTCACCAAACTGTTGAACATGTGCTGCTCAGTATCTGCTCATACAACAGTGCTTTTACTGCCTGTGTTCATCAAGATGCTTTAATCCATGGAACATCAAATAGTTCTACAGAGGGGCACACAGATTTTATTTAGCATTCTCTTGCTACTGTCATAACAGCTGCTGGTACACACCACTGCTCGTTCACAGGCCTCCTGTGACTCTTCAAACTTAACCAGGTAAAAACAGGGAATAAAATTGAACCCACGTCTACACAAAGACTTAAGTTGCAGCAACAATTGGACCCTGTGGAACCATCATAACACTGGATCAATCCAAAGCAAATGTGTCAAAGCATATCCTCTCCGTACAGAAACCAGTCAGCTTCAAAATCAGCATAAGCAGGAATGGGAAAATGAGGCAACATCAGCATGGAAGGAAATCCCCTTCCAAAGAGCTCTGGTAATTAGTCGGTGCCTTGCCAGCTCAGCATAGAGGAGCACTTAACTGGACAGCAGCAGGGCAGTGCAAGGCCATGCTGACGGCCCATTGCCCCCAGAAGAGAGGATGCTTTGACTCTCCTGTGTTTTGACAGAGAAAAAATGACAAACAGTACTTTGGTGAAGAAAACCACACCAGAGCAACATGAGATGTTTGATTTAATCCCGATGAAGACTTGCCCTGCACTTGATGTGCTTTGGAGCAGGAGATTCTCCTCCAAGTATGCCTTCGATACTGGGGAGAGAGTTGGTGGCTCAGCTCCTCTTTCACTGCTTCTGACATGAAATTTTGTCCGTACTCCCACCAGGAACTGTCCTTTTCTTGAGGAATTTGCTTCACCTCATGGGCTGACCATGAAGCAGAAGCCACATGCACACCTTGCCTTTCAATCTCAATTCTAATGGTGCATCAAGGTTTCATGTCTCTTCCTCTCCACAAGCTTGGCTTCTGGGCAAAGCTGAGGCGCCAAACACCACGTACAGCTCAACAACAACCATGCCAAAGCATTTGGGCAGCTTTAGCAGTGAAATGAGAACAAGCAGAAAGCACAACAAGCAGCATTTCTACTGCCATTTCAAGACCTCTCGTGGTGCTGTGCTGACACTTGGTTACACTGCTCAGTCCAGCCAGAAGCTACGGGCCCAAATCAGGAACCACTGGATAAACGTGACCCCTCATTTACAGGAGTCAGAAAAGCTGTTCATAATGCTGCTAGGCTTTAAGGTGACAATGTCCTTTTGCCTTCCAAGAGTGTGCTTACACATACTGCTGAATGAATTGTCTTTTAAGCTTGTAGAATACAAAACTACAAGAAATTTCTTCTCAGAGAGAAGCACTTTGTCCTGGAGGGAGGATCATTGTTATGCACTCAAAGCCATTCTGTGCCACACGTGTCACAACAAGCAGCTTTGCTGTGACTTTGTATTTAGACCCTGCAGAGTTTCTTCCTGGACCTGAACCATGCTTCCACATATGTCACTTCACAAAAGATCCTGTCACAGCAACTATTTGCTAAGAGAGGAAAAATGTGCTATGAATTAAAGGGATGTGTAGTTTCTCCGGCTGGGTAAACAGTATTCAAAGTAAACATCCTTTAAAGGCATGTGAACTGAATAGGCAAAAACCCTCCTTCCAGTAGTGCACTGAAGAGAAGAAAAGAAACCACAAGAGCTGGAGATTTTAAAATAAGAGTGTGAAACTGAAGAACCGACTTTTTGCAGCCCTTCAACTCTGTTATCTGAAAGAGAGCAGAAGTAATCCTATCCCAGCAGAATTCTCCCTAAGTATTGACATGTTGGCTTTCCCTTTGGACCTTTTCCCTGTAATTTCAGTTTAAATTTATCCTTCATTGTGATTCTAAATTTATTAACGCATCAGGTTTCCATACTAAAAATCTCCCTGAGATTATGGCCATTCAGAGTTCCGGGTCCTGCTGGCATATGCTTATGAGCACAACAGAAATTTACAAATATGACATGGGAAGAAAAGGACACTCCACCTTCACAATTCAGTTGTGTGTGTGAAATGAACTTGTCAGAGGCAGCTGTATTTCAGTAGCAAAGGAAATAAGTCACAAATTGTAAACAAAAGCCTTAGAGTTTGCTCAGCTCTAAGAAACTGACAAAAGCAACAGAGAGGAGACATGGGTTTGTATTTGGATATGCACACAGGTCAGCCAGGATCAAGGATCTCTTTTAGCAACCAAATATTGGAGCAGACATTTCAGAATCTGTCTGGGAAGTTTTTCCCGAGGGACATGGAGTAATTGCACTCCTTACTGACCTCCAATCTTTATCCACAGCAGAGGTTCCATCCAGGTTATGACTCGCAACTCCACAGCCAGGCCATACACCATATCACCCTACACCTTTAAAACCATTGGTCCCTGAAGTTTAAAATAAGCTGTCTGTCAAAAGCTTGATGTAGGTTATTTAGCAGCTTCCGGTGTCACAGGCAGCCTACATGGCAGATCATGTCCAGAAAGCCTTCCTGGAGACCTTTTACAGAGACTTTGGGAAAGGAGAAAGGTTATGAAACAGGAATCGCAGAGAGCTATGTGGATTCATTGAAACAGAAACCAGAAACATGCCTCATAACCTGCGTACCATTTGAACAGAGGTAAGCATTACTACAGCTTTACTTACTTAGGAAGCTTTGTGTGTGAAGGCATTGTTCAGTATACTGTCCTTTCATTTACAGACCAGCACAGGACATGACGAGGGAATCAAGCAGAGGAACTGGCTCTGCAGTTGGAAGGACTTTCAGCTACCCTACTCCAAAACCAGATTTTATCTTAAACTAAAAGAAGAATGAAGCAGAGCTCCATGTGAGAAAACAATTTTTTTTAGGCTGACCGAGCAAGGCTTATAGGCAAAAGTCTGTCTCCTGCTCATTCTCAGCCCTAGGGCATGTCCATCTACACTAACAAGCGCAGACAGATCCAAATGCCTCTGTACTGTCTGCTGGAAAGACAAACATAAGCCAGTCGCAGCAACCAAAATGCAGCACAGCCCATTAAAGAATGTCCCATGGAGCAACTTGCTGTTTGAGATGCAGTGCTTTGCCAGTGTGGCAGAGAACTTCCAAACGAGAGCTGGTGTAATGCTGTACTCTCTGCACAGATGCAGTCTTGGACACCTCAGGAGAGAGCATCCTGTAGGTTGATTCCATTATCTGTGACATTTTAGCTACTGGCTGCAGTTTTCTGAGACCCAGGCAGCTGTGCAACCACTGGCTGGAACAGGGGTCCAAGCAGCACCCTGGGCTCTGTTTCCAGCCAACGTCCTCAAACAATTGTCAGTTTTGTGGCTCTCCACAGCTGCCGGACAGTATGTGTGGCATACAATAAGTCAGCCTAATAACATCAGAAGAGTTTACTTTGAAATCTAGGTGCACATAAGATTTTTTTCAGTATTTTGAAGTTCACACACATACACGTAGAACGCATAGCATTCTTACAGCTAACACATGGTGGGGACACCTCCACCGCAGTGACCATCTTCCTCCTCATGACACTTCTGTGGAAAGCTAAAGAGACACTGCATATTTACAAACAATTTTTTGAGAGGGGAAGGTAATTCACCAAAGCGGTGTGCCCAGACATGCAGGCAGCTCTGCTTCCCAGGGCAGGTAGGGACAACCATGGGTGCTTACAAAAAGAGGGAGATAATGAGGTCTCCTGCTCCTCCAGAGCCCCTGTGTGTTATACAGGGCATGATGTGCTGCCAGAGGTTTGTGCTGCAGAGTTGGTACAAGCTGAAGATCAGCAGGGACAGCAGTACCCACTGCCCTCATGACACATATCAAATGCAGAGATGGACCATGCTCTCAAATGTCAGGATTTGGTTCATATTCACATCCTTCGCACAGGCACAGTCCTGCAAGGAGGAATGTTTCTTGTTGCTCTCTAACAAAAATGACCTTGTCCTTACCAGTGCAAAGTTAAGTCAATGCAGCATAAAGCAGCACTGTGCAAAAACTATCCAGGCAAGCTTTGAGAGAGCTCGGGTATTAAAAGTAGGCTAAATCAACCCAGAAGCATGGTGCCTGACTGGATTCAGCCACCTAACCTGCCCTTTCCAAACTGGGCTCTCCTCTCTGCACAGCACCAGGAAAATTTAACCTCCGTGGAAGGAGAGGGTGGTCACCCACAAATGAGGCTTGAGAAGACAGAGAAAGTGGGCAGTTAGTAATGCTGGGAAGTGAAGGCCCCAAGGAGGGAACGCACACACATGCACACACACATGCTGCCAAGACCAGCAGCCTCTGCACATGTGCCCCTGAGCTTCCTCAGGCAGAGAGGTGCCTGCAGCAAGAGCCCTTGGAGGTGAAGAGGGCTGGAAGCTCACATGTGTTTATCATACGAAATTTCATTTCTTTCGTAAATAGACAGGAATTTGAATCCTCTGTGAAAACCATACCCCGGATTGTGCCCACCCTTTTGCCCCTACAGCCCAGACCCAGAGCAGAAGGGGATCAAGGACCCACAGGGGGCCACCCCAGGCACTTCCACAGCCTCTGCCCACGCAGCAGGCAAGAGACCACCTTCCCCTTCAAAGAAGCTGGAATATTTCATAAAAGGAGGGGTAAGTCCACACATGATGGAAAGCACCTGTGCACCGTTTCAGCTTGCAGTCTAATATCTGTCTAGAGTGGAAGAAATACAACTGCCAGGTACTCAAGCAAGACAGACTGACAGTTGCCCAAGGTTACTTAACCTCCCATAGGTTTTCTTTTTTTTTCAGAAAGAAGATTGCACTTTGTTGATTATTTGTTTTTTATCGGTGATTTTCTTGAGGGTTTTATCTTTTATTGTCATTTTTCAAGGCTATAGCTCAAAGCCAAGAAGGGTAATCAAGCATGAATGAGCTCAGACAGCATAAGATAAAAATAAAGACAAAACAAGGGCTTTGACCCATATACAATAATGATAAGCAGAGAGCAGCATGTCCTGTATTGTTCACTGTCCTTGCTGATCACAGTCATAACGACCAGCACTAGGTAGGGTCCAGCTTTGTTAAATGACAAAGCACATTGCAAAGTACTGGAAAGATACGTGCTTCAAGAAAAAACAAAACAAAACAAAAAAACACAAAAACAAAAACAACAAAACCCCAACAAACAAACAACAAAGCAGCAAGACAAAACCCACAAAAAATCAAAAAGAAGTCCAGGAACCATTTATTTTTAATCATTTATCTAGAAGAAAAGACATCCACATCCCACATATGTGCAGGCAATTTTCAGGATGTCATTCATTCACTTTTCACCTGGTGCAGGTTTCTTATGAAAACGGATATTTTCCTGTATCAACATTTCCCAGCCCACTCTATATTTTTACTGGCCATGGAAAGTCTATTCTACAAAGTGTGAACAAATTTTGTTCTGTAATTCCCCAAGGCTCATTATGGAACTTGGAAATAAGGAGCAGTTAATATCAACATTTTCTAAAAAATAACAATGACTAATGAAAAACTACCCACAATTCTAACTGTGATCATCAGTGCAAACACACAGTTAAAGCTGTGATATATTCTCAGCTACTGTAAATTCTCATTCATTCATTTAGCAAAATTTAGTCAAATGGGAATGGACCTCACCCAGGCTAGTTATAAAGTCTGCTACAGGGCAAAACTTATCTGTCTGCCTAGGAAATTTCTCACTGGGAAATTCTTTTCAATATTCAGAGAGGATTAAGACTAGGGCACATGCCAACGTCCACCTGACTGATTCAGAGATCTGTGGAGTTGAAATGATGCACAGTTATAGCTGTAGACTGTTGTATGCAGCTCCACAAAGCAGCCAAGGATGCTTTGAAGGGAATCTGTAGTAGAGTTTGTGCATGGTTCTCGTAGTTATTCCAAGCTGTCATCTGAATCATGCTGCCTCTTAAAATAAGATTATTAATCCCTATTCCCCTCACTGTAAGAGAATCTGATTTTGAGGAGAACATGACTACAGTTTGGACAACAAACAAGCAGAGCTCCTATAAGAGAGCAGATTGTCTCTGATCTTGACAGGAGCTTTCTGTGTTTGATTGATTTAGCTTCCAAAAAAGACAGGAAATTCTTTTAAGGCACCGTGGGGTTATTTATCCAAAAACTGCTATAGGGAAATTGTGTGATTCATGTATTGCAACCAGCAGCGAAGCTTCAGAATTTGGTTGAATGAGATTTATCAACAAAACTCAAATATATTCTACAGGTAAAAATGCACTGCTACTATGAGATAACATAAGAAGTGTTATGCCAATATACCAAATCTCTTAATTTACTAGGATGTTGCATTCTAAGGAATAACTAATAATGATTCTGTCCAAATGGTGGAAGGATTTGATGAAAACTGCCATGATATGACGAAAACAGTCAGCAAAAGCTAGTATGATGCTCTCCAAGCTGTCTCTTCTGCTAAGGACATGTAATTCCACTAATATCTTTAAGCAATTGGTGAAAGATCAATCTTGATGATCCTTCTTGATGCCATGCTTATGGAACAGATCCTTCTTGATGCTATGCTTGGGCACATGGAGGACATGGAGTTGATTCAGGACAGCCAGCATGGCTTTACTAGGGGCAAGTCCTGCAATGATGAACCTAGTGGTCTTCTATGACAGAGTCACTGTGTCGGTAGATAGAGGACAACCTGTGGACGTGATCTACCTGGACTTCTGCAAGGCCTTTGACACGGTCCCCCACAACATCCTGAATGATAAATTGGAGAGATACAGATTTGATGGGTGGACTGTTCAGTGGATAAGGA
>VZRU01000681.1:63429-79712 GCA_013398155.1 Pedionomus torquatus
ACCAGCTCGGAGGAAAAATATGTTCTTCAACAAGGGTAAAAGCAGAAATGTCAAGAGCAAAAAAAAAAAACCACCCAAACAAAACAAAAAACTGAAACAAACCATCCTAACAAACTGTCCTCAGGTGCTCCAGGAAGGGTCATCATTTACACATCCTCAAGGGATCTGCTTTGCAGATGGTAAAGCTCATTATTTGTTGTGAAACAGTGTGCAATCTGCCTCCAGCCCAGGAAACCATAAAAACTTACACCAGTAAAGTCATCTAGGAAGAAAGCCTCAAAGGAAATTAAAAAAAAAAATAAATAAACAGCTTCCAGAAGAGATCACAAAGGAAAAGTGAATTGGACCAATACCATACTTTCCTGTAGCATTTTATGAACTGTTGCTATAAAATTGGTTTGGAGTGCCCTAAGGAGAAACTGGCATCAGAAGTCACCCAACAAATCTGAAGATTTTGGGTTCTAGTAAAAAAGAAAAATAAAGGGTAAAATCTACTCACTTTGAAACCTTATCTTTTCCTCCCAGGTAAGCTATGGAAAGCATCCCCCCTCATCTTTGAAAATTTCTCCTAGTTCTCAACAACCCACCCCTTCTACGCCAAAAGAGAGAGATCTGTAGTTACCTAGTAAAGTCCTGCTCTTCTTCCAACCCAAGAAAAAGGGTCTACTACAGCAAGTCTAATTTAAAGATTTTTGAGTACCACAGAATGGTCCCTGCTTAGTGAATTTCTCATTTCCCCCAAAAAAATATTACTAAATGTGATGAAATCAAAGAATAACTGTAAGTTTTTCCCCACTCCATGTTCCTCCTTTTGCAGCACCATACAGTTCAGGCAGCTTTTTTTATCCTGTTATTTCAAAGAGGCCAGCACACACAATTTCAGACACATCTATGACTCTAAACATATGTGGGAAACAAACTCTCAGCTCAGTTCTGCCATCTTTTATGGACAGTCAGTGACCTTCAAGAAGCCTGAAATTGCAAGTGTGTCATCATCTTAATATATAATTTGATGTATATGTAATATAATTACTTTATTAACATAAGCATTTTCCCCTGTGACCCTCTCTGGCTAAACGAACCTGGTTTCCTCTGGCTTTAAAACCTGAGTGGCAAAGACACTCTCAGGAAAATGTTTTCTTTCTAAACTTCCTATTAAAAAAAATCAAAATATCTGCCAAAGATATTTTGCGTAAGCCTGCAACCCACACTGTTGATAGGAGCACTAAAAGAGAGCAGCAATCCCCAGAGACCCTGCAGGAGAACAGATTTCATTGAGCCTGAAGAACAACATGAGAATGCAGAAAACACCACCAGTCTCTGCCCACACTGCTGCATTCCCCTGCCCTAGCAGATCAGGTCCAGCCCATGGTACAGAGGATGGTGTGGTGCCAGAGATGACTTCCCCTGAGATCTGCCAGGAGTCATCCTGTTCCACCACACTCTCACTCAATCTGTGCACATTCGTCAGGAGCTATGCACTCAACACCATCACCCTTTTATCCATCACTTAGCCATCTCTGTGCAGGCTCTCAGAGCCACCTAACTACTCCACTGAGCCAAAAACAACCTCTACATGTGCAGCTTAGCTCAACAAAGCAATATGCTAGGATTCCTGTAAATACTATCACTTTATTCCTAATATTGCTGCAGCAACTGGACTAGCTGAGTCACCATTGATACTAGGAGCAGATCAAATTCACTAAAAAACAGTGTTGCAAAATGGTGGTTTCTAACCACAGAGCCAATACCAGGTCTACCCTGTGTGTGTCAAAGATGTTTCCCTGTGTCCACAGCAACAACTCAGCTGTCACTTATCAATTCATTCACAGATGGATACAGATATGAACAATCATCCCTAGGATGGGAGTGATCCCAGACACAGCAGGTGTCCAGCCTGGCTCAGCCTGCTGAGCAGGCTGGCCTTGGGCTGTCCTGGAAGAACTTGTGGATGTCCCCCACGAAGGGCAGAGAGCAAGAGCAGCCCTGGAGTGGGGACAGGGAGAGAGAAAAAGATAAATCATTACTGAATGCAGGGATAACGAGTAGTTCTATATTGCTCCATTCTCCTCATTGCATTAGTTATCCCTATATGTGACATGACAATGCAAAGACAGAAAAAGTAAAATTCCCCAGACTTTGGTCCTTGTGCTGTGCCTTGTCTTGGCTGTGCTCATCTTGTATTGGCTGGTGTTAGTTTGCACTTACTTGTGATCATTTATTGCTCAGGGAATCATTCTATCTACATTACTCCTGGTTTATTTTCTCTTCTTGTTCTTGTAAGCTTTTCATACAGCAGTAACTCTAGCTGACCTTATCACTTATTTTTAAAAAACATCTATTAAGTAAAATCTGAAACCTGTACTTCTCAAGCATGCTAAGTCTTGAATGGTCAGGAAGATACCATCATAAACCACTATGTTTATGTTTGCTAGAACGTAAACATTCATGCTGCTACCAATGTCATCTCACGGCCCTCAGTGTAAAGAACTACAATTATCTTGATTTTGCACCTGAGGAGCTGAAACCCCAAAGTTCCAGTGGGACCACCTTTCTCAAATAATAGACTAATAAACACCATCAGACCACATTGCAGTGTTAGTTATCTGAAATAACAAGCAAACAAATGTACTCACTGTTCAAACATCTTTTTAATTAAAATTCCTTTGTGAAATTTGCCGCAGCTATAAACCAGAATAGTAATTAGTAGTGTGGCATAGACAGTTATGACTTGGGTCATAATTAAAATAAATACTGCATATTAATAAATAAATTGTCAACTAGCCAGGTCTTTGATGCAATAACAGCTTAATCTTGACCGTTTGTTTCTTATTTAAAACAAAGAGTCTGAACTTAATGTAACATGGGCAAGAATACAAAGAAAAAGGCTTTCTGCTGGATTTTCCCCTTTACCTGTGGTTGAAGAAAAATAATGAAAACTGAAATACTGTATTGGGTTTGCATGGCAAAGTCTTGGCAGCAGGAGACCTACAGGGGTGGCTTTTGTGAGAAGTTGCCAGAAGTTTGCCTTGTGTCTGACAGAGCCAGTACCAGCCAACTCCAAGACAGAGCCACTGCTGGTCAAGGCCGAGCCCATCAGTGCTGGCAATAGCACCTCTGTGGTAACATACTAAAGAAGTGGAAAAAAACTGCAAAAAGGCAACTGCCAGGACAGAGGAGTAAGAATATGTGAGAGAAACAACTCTGCAGACACGAAGATCAGTGAAGAAGTAGAATGAGGAGTTGCTCAAGATGCAGGAACAGAGAGACCCCTGCAGCCCATGGTGAAGACAATGGCGAGGCAGGCTGTACTTATGCCTTGCCATGGTCCCCTCATAGAGATTAATGGTGGAGCAGATATCCACCTGCAGCCCATGATGGACCCCACACCAGAGCAGGCGGGTGCTCAAAGGAGGCTGTAAGCCTGTGGAGAGCCACTGCTGGAGCAGGCTCCTGGCAAGGACCTGTGGCCCTATGGAGAGAGTAGCCTACACTAGAATAGGTTTAGTGACAGGACTTGCGACTCAGTGGAGGACCCACACTGGAGCATTCTGATCCTGAAGGACTGCACCCCGTGGATAGGACGCACAATGGAGCAGTTTGTGAAGAACTGTAGCTTGTGGGAAGGGATCCATGTTGGAGAAGTTTNCTTCCCCTGAGATCTGCCAGGAGTCATCCTGTTCCACCACACTCTCACTCAATCTGTGCACATTCGTCAGGAGCTATGCACTCAACACCATCACCCTTTTATCCATCACTTAGCCATCTCTGTGCAGGCTCTCAGAGCCACCTAACTACTCCACTGAGCCAAAAACAACCTCTACATGTGCAGCTTAGCTCAACAAAGCAATATGCTAGGATTCCTGTAAATACTATCACTTTATTCCTAATATTGCTGCAGCAACTGGACTAGCTGAGTCACCATTGATACTAGGAGCAGATCAAATTCACTAAAAAACAGTGTTGCAAAATGGTGGTTTCTAACCACAGAGCCAATACCAGGTCTACCCTGTGTGTGTCAAAGATGTTTCCCTGTGTCCACAGCAACAACTCAGCTGTCACTTATCAATTCATTCACAGATGGATACAGATATGAACAATCATCCCTAGGATGGGAGTGATCCCAGACACAGCAGGTGTCCAGCCTGGCTCAGCCTGCTGAGCAGGCTGGCCTTGGGCTGTCCTGGAAGAACTTGTGGATGTCCCCCACGAAGGGCAGAGAGCAAGAGCAGCCCTGGAGTGGGGACAGGGAGAGAGAAAAAGATAAATCATTACTGAATGCAGGGATAACGAGTAGTTCTATATTGCTCCATTCTCCTCATTGCATTAGTTATCCCTATATGTGACATGACAATGCAAAGACAGAAAAAGTAAAATTCCCCAGACTTTGGTCCTTGTGCTGTGCCTTGTCTTGGCTGTGCTCATCTTGTATTGGCTGGTGTTAGTTTGCACTTACTTGTGATCATTTATTGCTCAGGGAATCATTCTATCTACATTACTCCTGGTTTATTTTCTCTTCTTGTTCTTGTAAGCTTTTCATACAGCAGTAACTCTAGCTGACCTTATCACTTATTTTTAAAAAACATCTATTAAGTAAAATCTGAAACCTGTACTTCTCAAGCATGCTAAGTCTTGAATGGTCAGGAAGATACCATCATAAACCACTATGTTTATGTTTGCTAGAACGTAAACATTCATGCTGCTACCAATGTCATCTCACGGCCCTCAGTGTAAAGAACTACAATTATCTTGATTTTGCACCTGAGGAGCTGAAACCCCAAAGTTCCAGTGGGACCACCTTTCTCAAATAATAGACTAATAAACACCATCAGACCACATTGCAGTGTTAGTTATCTGAAATAACAAGCAAACAAATGTACTCACTGTTCAAACATCTTTTTAATTAAAATTCCTTTGTGAAATTTGCCGCAGCTATAAACCAGAATAGTAATTAGTAGTGTGGCATAGACAGTTATGACTTGGGTCATAATTAAAATAAATACTGCATATTAATAAATAAATTGTCAACTAGCCAGGTCTTTGATGCAATAACAGCTTAATCTTGACCGTTTGTTTCTTATTTAAAACAAAGAGTCTGAACTTAATGTAACATGGGCAAGAATACAAAGAAAAAGGCTTTCTGCTGGATTTTCCCCTTTACCTGTGGTTGAAGAAAAATAATGAAAACTGAAATACTGTATTGGGTTTGCATGGCAAAGTCTTGGCAGCAGGAGACCTACAGGGGTGGCTTTTGTGAGAAGTTGCCAGAAGTTTGCCTTGTGTCTGACAGAGCCAGTACCAGCCAACTCCAAGACAGAGCCACTGCTGGTCAAGGCCGAGCCCATCAGTGCTGGCAATAGCACCTCTGTGGTAACATACTAAAGAAGTGGAAAAAAACTGCAAAAAGGCAACTGCCAGGACAGAGGAGTAAGAATATGTGAGAGAAACAACTCTGCAGACACGAAGATCAGTGAAGAAGTAGAATGAGGAGTTGCTCAAGATGCCAGAACAGAGAGACCCCTGCAGCCCATGGTGAAGACAATGGCGAGGCAGGCTGTACTTATGCCTTGCCATGGTCCCCTCATAGAGATTAATGGTGGAGCAGATATCCACCTGCAGCCCATGATGGACCCCACACCAGAGCAGGCGGGTGCTCAAAGGAGGCTGTAAGCCTGTGGAGAGCCACTGCTGGAGCAGGCTCCTGGCAAGGACCTGTGGCCCTATGGAGAGAGTAGCCTACACTAGAATAGGTTTAGTGACAGGACTTGCGACTCAGTGGAGGACCCACACTGGAGCATTCTGATCCTGAAGGACTGCACCCCGTGGATAGGACGCACAATGGAGCAGTTTGTGAAGAACTGTAGCTTGTGGGAAGGGATCCATGTTGGAGAAGTTTACAGAGGACTATCTTTCTGTTGTGAGGGACACTACGCTGGAGCAGGGGGAGGGTGTAAGGAGTCATCTTGTGAAAAGGAAGAAGCATCAGAGACTACACATGACAAAATGGCCACAACCCCCACTCCCTCTTCCCCTGTGTCACTCTTCGGGAGAAGGCAGAGAAAATTGGGAGTGATGTTGAGCCTTGGAAGAAGGGAGAGGTAGGGAGAAGGTGTTTTTAATATTTGGGTTTATTTCTCATTCTGATTTGATTGGTAATAAATCAATTTTCCCCAAGTCTAGTCTGGTTTTCCTGTGACAGTAATAGGTGAGTGATCTCTCCTTGACTTTATCTTGACATTTAAGCCTTCATTACATTTTCTCTCCCCCATCCAGCTGAGGAGGGGAGTGATTGAGTGGCTTTGGTGGGCACCTGGCATCCAGCCAGGGTCAATGCACCACAAATAGTAATTTTTCTGCCTCTCTCTCTCCACTTTCTCTTCAAGGTGAATGAGAAATAAACAATATGGTGAAGAATGAACAATAGTCACCATGTGGCTCTGGGGTGTTGTATGATGTTACCAGGCTGTGTTTGCTTCAGTTGCATTCAACAGAAACTCCTTCACAAAGTCTGGAAGCCTATATGCAAGTGGACACTAAAACTAACAGGGCTTTGGCCTGAACTGAAATGTCCAAGCAATTAATAAAGGCAATTTTTAAAAAGATCAACTCAGCCACATTCAGCCGCGTACACAGTGACACCCACAGTACCTTCTGGGTTAACATGGCAACTGGGCTTTCTAATCAATCTGACAGGAGGTATGTCTCAGTTGGCCTGTTTGGTTTCAGTGTCATCTCACTAAATAATCTGAGAAATCTAACCTTTTTTTGGAGATACAACATACATGATACACCATGCTGAAATCCAGGTGACCACAGCTCAGAACTTTGGAAAAAGCATTTTTGCCTAACTTCAGACTCAGGTTTGCATCAGTAACCCAAGAGAACTAGTCCCAGATTTCACCAGGCTGTGACAAGTATATGACCTGTTTGGCATCCAGACACCACGCACACAACACATGCATGGAGACTGATGGCTCGCTGCATCAATCAAATGTGAGGCTCCCCATACCTCCCAGTAACCACTCCTGAGCAGGACTGTTTTCCAGGCACAGGTATTATGCTGTTCCAGTTGTTGAGCTCTAACCTGAGACTGCAAACTAACTGTTGAGTTTGGCATTCAGCCACTTCATCCTTTTGCAAGCCTGCCCTCGCTGCAGGAGCACACACAGGAAGGAGACTAGTGATGACCAACACACAAGTAGACTGTGAAAGCTGAGGGTTAAAGGTTTCTGAGTTTTTATGTAAAACACATATCCTCCAAGAGATCAACTGAGGAATTGCAGCAGGTGAGAAACGTAAGAGGCAAATGTCTTCACCTGCTGCAATCTGAAGGAAACCAAAAGGCCTTCAGTAGGATTTGCTGTTCATTAAGGACACTTAGTCACAGAGTTTAAAGAGGAGATGATCTGAAAGAAAAACAAACAAAATGCAGGCAATAATAAGTAAAGGCCCAAAACAGAAGAGTGTAGGTGTAACCTCAGGCCATTTTAGAGAGACCACAGACAATCAGAAACTAATGTTAGGCAAGGAGACTGATAAATATTGGCAATAAACTTAAAAGTAATTGTTCACATTAAGGTCTCCAAAAAGTAATGTTAATGCACTGGTAAAAGCAGTAGTCATTTTTTTCCTTCCAAAGACCTTGCAACTGACCCATTCTCCTTATGAAAACAATTACATGAAAGTTAGTTTATTAACTTAGGATGCCTATACTTTTTACATAACAAAACANGGGAGACGAGGATGGGGGGAAGAGAACTCCAAACAGCTATGAAGGCTTTGTAAAGTAGTCTTTGCAAGGTTTGCCTGTATTAGCTGCAGTAAGATCTATACCTGCCAGCCATGAAGCTGAGTAGTGACTCCTTACCATTACCTTACTGCTGCTTTTAGTCCCTATTCCTCAACATTAAGAAAGAACAAATAAGGTTAAGAAGACCAGCATAATGAGAAATTCAATTAATTTTCAGCACACTTTACAAATAATTTTTTGGGCTCAACATTATCTACCCTCAAAAAGACCTTAACCACCCATTCCTGAAAATACGGGACTGCATGAAAAGGGAGTCATAGTCATATGAAGAAGGGAGCTCTAGTGCTTCCACAATTTAAAATTAGACTAAATGAAAATATCGTCTCCTCTGAGCTTTAACCCATCCATAACATATGTATTTCGAAAGCTGAGTTTATTCCAGACTCTTTTCCTAAAACGCTTGGTTAGAAAGAGTAACTGATGCAGCATGAAAGGAGACACAGGGTCACCCTAAGTGGGAACCTTTACTGAGGTTCCACATGCTGTTTAACAGGAGGAAAATTTGAGTGAAGTTTTTTCACCCACAGCCCTCTTTCTGTAATAGGAGGCCTAGATTTGATTGAGTAAATACATCAATACTGACAGAATACAATTTTACCAACAGCAAAAGGTAATAAGTTTCTTTTGCACTATTATTCTGCATAGGTCTATGCATAACTGCCTGAAGTGGTACAAAAATCAACCTCACACATAAAAACAGGCAACAGATGGCATCAGATGGAGATGGCAGAAGAAAGCACATTAAAGAAAAAAAAATTACTCCAGCAAATATTAAAAAACAGGTCACTTTTATGTCTGCATATTCTATGTATGTATTTGGTTATCTAATTAGTGGTGTCATGTTCTTATCTTAGAGAACTACCTTAGGCTCTCCACTTGAATTTCTTGCCCTAAATTTTACCGGTAGAATTATTCCATACTAACAAAGAGAGGTCCTTCTGCAGCAATGTGTTATAGACCCTGCAAACTGTCTGCTTCATTCGTTACATCCTATTTCCATATTCATGTGCCCTGAACAGAAATCTGGACTGGATGCTGTTCTCAGTCATCTCCCTCATGGTTGTGACCATTGCTCTGTCCCTGCCTCCTCTCCTCCTGCTCTGTCCTGTGGGAAACACAGCACATTGTGCAGCACAGAGCAGAGAGGATAACTCCAAGGTACCCTCTTCCTCTTACCTTAGATATTGAGAAAACAAAGCAGGAAGAGTTAACGATTCCTTACTCAGGAGAGGAGGAATCACTTAGCATAGGAGTACGGATATAACGACGTTTCTACTGACTGCCTCTCTGATTTCTGCAGCAATATGCCCTATTTACCACAGAAGTTTGTATGCCAATCACTTTCCTACTTGCATAAATTCTGCCATAGTTTCCTACACAAATGCCTTAAGCATATTGCTTTTACTCTGAAACTATTACTGGTTTTAACAATTTGCTTAGCTTGAAAGGGCCCAGAAATGCTTTCACATACACAGTCTTTGACACCTACAACTTCAGATTTTATATTTACTTTTTCTTCCCTTTTACATGCTAGAAATCTGGTGTTGGGCAACTGTATCATAAGTAATAATTCTAAAAATTGGGTAAAAAACCCCACAACTTCTGTGTAAGAAAGGAGGAACAGATGGCTTAGCATATCTTGACTATTTCTTTTCATTATTTGGCTATGGCTTCTAATTTACAAAAGGCAAAAGCAGAACAGTGGGATGAGCAAAGTGAAGGTCAAACTTGAAGACACAGAAAAGTATTACAGCCAATTTTTAAAACCGAGGGAATCAGTTTCTTCTTGCTAGAAGCACACGCCCAACAAAGGTCAATGCAGTTTATCATTTAAGTGCTGCTGTACTTGGAATACCATGTTCTCTCTTATTGGCATTTCCAAGTAATGCCTCTTTGCCTGATAAAAGCGTCATCCTTTTCCATCCTGGCAAATCACAATCAGGTATAGGTTATTTTTACTTCCAGGTCCCTCTCAAAACCAGCTACGCCACATACCCAGGCCATAAAAATGCTACTCACAAAAATTTTTGTGATACCAGAGTCCCCTTGGAATCACTGGCCATCACTAATATATCAAGCCCATCCTCCACTCACTTCCTTAAAGAGTGAGAATTGTACCAAGATACAAAAGGTCTAATCAATATTTAAAAGCCCATAGCAGGCAGCTTTTCTTCTCAAGGATATGTAGTTTTCCTATCACTAACTTTAAACACAGGACAAGGGTGAATTTTCCCAGGAATTAATCTAAGTTCATCTATTAACATCCAGGTTAATTAAATTAAAGCTATCTTATGGACAACTGTACATGCTGCAATTGTGATTTCAATCACAGGACAGAAAATATCACAAATAGCCAAAAAGCAAGATTTTCATGGGCATGCCTGCCTGCATAGGCAAGCACAACTGGCTTTAGCATCAACATGGAGAACAGCAAAGAGCTGGCCACACACTGTGTAAGGACATGAGCACACTACGACAGTGCCCTTCTTCTGGTGCCCCTTATACCACACTACACATTGGAGGAGTTCACAACCACCAGCACAGTCAGAGCCTTCAATGCTCCTTGGTTCTGAACAGGACAGGTTTTTTCTGAGTGCTGGATCTACCAATTGCTCCTCAGGGTGCTGCAGGGTGATCACAGCCCAGCCCGTATTTCCTACATGAGGCTGAACAGGGGGTCTGGCACAGGAACGGGGCTTCTCTCCACAGGAGAAGGGGAAGAGCTACTGTGCCACTCATAAACATTTGTTACAGCATTGATTTGTTTGGGTCAATTATGAAATCTCTCTCAGTTTCCCTTTGTAAAATTTATGTATCTACCTGAAAGAAGCCCTGTGTTAAACCTAAGCAGCAGTTTGGAGATGAATACCTCTAGGTTTAGATGAAAACCATTCTAGTCTTATTAAATATGAGGAACAGGTAAAAGTGCACACAGAACAATTATCATCATGTTATCATCACATCTATGTGTTATTGTTTTGTGCCTCTGTGGATTTTAATGTTTAATTTTTCTTTCTAAAACAGGCACATAGAAATACATTTTGGGTTCAGCTGTTGTATGTAGACACTTAAAAGTGTCTTTAAAAGAGTCGTGATTTACTTGAATTAATCAGCAACAAAAGATGAACCTTTACATGTCACTGTCTCTGGCAACTAAACCGGTTTAAGAGCTTGCCACTTTCTTCTGACAGCTTGTCCCTGATCCCCAGGTTGGGTTTACTCAAACAATTTGAGGTGTGTAGGGTAAGCACAGCCAGTGAAACTAGTTAGGTTAAATTAAACAAAGAAACTAAAAAACACATGCACAACTCTTCCTTTCCCAAAAAGGAAAGAGGTGAGAAAGGTTAATCCAGATCAAGTCACCAACCTGGTTAAATGACAGGCTTTGTAAACATAGTGGCATAGCTGGTGGATCCAAGCTCCCACATCAGTTTGGCACAGGTGACATGGAAACACTGAGATACATCCTAACTTACACTGGAGAAGCAGACCAGGGAAACACACAATGGCAAATGTCTTCTGGACTGGGTACAAAACTGTGAGCTATTTTTATTACTTTTTTTCACAATTTTAATTTTGATGAGACACTCAGATGCACCTGCACTACATGGGTAGGTCCGTATGCTGACATCCCTCTTTGCCACCCACCAGCCCCAGCATACCTCCATGAAGAAGTCCAAGAGGAAGGAGCTGCATGAGCTGAACAGTCAAAACACTTCTATTTGTAAGAAAGGCATCAAAGTCACAGCAGAACAGTTAGATGCATCATACAGCACATTAGAGCTGTAAAACTGCATGCATGCACACTACCAAACAATCACTGGTTTCAGGCATTTTGGCATTTTCTCCTGCTGCTGCTGCTAGGCATGTGTGGACAAACCACTGGTGCCACCAGCAGGCAGAGTTGCTCTCCAGGGCCAGTCTCCAGGTGGCTGGATCCAAAACCAGCAGAAAACAGTTGAAGTGGAGACTTGCCTTTGTAATCCCCATTGTGGATATGCAAAGGGTACCCAGTGGATTTGTACAGAAACCCCCGGGAGCACCCTTGCCTCCCCAGGTGGGGAGCTGTGCCATTATGAAATGTCTGCACCCAGATACAGGGGTATAGCATTGTCTTAATTACACACCATCAATAGCAGGAAGCCCGAGTCATCCTTGCATTGCATGTATAGAAATGTAAGTTCATTAAAGAGGGGAACAAATGCTGCAATACAAGTGAAGTTCTCAGCAAGGAAGCCAAGAGTGTCCAAGCTCCCACCCAGCAAAACTCTGCCAAACTAAACTGAGATTACGCTCAATGTTCTCATCTCAGAAGCTGCTTAAAAATGCACTTAATATGCAGGTCTTGTCACAATGTAATAGTTTACAAGCTGTTGGACCAATGTGCCCTATGAAGATCATTCGTCAGGCACTGGGAAGTCAAGAGCCCTTCCCCAGCAAGAGAAGAGGCCCTTTCAGGTTATGATGCTAAGCAGGTCTTCAGCAATAACACACCATCCAGAAACCACCTCCCACTGCACAAAGGTGCCTCTGGCCTGGGTGACATTTCACTACATGAAATGAATCCGTGAAGACACACTACTGAGACATTACACAAGCCAGTTAAAGCTGGCACAGGGTTATACAAACTGTACAAGGGAAAAGAGTGAACAGCTAACATTTGCCCCGGTCTGCTTTATTTTCATACACCTATTTTGAAAGATATGTCAAAACAAACAGAAGACCAGAAAAATATGTGGGATGTATTTTCTGCAAGCGTTAAACTTTAAGATAAAACACAGCCTGAATGCTCAAGAGAGGTCACATAAAGACAACCTGACTTACTGTCAGATCTCAAACCTTTTCTCTCCAGCCTCTTTCTCACTTGAAAACATTGTGTTGACCCACTGACCCTGTCAAAAGCAACAACTTCAAAAACAAAGTTTATGGAGTTAATCAGGATGTTTCTGTTTACTAGAAAGCCACCAAGACTTTGCATTTACAACCAGTGTAAACTATCTTTGGTCTGGAATATATGTGAACTGCATTTTCATTTTATTTGAACATGTAGAATAATATCCGATATTAAGCTCTTCTATTTTGAATGCTAATTGAATGCATACAGAACTTTCTTATTTCATGTGCATTTGCTAATAAAATGAGAACAAACTTCACGTTAAAATATCTGTAACACTAATAATTGAACTTCAGGACAGGAGAGTCACCAATACATTCTCCTCAGATGCTAGAAGCTGAGTAAATAGCACAACAAGGTGCCATCTGTTAATATTTATTGGCAAGAGAGAAATTGTTTATGTAAATTAACTGCTCCAGATGACATCAGATTCCCTTATTCCATTTTGTTTTATCAGAAGGAAGACGAAAATCCCTTTGAAAGCAAGTTTTTCTAGCTTCCTGCACTAGCAAAAAGAAAAAAAAATTCTTCCAGCTAGCAGAAAGTAAAATTTGAACACTATCTGCTCTAGGATTTACATTTCACATGAGGTGTACAGCAAATGATGTTCTGTAAATACTACAACTGATTAGGGAACCCATTTGCAGCATTCCAAAACTACTCACCAAATGGGACAAGGCATTGCAATAGGCTTCAGTGAGAAGTAGCACGGTCTCCCACACAGATCACCGAGCTGTAGCTATAGCATCATGAATCTGATTCCCGTTTGCCATTTAATTATTGCATGGCCTTCAGCAAGTCATTTCACATCTCTCCTTTTATTTCTGTTCACACACTTTTGAGGTGGTAGGTGGTTACAGGCCTTGAAACATAATACTAGATATTCTTTCTACCAGGAATAAAGCTTTATTTCTCCTTTGAAAAAAAAAAAAAAACACACAAAACTGCTGCCAAAGTGAAGCCCTTGTCCAAAGGGAACTGCTGTCAAGCACTTCAACGTTAACCGACAATAGCATTATACCTTCCAGTTCTGGGGTTTGATACTATTTATTCACAGTACTCCTCTTTCCCTCAGGTTTAGGTGTGCTCATTAAGAACAGGGTCCAGAGTTTTTGCTGTTCTCCATCGTCGGCATAGAATTTCAGTATAAAGTGAATATAATAAGCTTGACCTAGGGAAGACAAATTGTCTTGAAATAGCAGAAGCACAAGTCCTACATAAAAAACTTACCTCCTACTACATTCCAAAGTTTCTTCTCTGAAGCATGGAAAGTGTAAAATTGTTTTAAAATAAAAATATCTATAACGTCAAGGACAGCTTTTTCCTCTGTTTCATACTTTGAAATAGCTCTGCTGGGGACTCTTCACTTCTTCTGTATTTTAGTCACACTTCCAGACCCAAAACAACAGCAGAAAAGCCAAGTACAAGACTGTTAATTAGTTGGACATGTGTTTTTTACTTAATCTGAATTAAGAGAAGGATGTACCATTTTCTTGTTTCATGTCGGAGAGTACATTTTGTCCATATCACTGCAAGTGCCAACACAAACACATTTTTAAGTATCACTTAAGAGAGAAATTACATGCAGCTTTAATTTCCATGCACCTTTCAAAAGCACAATTAAAACCAGAAAACACCACAGGAGCAAGAACACAAACCACACTAACCAAGAAAGAGTCCATAACCCCCAGCTATT
Organism: Pedionomus torquatus; assembly: GCA_013398155.1. NCBI lineage: Eukaryota > Metazoa > Chordata > Aves > Charadriiformes > Pedionomidae > Pedionomus > Pedionomus torquatus. The sequence continues at coordinate 77,830 of VZRU01000681.1, forward strand.
TATAAATACAGTACTGCTTGAGTACTAGGAAACAAAAAAGCCTAAATCCAAAGGCTTTTTATACACTTGAATATCATAAAATGGTCATTGCTAGAAACATCAATGTATCTTTTCATAGGGTAGGGGTAAATAAATTATTTAAACTCACTGTTTCTCCTCTTGCAATCTTTTATTTTCTAAGTTAACACAACAAAAATAGTTTCCATATCTATCCAAAAATAGTTTCCAAGCAATGGGGCTTCCAAGGGAGCGAATAAAACATTTTCAAGATCCCAAGTTTACTAGGTGCAGGGTTCTCTGCTTCTTCTCCTTAGCCAATCACCACGCACAGCTTGGGAAATAAACTATGCTACTGATAAAGAAAAAAATGGGTGAATATTGGAGTTTGGTTGCCCTTGCTGGCTCCTGTCAGAGGTGCTTTCAACAGCTGGTGCAACTAGTGGTCAAAGTTCACATTGCTTCTGAGATAGTTGGATATTTGGATGTACTTACCCTCTCCAGTCATGAATAAACGCCTCTTAGGTGCTTACTTATCTGTCTTTATTCACTTATTGCAAACGAGTATTTTTGTCTCTTTTCTGTGCTCTCCCCAAAACTCTTCCATGCCACACTGGAAGTATCTGGTTGTAGTTCAGAGGAACAGATTAAATCGTTCTACTGATGTCAGTGGCTCTACTCTGACTGCAGCTAGAAGTGGAAAGGCAGCATTTAAAGGCAGGCTATTTAAAGGCAGAAAATTCATAGGGGTGGTTTCCTAAAAAAGGCAATGGTGAGACCAACACAGCTGGAAACTCATGTTGTTCTTCAGTGGCTGGAGTTCCTCAAGCTCATGTTATTGCTTCTTCCAACAGCAGCATTCTGGGGATATATGATTTAGTGGTAACAACTCCAAATATTGAAAGCTAAGGAAAAAAATCAAATCTCCAGATGCATACAGTAGCTAGGGCAAGTGCAAGACACAGGCCCAGATGCCTGTGTCATCCCCTCTGTTGTGGAGCACAATAAGCACAGGGAGAGAACAGCTGGGGTAAATCAAAACAGAATCAAGATCCAAAAGCAAGAGAGGTGTCCTGAGTCTGAAGTATCATTTTGGACATAGTAATCACATTGGCAGTGTGATGGTCTCTGGTAACAGAATCACAGAATGATATGGGGTTAGAAGGGACCTCTGGAGACCATCTAGTCCAACCTCCCTGCCAAAGCAGGTCCTCCTTTGAGCATATTGTACAGGAACTTGTCCAGGCAGGTTTTGAATGTCTCCAGAGACAGAGACTCCACCATCACTCTGGGTAGCCTGTTCCAGTGTTCTGCCACCTTCAAAGTAAAGTCGTTCCTCCTTATGTTTAGGTGAAACTTCCTATGTACAAGTTTGTGCTCATTACATCTTGTCCTCTCACTGTGCACCACTGAAAAAAGACTGGCCCTTCTTGACACCCACCTTTTAAGGCACTGATCAGTCCCGTCCCCCCCCCTCTCAGTTTTGTCCTCTCCAGACTAAAAGGACCCAAGTCCCTCAGTCGTTCCTCATAAGAGAGATGTTGTAGTCCCCTAATCATCTTTNGTACTGTCCATCCCTTCATCCAGGTCATTGATAAAAATATCAAAGAGTTCTGGACCCAGTAATGACCCCTGGAAAACACCACTTGTTATGGACCTCCAACTGGATTCTGTACCACTGATCATGACCCTCTGAGCTCTGTCTTTCAGCCAGTTTTCAGTCCACCTCACTGTCCATTCATCTATCCCTTATTTCCTAAGCTTACCTATGAGGAAATTGTAGGAGACAGTGTCAAAAACCTTGCTAAAGTCAGATAACATCCACCACCTTCATCTATCCATTCAGTCATGCCATCATAGAAGGCTATAAGGTTTGTGAGACATGA
>VZRU01000681.1:81612-96782 GCA_013398155.1 Pedionomus torquatus
TATCTACCAGAACCCCCAGATCCTTCTCCTCAGAAATGCTTTCCAGCAAGTCTACCCCTAACTTTGCTGTACTGTTAAACTGCCTTTATCTCAACCCACGAGTTTTGCCTTTTTCTTCTGATTCTCTCCCCATCCCACCACTATGTTAGGCAGTGAGTGGAAAGACCACATGGTTCTTTGTTGCCAGCTGGGGCTAAACTATGACAAGGAGAAGTACAGGCTTCCTCACCAAACTGGGCAGAGCCTGTTGCCCTGAGACCTGTTCTTGCCACCAAGACCTGTAGCATCCATGAGACAACAGCTGATGTTACTACACATGCAGCAGAAGCATTGTCAAGGATGTACCTAGAAGTCAGAGGGTATTTGGGGCAGCAGTGACTCAGCCATGCCTGCAGATTTCAGAGATTCTGCCTTTGACACCAAGTCCCACAAGTATCTAATTAGTTTTCCCACCTTGGCACAAGTATTTAATCCAAACTGACATCTCCATTTTAGCATCTCTTCTACTTTTCAGTGGAGTGGTTTAGTAAATTACATTATGTATGACAAATCTGGCTCTTATTTTGCATATTAAAAGAAAAACCAACCCAATTCTAAAAGGACTTTCATTCTAACTATTGTATGATTAAAGCATCCAGTGTAACAAACTACGTTTACCTTCTCAAGAACAATAGTCTCCTGGTAGAAAAATAGCAACTACTCACATAAGACTTGCTTTCTTTGTTTTCATTCTATGTTCTAACCAGTGATATGCCAAATCTCTTCCTGGGAAAGCGGGGTCTATGACCAATATGCACGGTTTAAAGTTACTGCCTTTAAATTACTGCCTTCTCCAGACACATTTCAAAATGTACCTGGGAACAAGATATAACTTGTAACATTCATTGAACTCCTTCTTAGAGAGTAGTTCTGGGGTTCCAGAGTATTTGGGGTCTCTTCAGAAACTCCTCCAGCTCTCTACGGATTCAATAGGGTCTTGTTTTCACACAGTTACATTTGCTTTATAATGAAGTCTGAGATTTGACTCCAACAACTGAAACAAAACTCCTTGTGTTAAAGGAGAGGAAAAGTACTTTAAACTTCTTTCTAGTCTGAATGTCTGGGGAAGTCAGAAGAGAAACACCAGTGTTAGCTTGTTCCCTGTGAAACTCTGCTCACTAGCAATACGAAGAGGCCAAATTTGACTAATATCAGCATATTAGTTGAAAGTATAAAAAGAATATTTTTTTAGCTTCTTGTGTATTTGGGGACTGCATCTGTTAATGCTGTAAGGATCCTTTGGTCTTGGTAAGTTTTAATTTATTGTAAATTAGCAATTTGCAGTGCGTTTGAGTTCATGTTTTCCATTAAGCAAAAAAGATAGTCAAATCATTTTGTTTTGTTAGTATTCATTATCATGTAGTACTCTAGCCACTCAGTGCATAATTATGTAGCTGGAAGCTTAAGACAAGAAATTAAAATAGCTCTCAAATTTATTTAAGAATAGCAGGCAGCTCTCCAATCATAAAGTTTTGATCTCCTTAAAGAGTAGCATGCTCTTTCTTGCAGGAGTAGCATTCTTTTAAGTCAGAGCTCCTTTTAAAGCCATCAAAGAGCTCAAAATTTCTTCTTCTCCAGTGGTGGCAGAAAACAGCCCATGAGAGTTCTGCTTTATGGGAACAAAAAATAGCCTGGGCCAGTTCTCCACCATATGAAAACCTTTTTGGGCTGAAATGAAACTCTGCAAATAAGCAGAAAACATCCCACTCCTATTGAACTCAAGTTCCTGTCCCATCCATGCCAGTATTAGAATTTTCTGTATTTCATATCCAGAAACAGCAATTTTCTATAGACAGATCTGGTGCGGCACTTCTGAATCAAGTTTACCTCTGCAGTCTACAGGAAAACACTTTAACAAGCACTTGAAAATCTGAAAGGCAGGTGATTGTGATGATTTCAACTGTGATTAGCTATTTGAATAATTAACTTTACTGATCATAATCCACTTACACCAAAAATAGTGTCTTAGATATCATAGGAGCTCCAGGGAGATTCTCTGTGGGCATTGAAGGATCAAGCATATATTCCTGTTACCAGAAAATACTAAATGAGGTGCAAGCCTAATCACAAAAATAACTTCAGGTCTGCACTCCTGGTTCCTATCCACAGCATTGCATGGGGTCCTGTTGCTTCACCTGGGACATAGCTACAGAACAAGGTGTCTACCAAAGTAAGGCCTCCTGCAGTATCTTGCTCAAAACCACCAGCTAATGCACCAGCTGCCCATCATAGCAATTCCTATTTGATCTCTATTTAGCTAACTGGCCCCACTAACTTTGGATATTTGCACAGACTGAGTTGATGACAGAGGCCACATATTTCACTTGGGATGGCTGACAAAGTCTTGCTCACATGGAAGAAAAAAAAATATTAAAAGCATCCTAATGAGATCATACTCAAAGTTTTTTCCCAGTCTTACTCTTCCAACTGCTGAATGGGACAAGATCATAGATTAGGATCTTAGAATAATACAGTGGTTTGGGTTGAAAGGGAGTTTTAAAGGTCACCTAGTACTGTAAGGCAGCAACAAGGTGTCCCTGGAGCCTTCTGTCGTCCAGGTTGAACATCCTCAATTCCCTCCACCTTTCCTCATGGGAGACGTGTTCCAGATCTCTGATCACTTTTGAGGCCCTCATCTGGACAGGCTCCAACAGGTCTATATCTTCACTGTGCTGAGGGCTCCAGAGCTAGACACGGTGCTTGAGGTGGGGTCTCACCAGACTGGAGTGGAAAGGCAGAATCCCTTCCCTGGAGCCTAGCTGGCCAGGCTTCTTTTGATGTAGCACAGGATACAGTTGACCTTATGGGCTGTGAGCACACATTGTCTGTTCATGTGCAGCTTTTCATCCACCAGTACCCACAAATCGTTCTCAGCAGGGCTGCTCTCAGTCCCTTTATTCCACAGTCTGTATTGATTCTAGGGGTTGCACCATCCCAGGTGTAGAACCTTGCATCTTGTTGAACCTCATGAGGTTCACAGAGGCCCGCTTCTCAAGCCTGTCCAAGTCCCTCAGGTGTGTCAATCACACCACTCAGCTTGTTGACATCTGCAGATTTGCTAAGAGTGCACTCAGTCCCACTGTCTGTGTCACTGATGAAGATATTAAACAGTACTGGTCCCAATATGGACCCCTGAAAGACACCACTCATCTTTGATCTCTGTACGAACATAAGTCACTGACCACTACTCTCTGGATGCAATCATTCAATCAATTTCTTATTCATTGAAAAATCCATCCACCAAATCCATATATCCCTAGCTCAGAGACAAGAATGTTGTGGGAGACCAAGTCAAAGGCTTTGCAGAAGTCCAGATAGATAGCACCTATAGCTCTTCCCTTGTCCAGCCATGTACTCACTCCATCATAAAAGAACACTCAGCTGGTCAGGCAGGACTTGCCTGTGTCCATAACAGCTGTCTCAAATCAACTGCCTGTCCTCCGTGTGCCTTCTAGGAGTATCTGTTCTATGATCTTCCCAGTTACAGAGGTGAGGCTGACAGGTTGGTAGTTCCTAGGATCCTCCTTTCTATCATCCTTTTTACAAATGGGTGCAATGTTTCCCTTTTTCCAGCCACCAGGAATTCCACCTGACTGCCATGACTTTTCAAATATCATGAAGAGTAGCTTGGCAACTAGATCAGCCAGTTTCCTGGGACCTCTGGGATGCATCACATCAAGTCCCATAGACATATGTATGTCCAGATTCCTCAGCTGATCATGAACCTTATTTTCTCTTACAGTGGGAGACATTTTGTTCTCCCAGTCTCTTCCTTACAGTCTGTCCACTCAAGAGGACTGGGGAGAGAGGTTGCCAGTGACAACTGAGGAAAAAATGTTGTTGAGTATGTCAGCCCTCTCGCCCATTGTTACCCAGTTTGCCACTCTTTTTCATCAGTGAGTACACTTGCTTTGACATTCCTTTTCTGGCTGACATACCTATAGAAGACAGTCTTATTCTTTGCATCCCTTGCCAAGTTCAGCTCCAGCTACATTTCAGTATTCTCTGGCCCCATCCCTACACAACCAGGCAGTGTCCCTCTGCCCTTCCCAGGATGCCTCAAATAGCTGGAATTTTGCTTTCCTAAAATTCAGGGTCCTGACTTTACCCTTTGTCTGTCCCATATCCCTCAGGACTGTGAACTCTGCCAATGCATGATCACTGCAGCCCAGGCTGCCTCCAATCTGGACATCATCAATTAGCTCACTTGTGTTAGTGACCCACAGATGCAGTAACACATGCCCTCTAGTAGAGCTGTCTATTACCTGGTTTAATAATTTATCCTCAATGCATTCCAGGAGTCTCCTGGACTGCCTGCAGCTTACCATGCTACTTTTCCAGTAGATGCTGGGGTGTCTGAAGTCCCCAAGCAGGACTGAGGGGATGAGATACCTCTTGCAGATAGAGTAAGAAGGCTTCCTCAATAAGCTCCCTTTGATCAGGTGGCCTCTACTAAGCACTAACCACCAGTTGCCTTCATTTTCTCAATCTAATTGTTACCCTGAATGTCTACATTCAACCTGCTTATGGCTTTCTTCAGAGACAGCTCTTCACATTCTACCCATTTCTTGATACAGAGGGCAACCCTTCCCCTCCTGAACAGCCTGTAACTATGAACAGCCATCTGAACATGAGATTTGTCCCACCAAGTTTCAGTAATGGAAACTAGGTCATTGCTCTCTAGCAGCACAGTGGCTTCAAACTCCTCCTGTTTGCTTGAAGACTACAACGGGGAAGTGATTCAGGTCTCTGGGGATGGTCTCTACCTGAAGTTGATCAAGACATAGTAAGGTGGAAGGACTTGAGTCAGTGACTTGGCAGCCTCCACAACGGGCTTGGAAAGGTGCCCCAAGCACACCTTACCTCCCTGTTTATTCTGTGAGATGACACAGCTTTTTGGTGAGGGCCATGGTCCACATTCATCTTTCCAAGCTCATTGCTGCCTTTGAGGTTAGTGCTGGTGAGGAAGCAAATGATGTCTCTGCTGTGTAGCAAGACCCTTCTCCCTCTCAGGCACTGGCCAGGGCATTTTTGCTCAGGGCGGTATTGAAAATAGATCTATGGTAAGAAGTTTCCATGGGGTCACCTTGGAAGGGAACGTAAAAAGTATTAGCAACATGGTGTGGCTAAGATATTGCAGTGTGTTTTGCCCTGGAGGGAGCAGATACATGGTACCTGTGATATTATTGATCTCTCCTGATTCTGCACAAGGCTCATCCTACAGTATTCTGAGGACTGAAATACCTTACTCCCACCACTGTCTTCTGTTTTGAATGTGGGTACATGGACAAATGTTAGCAGGGTGTATCAGGCAAGGAGATACTCTTAAAGGTTTGTTGCAGCTTTCATATTACAGCATCCCACACTGACTCTCCAGTTGCTATGGGTCATTTAACCAAAGAAAACAAAAAAAGAAGGCAAAGTTTCTGGGGCTTGTTTAGATTGTAACTCTCACAGCAAACAGTAGGAAAGAAGTAACTCTTTTCTGTTTTTAGTTCCATTCCTGGAAAACAGAAACCACTTACGTATTATACAGGGCTATTCTTCCACTTTTTGCAGAAGTTTAGTTTGAATAACTATTGCACTAATGGCCAATGCTGTTTCACAAGCAAGCTCCAACAGAAGAGAATAACACCACATTATTTTTAAAACTATCATGGAAAGCAAGAGTCTCTTATATTTGCTTGAATAGAGGCAAACACTTCTCTTTATTTAACATAGATCTAGTCTTACAGTCCAATAGAGAATGCCTTCCTGTAGAACACTACATGCTATTCAGGCCAACAGAGTTCCTTAAAAGTTTAACAAAAAGCTTTTTCATGGATTTTTTTCTTTGACTGAAAACTCCCTACTGGGGGGCATAAAGGTTTGGGGGGTGGATAATATGCTCAATGAAAAAGAAAATGCTAAACATGTGAGAGCAATGGATGGACAAGTTTCCAATTTGTCTCACAAAATTCTCAACATTTTGCCCATTTAACCTCCAAAATATTTGTGGGGATTTGCCTTTTCACAGTTCCCATGCTTTTTTACAGCTATTTTCCGGCTGGCATTGATTTAATTTGTAAATTTAAATACTGAGCTCCTCCCTGCATGCACAAACACAACACTCAAATAAAGAGTACATTACTTCAAGGGCAAGACATGGTGGGATGAACTGACCTAACACAAATAACACAAGCTACTGCACTTTCCTCCAGCCAGGAGTCCTGGTGCACCTCTCAACCCACTTTAATTTAATACCCTGACAGAAACATAATCTACCAAAACCAGATAAAGGTTTTCCACTCCTTGAGTTGAACTGATGCACAGGAAGACATTTAGAAAGTGCAACATCTGTACAGGTTACACTGCGGCTTGCAGGGACAAAGCAGGGAAGATCTTTCACCCTTTCTAGGATGAAGGAGTTGCTTCGGCTGTCTGTCTGGTAGAACTGCACTGTCCTCGTGTGGATACAGTTGTAAGTAGATTTGTGTCATACACTGCAGTAACTTATTTCTCTCATTATCCATAAGAACATGTCTGCCAGCACTGTTTTTTCACAGCACTATAGATGAATCCATGCAAGATAATGGAAGAGAAAACATATTAACTGTGCTCTTACAATTATGAAAATACAACCTGTGTGAACACAGATTTATTTACTGGGATTAGCAAATTGCAAAGAGAAAATAATTATTACAATTGCACAATAGTCCCTAGATGTGTCACTGAAAATGAACACAAAAGCTGATTTGAAGACTGTTTTAAGGCCACCTGAGAGGCTTTGTAAGCTTACTACTTTGTACATTCAGCTGTGCCAAAGCTAACTGCACGAGTGCAGAACAGTAAAGAAACCTATAAAGAAAATACATACATATAGCTGATGGCATTAGGAGGAAAGATTCATCATACGTGTCCTTGCCTTCCCTTCTGCAGAGGATGCTATCTCTTTTTAACTGCTTATTTTTTCCTCTCTGTCCCTTTAGATGTTTGGTGATACATACACATAGAATTTAATTTTAGCAAAAGGTGTTTGTTTCAGGAGCCCAGAGATGCACATTTTTATGCCAAGAACATCCCAAACTCAGTTCCACTTTGTTCTTTTGGACCTAGGAGGGTATCAATTTCTGCTCTGCCCCAAACCCATGGAGTGCTCCTGCTCAGCAGAGGCAATGAAAAGCAGATGTCTCTGTTCTGATTCAACACAATCTGCCATGAGGTGTTACTTTCATTTCTGTATCTGGAATATTAAAGAGGAAAGAGACAGAAATGTGTGTTTCTTGTGGCTTTGTTACTTCAAATCCTCCATGCTATGTTCTTTCAAGATTTGCTTGTTTCTGGCATGCTGACATTTCACAACCAACAGCGAACAGGAAATAACCAAGAATTACTCGGTTTACTTTTAGATGTGGAACACACATTGCTCATAATTGAATGACAGCATCACAAAAGCATGCAGTAGTTACAAAATTTGACTGCACTGTATGAAAATTGCCCTTGACCTTTTTAATCCCAGCTATATGCTACCAGCTCTCTGTAACTAGTCTGGCTTTGTGTTCTCAGCAACAAATTTAGACAGGATATGTTAAAAAATGATTGGGGGTAGAAGGAGAAGGGAGAGAACTGTATTTCCTAAAGTTTTCAAGGCAGGATTGGTAGGCGTGTCTCCTGCACTAAAACATAGCTCAAAAGTGATGCATTTTGAGGTGCAGAATGAAAGTGGAGGAATAAAGAGCAAGGCACCCTGCATACTGGAAAATTAACATAAAATATAGACATGATTTGAAAACTGACTCCTGCATTGTGAAGTCTCTTTGTTAACCCTGTGTTACTAGCTGGATAGCCATTATTCATACAATGGATGGTAGTTGGGTCTATTGGTAAGGGTCTATTTCCTCTGCTCTTCTAAAAGAAGTACAACACAGATGGAATGACAAGCAACGTTGTCTTTGTATTCCGGAGGATGTGGCTGCTTTGTATCTTTCCTCATTGTGCAAAAGAAATCCACATCTGAGAAGTCATTCTGGAGGTTTGCAATTGCATCCAGATGATCACAAGCTGGGGTCTGATCTTTCCTATCTTCATAATAATCAGTCCTCTAGTTATTCCCAGTATTAATCTTCTGACATTTACAGCCAAGAGCCCAAGAATCTATTAACTGAATTATGGCTGAATTCAAGAATAGATCTGCAGAAGTAAGAAATTCATATACATCAGCAAGCACCAGAGAGCAAAATTTGGGTTCTAAACTATATTTTGCCTCTGCTAGGGATTTTCAGTCACAAACCTGGAGTCAGATACCTAACCCGGTTCACCCCAGTTTCCTACCATAGATATACTAGATGACGAAACCTAGTGAATAAAACACTTGGTTCAAATTCCTATTTCAAATCAAATGAAACAAGGATTTGAATGCAGGCTGTGTGTATCCAGTTTGAGTGTACCACCTGTCAAAAGACCAACATATCTATACCTGTGTTCTTAGCTGAACCAATCACAAATACACAGATGCTGTTTGGGAGCTCACAGTCTTGGTGCCACTGGCATGGGAACAGTGAGTTTGGGTGTCCTGCACCAGAGCCTTCATCTTCATCTGGCATTGTTAGTTAATACTCCAGAGAGGTCACTTCTTGTTAAGTCAGTCCACTGGCAGAAAATGCACTATAGAATTAAGGAGAAGCTAACAATGTGTCTGAGAAAGTAACTGTTGACTAAATATTAGACTTCTACAGTCATCTTCCAGATCCCTGTGTCTCAGACCCAAAAGAGAAAGCACAGAGAACAGGTGCAGAATAGGGACACTGCACCTCCACTGGAACAGGGTTAAGAAATCTTTATTTAAAACTAGCTTCAGCTGGACATGATGGTTCAGGTGCTGCACTGCCCCTGCTAAAACATGCACAGGCAACACTCTGCTAGAGCACCATCCTTACAAAGGGAAAGTTGCATTCCTTTAGAAACTACTTAAGAGACATCTAATACACTACAGGTTGCTTCTCTTACTCCCACTGTGTTACCTGTAATTTAATAACTGCAAAATTCCAACAAACAGGAAGACTCAAAGCTGATGATTTGGGTCATAACTTGGGATCCATAAGGCAGTGGTTTAATTCACCACTAGTGACTTTTGGCATGATCCCAGATGACTTAGACTTTTCTTTCCTAGAGTTCCTTTCTTATAAACTTGGATGTTGCCATTCACCAGTATGTGCTGATGACTTCTAACACTCCACCCTTTCCTGAGCACACAAACAGAGGCAGATGACCACTCAAATACTCACATAGTGGAGGCTATTGGGAGGCTTAGATAAAGTTGTTGTAAGCAAGAAGAAAAGAGAAGATCCCTCCTGTCCTTGACATAATTCATGTCCCTACAGGACTATGGAAAATACTGGCAGAAAAACTGTTACTTTGCTTTAAATTTCTTAATGACTTTAAGTATATGCAACCTGAGAATAAATTTGCTGCTGCCTGAACTGTTTTTAATTAGTGTGATGGTGACAATATTTGACTATTAATCAAGTGTCAGGACTCTCCGTGTATATAACAAGAGGATAGACCTCAAGAGAGTCTACAATACTCTACCTGGTACACACAGGTGTTTATGTATTGGGGTCTTTCTGAAGTGCAAAGTAATAAGATTTCTCTAAAACAATATGTTTAAATTAGATTTTTCAGGGGGGGGACAATAGGTTTAAACTAGATTTTTCAGGGGGGGAAAAACCCACTCATTTTTTGAAACACAACAAAAAATACTTCTATATAGGACTTCTCTTTCCTTGCATTCCCTGGGAACTCGGACCTCATGGCTGAAGGGTTTCAAAAGAAACAAGTGTGGGAGTAATTAAAGAAAAATATCTTTTAAATACTTCCAAAGAGCCTTTATTCCAAAAATTGAATGGGAAGGTGTCCAAAATCAATTACCTAGATGTGCAGAGTAGAGCCAACAAGAAAGAATAAAAGGGTCTTGGTGAGGTTACAAGCCCAAATCTGAAGTGTTGGGGTCTCTGCAGCAGCAGCAGGCAGCTCAAGCCTCTTTCAGCAGCTGGAGCACCCAAGGGTGACTGCAGTGCTGGAGGACAGTGGAAACAGTGCTGCCGGAAGAAAATGAGTCATGTAAGGCTACAACAGGGCTCATTTACTGAAAGAGTTCTCAGCTCCAGGGTAGACTCACATGAGCCTCCTTTCCTACTGGGACACCACTGAAAAGCAGACATTAGAGCAGATGATCTGTATTTAAATAGCTGCCTCAGCCCCTCTCCCTACTTCTTTTTTTCAATGCTTCCTTCTTCACTCATGTCCCATATGTAAAATGCAGTCATTGTTAAGAGGAATCATGTAACGCTGCCCGAGGATTTGTGTCTGTCCTTCTGCCCTCCTCCCAACAGGTCACACTGGAAACTTGTCCCGGAGAGAAATTGAATCTGCGGTAGTTTTCTTCTCATCTTCACCACTGACTTTGACTTGGAGATAACAGCTAAAGCAGAACAAAAATGCTACCCCCTGCTGACACAAGCAGAGGAAATAAAAATAAGAACAAAACAGGCAAGGGACCATTTTGGTTATACAAGAATACAGGCTGAAGCACAGCCAGGAGAATAAATGAGCAGACAGGACAAAGAATGGGAAGGTTAAAGCGACATAATGAAACCATGTGAGAGAGAATCATTTAAGAATTCTGGAGCCTGTTCACAAAAAGAAGAAGGATAAGAAGAAAGATCATAGCAAGGACACCATAAGCCATTAATTTCTTTCTGAAAAATGTGTTGTGTTGGGAAGTCACCTCTTCTTCACCTTTAAATTCAGCCTTCGTGTTGTTTCTGCAGCATCCAATATTTATTACAATCAAAAAATATGTGACAGAAGAACATGGAGGGAAAAAGACAAATTTTGAATACATATTTTTAAATTCCTCTCAGAAGTTTTCTAATGGCCTTTGCTTGCATCAGTATCGATATTCTTGCAAAAGAAATAGCTGTGTTTGCTTCATATTTAAGTTGTAATTGCTGTAAAAGGATTTTAAAAGGTGTTCCTATTGAAGGGTGCATTTACATTTTGGAGAAGAGTAACTGCTGTAACTGTTTTACCCCAGTAAAACATCTAATTTCTCAAGCAGCTAGCCACATAAATTCTGTTCAATTTCTTGGGAACACCTAGGAGCCCCAGTAACAAATGAGCGTGAAACTGTGCTACTGTTAAACAAGCACAAAGCCTGAAACAGCCTCTTTTCATTACAAGTATGCATTGCTCAGTATGTTCCTTTCTATTTTTCCAAGCACCAGGAAGAAAAGGTTAAATTGACAATGTGGTGCCTCTGCAGTTTATCAGTGTCTTCCCTAGAGAGCAGGGGGCTCTGGCTATCCAGAGCATCCACCATGACTGGCCTCTCAGCCAAGCAATACAGCGTTATTTTTGAGCTCTTCTGTATTGCTTTCACGCAGGATACAACAATTCATCTGGAGTGGAGAGCTGCTGTTTCTCTACCTTCAGACACACCAGTCCCCAGGAGGCTGGAGTTTGCTGACTGCCCAGCAGGACAGGAAGAAGAGCAAAGCTGGTCTGCAAGACAGGGAATTCTTCTATGGTGATCTTTTCCTCTCCAGTTCCATTTTGTCTTCTCTGCTCCTTTCTTCTTCTGCAGAAGAGCTATAGAGCGGTGTATTTTCCATGTGGTGCTGAATTCATCTGAGCAATCAGTTTTCATATCTCTGCACCTCTGTTTTGGTTGCTGCTGGAAGTAGAAAGGTCAGAACGCCATGAGAAAAATAACTTCCACAATATTTCAAGCATTGCTAAAAGAAAAATGTATTTACATTTTTGAAAATCCTTGCCCTTTTAAGAGCTCTAGTCCAATTTTGGGGGCCTAAGTTATGTGAATCAGTTAGGGATATTCTTGACCATTCTCTTTCCTTAATATTAATATGGAGACAACTTTTTGCTGGATGGCACATTTATCTAGTCAGTACAAGTACAAAACAGAGCAAAACTGAATGACTGCATTTTTTACTGGTTTCAAATTGATCTTAAAGCAAGACAGCTGGTGAAGGAAAATGATAAGCCAGATTCATGGAGATCTGTTCATACTCTTAATGTCTCTGTGCCATACTTAACGTTGAGGGTCCAAATACAGTATAAAAGTCAGACACTTCTGCTTACAAAAACTTTTACAAAGAATTTTTTGTATTTGCAGATACAATATAAAAGTTAAATTAAGTAAGCAAAGGACACTGTCACAGGGAGTAGAAATTAAGAGTTCTGGAGTTACACAGAACAGAAATTAAGAATTCTGGCCACAGTTCTGCTCTGATCCACTGCAAATCTGATCCTTTTGCATAAAATTTGCTAAAGGCGCTATCAAAGAGCAGTATGTTACTCACTATTACCTCCTGCCATGTCCCTTTTAACGGAAAGCTTACATCAAAGGAGCAATTGAATTTTCTAAAGCTATTCACTTTTGTTACACTCCCTAAAATGAAGCATGTTGTTTTAGGCACATTAGTGAGAAGTCTGGATCTGCTTATTAGACTGAAATTAGACATTTCAAGTCTCCACAAATAGAACCATTTCAAGATTTGGCAATGACTTTAAGTGAACAGGAAGGGGTTTCCTGACCACAAAAAATGTACAAGTAGTTACTTTAATCTTTTATAAAGTCAGAAGCAGTTGGTGTGTTGTAAGAAAAGCCACTGTTGGCAGATGAACAATAGTTTAGTTCCCTCATCTGTAGTTACCAGCATGATTCAAACATAATGTGACCATGTATAAGAGCCCAGAATGTAATAACTGAAAAACTTTCTGGAAGATCCCATTTACTCAGTTTTAAAGCCTGCAAATTTCTGTGACAGAAAAACCCTTAAAAGTGAGTAGGTGGGGTAGAGATGCGGTTACATTAGGCACCCTAGCGTGCAGCCTGTCCCCTGTGCCATTGAGGTGACATGTGTGGGCTTTTCCAGAACACTGTCACCCCAGCACCAAGAAGCTTCACCAGATGCCTGGTCTGGGCGGGGAGGAGTGGCTGGGGCTGCACATGGGGCTATCCTGGGAGGAAACAGGGACCAGATGAGGAGTGCAGAAGAAACCAGGAAACCCTTTGAATGGTAAAGATACGGACTGCACAGATAGGCCACTCGCCGCTTGGATGCGCTTCAGCAGCTGGCAGAAGCCAAGAGGAGGAAAGAAGGAGGTGGATGTCGCTTTTCTCCTTCATCCCCAGTGACTGTTTTCCAGATATGCCCAGAAGGCAGAAAAGGAGCACCACGATGGGCAAGTCTGGACCCTGACTTTAGGAGCTGGGACAGCTCTAAGGTATGTCTGAGGAGAGGCTGAGGAAATAGAAAGATTTTTAATGTCTAGGCTTAGAAAAAAAAAAAAAAGGAGGGCTAAGGAGAATGTCCATTGTTTTTTTAATGGGGGGGAACATAATAACAAAAGATAAAGAAAAGGCTGAAGTACTGAATGACTTGTTTGCCTCAGATATTAATAGTAAGACCGGTTGTTCTTGGGATACCCAGTGCACTGACCTGGAAGACAGGGATGGGAAGCAAAATGAGCCCCCCTAAAATCCAAGGAGAAAAGGTTAGCTAGCTGTTGTTCCACTTAGGCACATACAAGACTATGGGGCCACATGGGATCCACCCAAAGGTTTTGAGGGAGCCAGCAGAAGTACTCACCAAGCCACTCTCCATCATTTATTAGCAGCTGTGGCTAACCAGGGAAGTCCCAGCTGACTGGAAGTTAGCAAATGTGACACCCATCTACAAGAAGGGCCATAAGGAGGACCCAGGGACCTAAAGACCTGTCAGTGGCAAGGAAGTTTATGGAGCAGGTTATCCTGAGTGCCATCATGTGTCACGTATAGGTGATTCAGGCCCAGGGTTTAGGAAAAGCAGGTTCTACTGCACTAAACTGATCTTAAATGACATAATGTCCAGCTTAGTGGATGAGAGAAAGGCTGTGGATGTTGTTTACCTGGACTTTAGTAAAGTCTTTGGCACCATTTCACACAGCATTCTCCTGGAAAAAACAGCTGTTTGGACAGATATACTCTTTTCTGGATAACAAAGTGGCCCAAAGAATGGTGGTGAACAGAGATAAACCCAGCTGACAGTCACAAGTGGTGGTGTTCCCCAGGGCTCAGTACCAGGACCTGTTCTCTTTAATATTTTTATCAGCAACTTGGAGGAAGGGATTGAGTGCAGCCTCAGTAAGTATGCAGATCACATAAGTTGAGCAAGGGTGTTGGGGGTAGGAAGGTTCTCCAGAGAGATCTGGACAGACTGGATCTATGGGCTGAGGTCAATGGTAGGTTCAAGGACAAGTGCCAGGTCCTGGATTTGGGTCAAAACAACCCCATGCAGCACTACAGGCTTGGGGAAGAGAGGATAGAGAGCTGCCTTGTGGAAAAGTATCTGGGGCTTTGGTCAATAGACAGATGAACATGACCCAACAGTATAGCCAGGTGGCCAAGAAGGTCAATAACATCCTGGTTTGTATCAGATATAGTGTGGCCAGTCCGTCTAGGGAAGTGATCATACCCTTGTACTCAGCATTGGTGAGACTGCATCTTAAGTACTGTGTTCAGGTTTGGGCCCCTCACTATAAGAAAGACATCAAGCTGTTGGAGCATGTCCCAGGAACACCAATGAAGCTGGTAAGGGTTCTAGAGCACAAGTCTTATGAGGAACAGCTGAGGGAACTAGAGTTGTTCAGTCTAAAGAAAAGGAAGCTGAGGGGAGACCTTACCACTCTTTACAACTACCTGAAATGAGGTTGTAGAGAGGTAGGCGTTGGTCTCTTCTCCAAGGTAACAGGTGAGAGGACAAGAAAAAATGGCCTCAAGTTGCACCAGGGGATGTTTAGATTGGCTGCTAGGAAAAATTTCTTCACTGAAAGCATNTTCCATGGATAGAAAAGATGGTGAGCGTTGCTCTCAGGTTTCATTGTTGCATACAATGGCCTTGGAATAAAGCACTTTGGGTGATCCGTTGATTTTTTCCTCTCTCTTTTAACTGCACTGTATTGTACTTGAGGACTTCTTTCAGTTTGTAGTTCCAGGGCTTCATGGGACACTGGTGTGTTCAGTGCAGTAAATCTCCACTCTGCTACAACTCTATTAAGAATAAAGTATATCTGAGAACCCAAAGCACAGA
>VZRU01000683.1:11428-29445 GCA_013398155.1 Pedionomus torquatus
GTTGCCCTATGCTGGACTCTCCCCAGTAGTTCCCTGTCTCTCTTTTTAAGCTGGGCCAGGCTTGGAAAGGCTGGTCCCTGCCCTGGGGCAGTGAGGTGCCAGTTTGGACCAGCACTCACCTGCTCAGGGCACGACAGGATGATGCTGCTCCCCACAGGACCATACACCATCTCCAACCTGGACTCCAGTGGGTTCACAGGGTCCAGCCACAGCTGATAACAGGCAGCAAAGAAACCTTGTCTTCTTCTAGGCAGAAACTGAGGAGCAAGGCAGCCTGTGATCATGCCTTCCCCAGCAGCAGTGGGTTTGGGTTGAGTTTGTGTTGGTTTTGGTGGGACTGACCCTAGTGGGTGCCACAAGCCAGCCCAGCGTGCGGCTGAAGAGAGGGGCTGGGGTGATGGACATGATCCATGTGAGCTGGATGGTGCCTGTGGCACCACCTCAGGCCTGCAGCGTCTATCTGGTGGAAGAGGGGCTGGTGCGATGGACATGGTCTGTTACCCAGGAGATGGTCCTGGACATCTAGCTTTGGGTGGCCCTGCTTGAGTAGGGGGATTGGACTTGATGACCTCCAGAGGTGCTTTCCCACCTCAATCACCCTGTGGAAGAGGAAGGAAGTTTTCACAAACCAAGGCAGCGTTTAGTAAATGCCACGAGAGGAGGATGAGCTGAGATTTGGCATGGCGTGTTCATCCAAGCTGTGGGTAGATTTTATCATCTCATAAGCAGGAAGCACATTTGCAAGTCACCAGCTAAAAATGTGGGTAAGTGGCCATCGTTCCTCCTGGGCAAGCAGGCTTTGGTAGCGTGGGCTGCCCACACACCAGATTGGTGCTGCTGGGATCCTAATGGAATGGATGAAATGGATCCCCAGCCCTGCAAAGCAGGGCAAAGATGAGGGCTTTCCCCAACCCTGCGTCAGCAGGTCCTTCCTTCTATGGGTGACCATTGGAAATGCTCACAAGGGCTGTGACCTCATGAACAGCTCATCGTCCAGCATCTTGTTTAATATGCAAGTAGGCTGATGTAGGCTTCCTGGAAAGGAAGGGTTGTGGGGAAACCAGGGAATCTGCAGAATGAAGTGTTTGCACCCAAAACGGTAGCTTTCTGCTGAAACATTCAGGTGTGTGTCTCCAGACTCAGGGGTAGGACGTGTTTAGAACACCCCTGCTCCCATGTGTGCTACAGCACCGTAAGAGGCAAACCTCAGCGCAACGTACCATAGAGTGCAAAAATATAGAGTGCAACTGTCAACAGAGTGCTGCCTGTACTTTGTAAACCCCAACACGTGGCTTCAGTGTCATCTGAGAAGAGACCACTGGCCTAATCCAAAGGTTGAACCCAGCTGCACCATGGAAAGGCACTATCTGCCCATACTCCAAGACATTTCCATGGTTTATAGTCTTTTAACAATCTTCTGTCCCGCAGCACCACCTTGGCTGTGCTGTTCCATGAGCTCAAATACCAAAATCTGAAATAAAAACTGGTGGATCAACATGAGACCAGGACCTCCATTTTTTGCTAGGTCATAAAGGGGGAGTTGGTGCCATGGTGGTTTTTCTGGGCCTGGGTTCACCAGGGCTTTTCCAGAAGATCACCATGCTCTACAGAAAACCAGCTGCGGTGCTCAAGTCAGACTTTTGTTTATTTGCCACTCTCTCACGTGTGAGTGGAAGGACTCAAGTCACTGAAACAACACCACACGTTCCTGCAGCCCTGCCATGGTGGGCTTCAGCCCAGCCCAGCTGAGACCCATCCCAGCACCACCAACAGCCAACAGCCATCCCAACAGCCATTCTCTAAACAGTCAGGAGGATTTAGGAGACCATTAATAGGATTATAAATCCTGTTCCCTTGGTCACCACCATTCATGAGAGCTCAGCCAGTAATCGAGCCGTTTGTCTGTCCCGTTAAAGCTCTGCCCTGTGCACGGTGAGCAAGGACCCGATGGCTCTTTCCCTGCTTCACAAAAACACACCTCCCTGGGGAATAGTATGGAAATCACAAGCTGATTCTGTGCATTTTTAACAAAAGGGATCTCACATCGAGAGGGTCAGCAGCCTCCGCAGTGCTCACACACAGCAGTCTGCACAGGTGATGGCAATCCTCCATCACCTCCTTGGGTGGGTGCAGGATCTGTCCATCCAGGGCAGTGACTTCCATGGGTGAGCCAACCTGCAAATGAGTGTTCCTGGCCAGCCATGGCCTGTAAATGCTGGACTTGGGCTTCCCGCACCCCTTCTGCCCAGCTAGGGAGAGTTGGTTGATGCCCACTTTCCAGTCTCGGCTCTCAGCTGCATTTCGGGGGTGAGTCCAATGTCAGTTGAAATCAAGTTGGAAAAGATCAAGGTGTCAGGATCTGGAAATCTGAAAGTGGCAGAGGCCAGTCATCCAAAGCCATCGGGGGCTTCCTCTTCGCTCAAAGCTAGAAACCAGCTGTGTTTCCCTCATGAACCAGATCTTTGGTGCCCTGGGCAAGTGGCCAGTCTTGTTTCTTCAGGGTGAGGAGACCAGATCCAGTAAAGATGCAGCTACCGAGCAGTGATCTGTGTTAAACCAAATAATGGTATGGCCACGCTCCTTATAAGCACGTGAGTTCATCTCAGAAAGGCCTAAGAAAATGACCTTAAAATATTAAAAACTTAAAATAACTCCCTCATAAGCAAGTGAACAGGGAGCTTATTCCCAAAAGTTTCTTCAAATCAAACATGTCTGGAATGAGATGATTTTACCGGAGTTACTAAATACGCAGGAGCTGCTCAAACCGAGGGAAGACAGTAGGCTTTGTGGTGGTGCTTGGGTTGGGTTTGGGGTTTTAAATGCAGAACGAGCCGTAGTCGCCTGCAGGGCTGCAGATATGGGTTAGATCCTGATTATTTGCTGTTTCTGTACTCGCACGAACAACTCTGGGTTTTAAAGCCGGCTCTCCCCAGTGAATTCCTGACTGGCAGAAAGAATAGAAGGGTGAAAGCTGACCTGGAGAAGCAGTTAGCATCAAAATCATTAGACTTATGCTCCCCGGTAGAATATTAGCATCAAAATCATTAGACTTATGCTCCCTGGTGGAATAACACGGGATTATCCTGGATCAGTTCCTCCCCATCACTTGCTCACCCGGATTTTGGAATACAAGGCTTCATCTTTTCACTGGGCACTTTGGCAAAAGGGACTGGGGACAGGGACAGCCACCTTCTTCACAAAGAGATATGAATGTCCCCTCATTTACACACACACAAAAGTGTCTCCTCCTCTAAGCGAGAGCCCGGGAGCGAGGTGCTGTGTGGTGCCGCTCCTGCGGGGCAGGGCTCTGCAGCCACCCTGGGCTTTGCACCAACATTTATCCGTGGGGAGGGTCACTGACGGCGTGACCACCACCTTTCCTCTGAGCTCACAAGGTGCATTTTACAGACACAGAGTCAATTAAGCTTTGCAGCAACCCCTGCTGAGGCCGGCGGGTGGGGATCAGGCAAAGAATTAATTAGTAGAAAGAAGCCAAGTTAGAAAAGGAACCTCTGAGTCACTGCTACCCTGCCCTTAATACCAGTTTCTAGGATAAGGACGTTATTTGTTGGGTGATGTTAGAGCAGACCCCTGCAAGCTGCCTTCCTGCACCAACCCCCTCACCCACCAGAACAGTTGCGCCCACCCTCCATCCCCCTTTGGTGCCGTCAGCCCGATGGGTGCTGAGGAAGGGGACCACATCCCTTCTCACAGGAGACACCAGTATGGCACCCACCACCTGCCCTGAGGACTTCCCAGCAGCCCAGGAGGGCTTTGCTGGCACAGGCTGCACCTCCGGAGGTGGCCAGAGCTGGCCACGGGGGCAGAGCCAACAGCCGAGGTGCCCACACCCAAACTGAAGGGGGGCACTGGGAACCAAAACTTCCATGGAAATCCCAACTCCCAGCTCCTCTTGGGAGGTGCAGACTTTCTCCCTGTTGACCTAATAGCAGCACTTATTATGGTCTTCTCCAGAAAACCAAAGCAGAACTTCTCTGCCTGGCTTTGTGGATACAAAAAGCAAATTATGGGTACTCTCTTCTGTAACTGTGGTTTTTCTGTTGAAAGAGGCAAGACAGAAAAGGCCACTTAAACCCATTTGAGAGATGGGGAAGTGAAGCATGGATCCTGTGTCACAGTCATGGTTAGTTGCTTTACAGTGAAGCCTAAAAATAAACCCTGAACTTCCAAGCAAAAGGCCACCAAGATGCTGAGAAATCTGGAGCCCCTCTGCTGTGAGGACAGGCTGAGGGAGCTGGGGCTGTTCAGCCTGGAGAAGAGAAGGCTCCGGGGAGACCTTGGAGCAGCCTTCCAGGATCTGAAGGGAGCTCCAAGAGAGCTGGAGAGGGACTCTTGGTCAGGGAGGGGAGGGACAGGACAAGGGGGAAGAGTTTTAAATTGAAAGGGGGGGAGATTTAGATTAGATTTCAGGAAGAAACTCTTTGCTGTGAGGGTGGTGAAGCACTGGAACAGGTTGCCCCAAGAAGCTGTGGCTGCCCCATCCCTGGAGGGGTTCAATTCCAGGCTGGATGGGGCTTGGAGCAACCTGGTGTGGTGGGAGGTGTCCCTGCCCAGGGCAGGGGGGTTGGAACTGGATGATCTTTGAGGTCCCTTCTAACTCTAACCTTTCTGAGATTCTATTATTCACCTCACTTTCCCTTATGATGCTCCAGTTTGAAGCTCATGCAGCCAGTGCCCCCAGCACTGCCCTCTTGCATCCTACACGTTGAAACACAAGGTTACAGGAGCACCTCTCCCCGCACAAAATTATCTATTTTTTTAAAGTTATAGTGTATTTCTGACCTGCAGAAAACCTGACCAGCCCAAGAAATGCTGCCCCCCACAAATCCTCCACCTCGGTTTTGTCTCGCTGAGCTCAGTCTCTTCCACTCCCTCTGCTCCCTCCCCTCTTCTGTCTCCAAGCAGCAGAGAGTGGCCACTTCCCACCACCTGGAAGGAGAAGCAGCTTGTTCTGGGGCTGTTGGGCTCCCAGGACTCAGGCACCCATCTCCATCAGGCGGTGCAGGAAGGAGAAGACCACCAGGCTGGTTCCCTTCCACAAGGGAAAGGGATGGTTGAAAGGGAGCAGGCCAGGGTCTGGCCCTGCTCACCTTCAAGTTCATAGGAACCAGACAACACACCACAGCAAAACGGGCACCAGCTTTGCATTTTGTCACCAGATCTCTCCATCCTTCATCTGTACTCTTGTAAGAGGCCTTGTTCTTCCCCGGTTTCCACCCAGGGAGGTGGAGATAGCTCCTTCCAGGCTGGAAGGAAGGTGGAGGCAACTCCTTCCAGGCTTTTAAACCAGTGTTTCTGGGAATAACATTAGACTGCTGTTCCTCAGGACTTTCCAACAGACTAAATTTAGGTTTATTACCAGGCTGATAAAGGACCTTTCCCCATTTGTGCATGTCCCTCTTGCACTGCTCTTCCACAGCTCAACATTTGCCACCTCTTACATTCATCTGGAAAAAGCCAGCTGATGGTAAAGGATGCACCTGGTACCATCACAGCAGCACTCGGGGATTGCCTCCAGGGCTGGGGAGCTGCTGACTGCTGAGTAGCCAAGGGACAACCAGGTGCCTGGATTTGGGTTATTTTCCCCTGTGCTGGGGAGCTGGGCTCAGACCTGCACATTCCTCAGCTCAGTGCTCACACAGACCCCGCTCCTGATGGCAAAGAGAAAACACAAACTGTTCATGGGCAGGAAATTCATGGCAGTTTTCACTGGACTTTCTAATGATTTATGACTTTGGGTGTAAATTATCCTCCTACTTCCCCCTTGTACCCAACAACATTTGGCCACTGTAAAAAAGCAATGTAAAAAAGTCCACATTTGGGAGATCCAGCCACTGGCAGGAGCAGTGCCTAGTTGGAGCTTCCTCACAGCCCAGGAGGTCCCTGCCTGCAGGAGGAACCCCTTGATAACACTGGATGAACGCAGGGAAACCCTGAAACTCCTGCAGTGCTGCTACCAGTAGCTCTGGGAACTTGGGAGAGAACAAGAGGAGGAGGAAGCTCAGAGTCTGTGTCTTCAGCAGCCAGCCCAAGGGATTGTCCGGGAAAGTCTAGGGCGGTTCTTGGATCTTTCACAGATGCCTTGGTGCCCCAGCGTTTGCGAAAGGAGTCAGCAAAGCTCTTCTTAAACTTGTCATTAGCAAACACATAAATCAGGGGGTCCAGGCAGGTGTTTGCCATGGTGAACACCCAGCTGGTGTAGTAGGCAACTTCTACTTGATGCAAGAGCTTGCAAGACATGCTGTAGTACTTCACAATGACACCGACGGTCCTGCAGATGTGCAGGGGACCAAAGCAGACGGCAAAAATCACCAGAGACACTGTTATCATCTGCAGAGATCTGCTCTTCACCTTTTTCCCTCTGGAGCTTTTCTTTGCCACTTTGGCAATGGCAGCTCCCAACAGGGCTCCGAAAGTCAAGGCAATGGCAAAGGGCAGGAGGAAAGAGAGCACAACCAAAACCATGTTGTAGAAGTAGTAAACGGAGGACAACTCTGACTGATGAATATTTAGGCATTTTGTTGAGCCATTAATAACTGAAGTCTTGAGGAGGAAGAAGAAAGGCAGCCCTTGGACAAAGAGGATGAGCCAGACGAACAAGCACAGCTTTTTCAAGAAGCTTTTCTTCCTCCAGAGGGACGTGCTCTTGTACCGTACAACGACAAAGTACCGGTGAATGCAGATGAGCATCAAGAAATAGATGCTGCTGTACACGTGGATGCTGTGCAGGAAGACTTCGACCTGGCAGAGAAACTGCCCAAATGGCCACTCGTTGCCAAGGCTGATGTAGGAAATTCTGAATGGGGCAACAGGGATAATCAGGATGTCTCCCAGGACCAGGCTGACCTGCAGGATCATGCCTGAATCCCACTGCTTGATGCGGAAGCAGAACACCCAGAAGCTCATGCCGTTCAGCACGATGCAGCCCAGCAGGAGAAGAGTCCCCAGGACAGGGATGAAGGGGTGCAGCCCCTGGGGCATGCAGTCCAAGCTGGTGTTCATGAAGGTGAGGGAGGCCAGTGTCTCCAAGGACTTTGGAGAACCCTCAGTGCTGACCTGCAAGGGGTGGGGTGGAAAAGAGAAAGCAGTGAAACCACTCAAAGTCATCGTCTTAAGGTCGAGCTGGATGAGAGGCAACAGCGGGTGAAGCAGAAGAGGCAGCTTTTCTAATGTTCCCTGATCCCGAAGGCCTGTGGCTAAAAATCTGGCCATGGTTTATCCCACCCTCCACAGCAGAAGACCTGGCAGGTGCAAGGGGCCAAGTCTTGCTTTTCAAACACAAATACATGACCTCGTGGGAATCAGACTCAAACCTGCTGCACTCAGCTTGACTTTCTCTAATTGTCTGAAAGTGAAAGGGCTACAAAGGAACCGCAGGAGCAGCTTACTTGTTTCCCACTGCTGATGCGGGAAGATGAAACACCCGATCACCTGATGCTGCTACTGCTTGGCTCCAAAAGCCTCTGCATTTGAAATCACAGGGGTGATCCCAGCATCACCCACACTACAATTATTTCAGCCGGGGTTGTTACAGCGCGGCTGGCAAGCGGCTCACCCATCTTCCCAGCCCCGCAGGCTGAGCAGCCCCCGTGCACCCTCCCTCCTCGGCTGCTGTACCCAAACTTCTCCCACCACACCCCCCAAGCAGAGCACCCCACTGAGTACGAGGTGCTGTTTATTCACAGCCTGGCAAAGGGAGCTGCAACAGTTGTGTCTCTCTCCTGGAGGGAGGACACCAGGGCAAGTGGCTGATGCTGCTCTGTCCACCTGTGCCACCTCACACCATTTAGGTACCTCTTCTTTGCCAGTGGTACCCGGACCTGGGAGGCTGGTTGGGGGCACAGCATCCTCCAAGGCTGCTCTTTCCATCGAGCACAATTGTAACCATGGGGTGACCCAACAGTGTGCCAGGTTCCTGGTGGAAGGAGCGGTGATGGGGTGAGGATTGAGACCATCACGTCAGCACGGAGCTCTGCCTGGCAGAGTCTGTCCCTTATGGGATACAGATTTTAAGCCTGTTGGGGTCTCACCAGCAGTAAAACATTTCCCTGGCCATATGGGAGCCTCACATTCAGATGATTCTCAAAGAAACATTTTATACTTAAGTACCTGGATTTACACCCTGGCTCGTGTACCTGTCCTTGCTCACTCTGCCATTGGGATATGACTGTGTCACATCCCAGCATCTCCCCAAAATGCTCAGGGTCACCCTGGGATAATGGCTCCGTGTAACAAGCCATTTCCAGGAAGATGCTCTCAGCCTGCCCGGCTGCGTTCACAGCCCCGCACTGCATCCCGAGCAGGGTCAGGACAGACCCCGAGGAGAACACAGGCTGGAAGACATTGTTCAGGCTGATGTACTTTTTAGGCAGAGGCCTTTTTGGCCTCTCCTGGCTTTGGTCAGACAGAAACTTGCCATTACACTACACCTCCCTGGGTGTTCTGGGGGCACTGATGAAGGATTGTGGCTTGAACAGCTCAGGGGGGGGGATCGAGAACCAGCTCATCCTCCCCATGGCTTCCCCAAGCCTGCCTGAAACAGGGTGTCATTTCCTTAATCTAGCCTTTAACTGGGAGTCTAATCCAGGGAAATGCTGATTTTTTTCTGCTGAGCCATCAGCTAAAGACAGTGGCTTCTGATAGGGAGAGGTCTACAGCTATCGCAGCCGTTAACTGTTTGCCTTCCTCTAGCTTTCACTGCTTTTTCCCAAAAGTGCATCTTTCCAACTTAAAGACTTTTTACTAATGTTGCCTTCTGGCAGCATCATCCACAAAGCTCCAGAAACCCCACCCCGTTGCAGAGAGCAGCCGTGCCGGGAACAAGTGGATCCTTTCTTTTCTCCCCAAAATGAACCCCTGCAGCAGCAAGAACCAGCTCAGCTCTCAAGGTGAGAAAAATCCGTAAGGTGGATGCCCGATCTATAGAAAGCAAGTTTTAACGTGTGCAATGATTTCTTAATGAAAGAAGCAGAGGATCTATGCTCTGAGAGTGGAAATTTTGAGCAGTAAGAAGAAAATGCCCAAGAGTTACTCAAAAATTTGAAGTCTACTTTAACTTAATAAGACAAAGCAGGAAAAAAAGAGAGTTATTTTTCATTTAACTTGAAGGTGAATCACACAAGCCATTACCCACACCCTTACCTGGAAAAAGAGCAGCAGAGATTTGAGCTAATCTGGATGTGAAGGGGAGGAATCAGGACCAGCATCCAGCCCTGTGTGTCTGAGCACTACGGGGATTTTTCTTGCTCTTTAGGTAAAAAAAAAAAAAAAAAAAAAACNAACCCCCACAGCTTTGCGTGGGATTACTCCCATGAAGAGTTTTTGCCTTCAAAAACTTATTTCCGTTAAACCAGAGAATGGATAAACCATCATACGCGGCCACAGGGATGACTTACCCCGTTCCTCCCCGAGGGTCAGTCCACGGTGCTGCTGGTGGGACGGCAGCAGAAGACGAGCTCCTTCAGACTCGCCGAGAGAAGAACTGGTGGGCAGGAGAAGTCTGCAATGAGCTGTACGGTGGAAAGGAGATCTCGGTAGTGAAACTACAGGCAGAAAAAAACAGCAGCTGATTTAGGAGAACAGCTTGCTTTTTCCTCAAAATCCTCCAAAAGTTGGAGTCTCTGGGGTTGCCATCACCAAGGGAAGGTCTGGGGGAGATGCCAGTGAGTGGAGGACAGTCCCAGATGTCAAGGATGTGGGCGAAAATGTAGCCCGACTACACCAAGTCCAGGCACAGCAGGAGGCAGAGGGGCG
This sequence comes from Pedionomus torquatus, assembly GCA_013398155.1. Lineage (NCBI taxonomy): Eukaryota > Metazoa > Chordata > Aves > Charadriiformes > Pedionomidae > Pedionomus > Pedionomus torquatus. The sequence continues at coordinate 21,203 of VZRU01000683.1, forward strand.
CAGAGCTGGCGGGGGGCTCAGCTCACAGCGCTCCCCCAAACCGCTGGGGTGCTGGCACGTCGGCAGCCGCAACCGCGGGGCCGTGTAGGGTGAGCGGGACGCCCGTTTGAGGGTTCTGGGTGTTGTAGACGCTAAATAAATGTGGGTAGCTGTAAGCTCAAAGGTAAGATTTCACACCGAAGGGAGGGCTTCAGCTCCCTGGTTTGATGCCAAAACCTTGGCTGCAGCGTTTAAATCCAGCGGGTTTGCGGTGCTGGTTTAGATCGGTAAAAGCTGCAGGTGGATTTGATGGGGTCATGAGATCCGGATGGGGAGGAGTGCCCCTGAGTCACACCAAATACCCCGAACAAGCATCGTGCTCTAGGTGAGAAACTGAGAATTTCTGAAACTGTCTCCCTGCTGCTTTCCCAAGAAATAGAAAAGACCCAAAGGGCTTTGCTGAGATGATCTCTGGAGTGTTGACTCCAGCGATCTGCCCAGCTCAAGATACTGTCCCCAGCTCTAACTTGAACAAACCCTTCTCCCCGTGAGGCAGGACGACATCCACAGCTGAGATTAAAAGCCCAGAGGGTGAAATCCCAGTGCTTGATCCCAGTGAGCTCTTTGGGATGAGATGGAAGCAGCCCCTGCTCCATGAACGGTCAAAACTCTGTGCTTTAAACCTCCCTGAACGCTCCTGGCAGCGCCCAGCGCGGGGGCGAGCGGGGCTTTCACTGGCTCATCATGGAAGGGTTGGAAAATTCTCAGAACCGTTTTAAGCCAAAAGGGAAGTTTCTAAGAAAAGTGTCGCTTCAGCCCACGGCGTCTATCTGGAGCGGAGCTGACAGCCCCCGCAGCCTCCCGCCCCAGGACTTCATCTGACACCAGCTGAAGCCACATGAGGTGAGTTCCTTCCATCCTGCTGTGCAGCACGAAGGAGAAGTGCTGCATGTTGTGGCCTGGGGCGAGGGGCTGTGACAGGGCTTACGGTAAGCGCTGTCTTCATTTCTATTCTTTTCGTGGGGGTGAGGGAGGTGTTGTTGTATATTTTTATAATAAAGAGCATGGCTGAGCGCAGCAGCTGTGTGGCCGCCTGTTGGAGATGTTGCTGGCTGGGGTGCACGGGGTATCATAGAATGGTTAGAGTTGGAAGGGACCTTGAAAATCATGGAGTTCACCATGAGACACCTCCCACCACAACAGGCTGCTCCAAGCCCCCTCCAGCCTGGCCTTGAACCCCTCCAGGGATGGGGCAGCCACAGCTTCTCTGGGCAACCTGGGCCAGNCAACCTGGCCTTGAACCCCTCCAGGGATGGGGCAGCCACAGCTTCTCTGGGCAACCTGAGCCAGGGTCTCACCGCCCTCACACCAAAGAATTTCTCATCTCCAGAGTTCCTGTTTGGAGTCATTTCTTGTGTATCGTAGCGTCACAACACAGGGCTTCCTTGCTGAGGAGTCACCCACCGCCCCTGCACAGGGGGTAGATGTGTGTCCAAGGAGNCATCACTGGCTCCCACCACGTTTCTTGGGCAGGACTTCCTCCAACAGAGCTGCAGAGTAACTTGAATATCGGCAAAAAAAACCAGATCAAAGCTTACAACCATCCAGAACAAGACTCTGGTACGCAGTCATGTGTTTCTTCACATAAAGAACAAACATTTTTGCTATGGATTCAGCATCAGAGATGCTTTCAGCCGTACTGGATCACCCCTTACACCCCCAGCTGTCCCACCCACCACCGTTGCTGGCTCCCAGGCTGGGAAAGCCAAAACCAGGAGAGAGATGCAAGGCTTGAATGAGAACAGAGACAACCCAAACACCATATACATAAAAGAGTTTATTGGAAGTAAACATGAGGATATTTACAGAAATAAATCCGGCATGTGGTCAGCAGAGCAAGGCATTCCTGTTCCTCCACCGTTCCTCGAGGGTTGCAGCAGTCAGGACATCTCCCTGCCCCGGTCAGGTCCGTCTGTCCCACTGAGGCTGGGAACCCACCTTCCGCAGTGAGGCCGGTCCTGTCCTGCACCTGCATCATTAATTTAAATACTTTTTGCACAGCCCAGCAAATTCACGTGCACTCTCACAGGAGAGCAGGGAGAACATCCAGCTGCACGTGCCCTGTGGTCTCAGCTCAAGGAAACCCAAGTCCCCCACCACCCAGAAACGCTTTCTCAAGATTTTTCCTCCCGCCTCCTGCTCCGTTCGTTGCTGTTACCCGTGGATGGACCTGCCTGTATCGGGACAGGCAGTGGACGCCTGGGGACACAGCCACAATGTCACGGGGCTGAGGCACAACGTTGCAGAGAGTTTATGCTTTGAAATGGGCAATAAAGCGATAATTGCTCCTCCTACCTACTTTTCCAAAACTATCCAAACACAAGGGAAACCCTTCATCTCCCCTAAGAGCAGAGGTCTTCATTCCAGTCACTTAACCAAGCCTGCCTGGGAGAGAGGATTGGCCACTTCAAGGGCAGGGTTGGGCCAGGTTTCTTTTGATATTTGACTTTGGAGATGAGTCACATCCCGGTTTTTTTGTTTTGTTTTTTTTGGAGCACCGGGGTCTGGACACCGCGGGCGCAGAGCCCTGCCTTGGCCCAGGTGACTCCTGCTGTGGGCGATGGAGCAAACACAGCATCGACCCGCGGGGAGCGTTTTGCAAACCGCCGAGCAGCAGAGAAATGCGCAAACGTCGCTGGTGGCTGCTCCTGGATAACGAATGCACAATCTATTCCGACCCCCTCCCCTCTCTGCTCCCAGATAACGCGTCTGTGAGCCTGAGTCAGGCTTGTAAATGGTTGGCAACGAGAAAACCAGGCTGCCTTTGAGCCAAACATTATGTTCAGCAAATAAGGCAGGTGGTTTGGCCACGGCCGTTCGGAGCTCGCTGTCAGAATCCCTCCAGCGCTCGGCGATTCCCACCCTGGGTACAGCTGCTACGGGGCGGGGGGGCAGCAGGATGCCACAACTGGCTTTTGCCCCTAAAATCTAATTTTATGCCCGAACCGCAGACTCTCATAAAAGAGCAATTTCGTGTGCCTTTCCCATCTATCTGCTCATTAGGAAGTCGCTCTTACATTGGGCTCGACTGCTGGCAGCGCTCCAAAGAAATCTAATTACGGGGTCATTGCAGCAAATTGGGTTTGGTGGCGTAACTCTGAGTCACAGGTTCTGGGCACCTTCCCCTTCCAGCCCGGAGTAACTCATTTAAGAAGGGGGAAGAAAAGCAAAAAAAAAACATTTACAGTCTCCCAGTGAGTAAGACTTAACGGGGAGTCAGCATTTCCCAAGTGTGGTGACTTCTGGGTGCCCCAGTGGAGGGAAGTTCTCCCGGGAAGGGTAACAAACTGGACACCAAAGACTTTCCAGCCACTTGGAAAGCGCTGCTTACTGGCCACACAGTCCTTGGGTGGAAGGAGAGGAGACTGAAACCATTCAGAGGCTTCCCAGGGCTGCCCATGACAGGCCAAACCTCATTCTCAATAAATAACAATAAATAAATCTCAACAAATCTACTCAACCTTTTGGGAAGAAGAAAGAAAAGTCACTTCGCTGTGTTGGGTGGCAAAAGCCTTGTCCCACCTCCAGAGATCCCACTGCTGGCTGCGGTGTCTCCACTCCAGCTTCTCACCACGGAGAAGTGGTTCCCAGGTGGAAGGGGCTTGTTCCTTCTCAGAGGTGTCTCCACCCCAGCTCCTCACCATGCGGGGACAGGTTGCCGGGAGGAAGGAGCTTGGTCCTTCTCAGTCGTGCCAGGCTCGGTGCAAAGGAGAAAGCTGCAAGTGTCAGGTCACAGTGTCTGGAGGATGCTCTCGGGCCGCTGCTACTGCGAGGCGGTGCAGATCTCATGAGGGATGATTGCCTATGGCTCAGTAATCGCTCCCCCTGCTCCCCAGCAGATGCAGCCTCATGCTTTCCTGATGATCCGACCTGGTTTCCTCCAGTCCCTGTACCTCTCCCTGCGCACCGAGTGGACCAGAGGCCTGGAGAAGCTGGAGGGGGTTGATCTGGTGGCGCTGCTGGTGAGGAACAAAGCGAGACATCGTTACTGGTGTGGGTCAGAGTTGGGACACATCTCCTGCATCCAGTGGGGGCTCCTAAAAGGACAGGGAATTTTGGTCAGCAGAAGAGGGTTCACCAACACTTCTGCTGAGAGAAGGGCCAAGTGCTGGATCCTGCTGCAGACCCTGATGCTCAAGGTACCAGGACTGCAGAGACCCAGGGGTGTGCCTGTCCCATGCATGTGAAGAGATGATGGGGACCCTCTCTGTCCCAGCTATCAGAGGCCTTGGAAACAGCTGCTGAACCTCAGGTGCACAAGTGTGAGTTCAGAACCCCATAAACAGCCTGTCAGAGCCCTGAGGACCCTCTGGCCAGATGAGTCTCTTGAAGAAACGAAGCCTCTTGGCTCCCAATAAATTCAAGTACCTTGGAGCAGTTCTACTTAAAATACTAAACCAAACACCACACACACTTCACTCTTCTGTGGAGTTTTGCCACCCACGTCACAGTCCATGTTCTATTCGGGGGGTTACACAGCGTGTGAACCAATCACACCATGAACCAACCACTCCATGATCAACACCACCACATGCAGAGACACCCAGGACAGTCCAGCAGAGCTGGTTCGGCTGCAGGAGCACTGGGGCTGTGTCCACGTCGGGCTTTTCAGGGATGACTTAACGCTCAGTCCCACTTGACCTGGGCATTTCTACTCTTCCTGGGCACTGTGTCCCAGCCCTTTCTCTCCTGGCTAACACCATCATTACCCTTTTTATTTATCTAGGTTTTGTTAAGGTTGTAACCGGCTGGTGCGGTGAACGTGCTCGTTCTCCTGCCAGTGTAGAAAGTGATGCCAGGGACAGGAATTGGGAGTGACATTCGTACGGGGTGAAGCACATCCCCTCCCCATCCCTGCAAAAAGGGCCGTGCGGTGGTGATCTCCACGGCGGGCGATTAGAGATGCCCCCTCTTTCTCCATCCTGCTCAGAGATGTTCCTCCTGTCATCCCCACTGGCTCTGCCAATAAAAATCACCCAGATAGCATTCCCTGCCGTGGTGGAGGGAGACAGAGCGCCAAAGTGATGTGGGACACCAGAAGTGGCTGATGAATGGAGGCTGGGAGAGGGGGAGCCGCCAGCCGCTCCAGGAGCGGAGGAAGAGAGAGCTGGGGGAAAGCTGTGAATGTGAGAAAAAGCTGCTTCACAACAGAGCTTGTTACTATTCAACATCCACAAGAGGAGGAAGAGCCCTGAAATCCCTGCCTGTGCTGAGGCTATGGTCAAGAGACAGCTCTCCCGTGTCCTAATTAGCTTGCTGCTTTATAACTAATTGGTTTTTGAGTTAATTACTTTAAGTAGGGTAGAGAGGTGTCAGTACAGGCCCTGTGGCAGGAGGTGAGGCTTCACCTCTCCACCCTCCCCAGGCTGGCCCAGTTCCAGGCTGTGCTGGGATGCAGGCTGCCCTTACATCCATCTTTTCCAAGGTCTGCTTTGCTGTTATCTCAGGCTTAAGCTCTTACGGGAAGGTTTGGGGGGGTCTCTTCCTTGGCAATGCCTGCAAATCCTTCCTAGGAGTCAATAATAATCCTGGGATCTCTCCCCAGCCCCGTGTTCTCTTTCCTCCCAGTGGGGAGAAGGGGCTCGGTGGGCTGCCTGCCTGGTGGGAGCTGCCATCAGGCTCCACCACCGCTGAACAGCGGGGCCGAGCTCAGCCGGGTGCCCCAGATCCCAAGGCTTAATTTGGGGCAGGTGTGGGCGTATGGCCGCTTTCTGTCAACTAAATCCAAGCCGATATTGTGGCTTGCTGTATGCTCTCACGCTGACCCAGAACCACCTCTCCTGTCGCTGCTGATACACAGACTGGGCTGCCAGGGAGGGGTGGTACCTGGTCCAGCATCAAACCAAACCTCACTTTTGAGCTGCCTTTGTGCTGTGGTGCTCCCGACCTCACAGGAGGCACGAGGAAGCGCTCTTGCCCTGCTGAGCCATGGCTTGAACTTTTTGGAGAACCTGGCTATAAATGTGGCAACCATTTCTGAGCATTTTCTAAGCCCAAGTCTACAGTGCAGGATGAACATCTGCCTCCAGCTGTGCTCTCTGAGCACTGGAAGACCTGACCTTGGGGGCTCATCGTTCAAAAATGCTTCAGCGTTGTCAGAAGCTGGGGTGTATGAGCCCAGGCTATACCAGAACCAGGGTGTCCACACAGGACAATCTTACTTCCACTAAGAGCATCCCAATCCATCCTGTAATTTTCCAGTTCTCTGGGACACAGAGTATCACCTGTTTATCTGTGAACAATCCGTGTGACACAGAGGGACACTGGTGGCTCTGCTTTCCCAGCTGCAGTCAGCCAGAGGAGCAGCAGGAGCAGGTTTTAGGGCAGGGACAGGCTGGACAAAGCCCGCTGTGTCCAGGGCACGGGGTGAGCTGTGCATCCAGCTCCCAAGGAGGTGGCTGGGATCTCCCCCAGGGTGTGGGGCCCCACATAAATCATCTGGCTTGGTCCCACCCTCCCTGAATGAGGCTGGTTTGATAGAAGCCCCAGAAATGTTTGGTTTTGATGGGGCACCTAATTACCTTAGCAAAAATAAACCAGTCCTATGACATTATCCCAGCTGCTTGATGCAAGTTGTTCGGTGTCCTCCAGTAAATAAAACTATTCCATGAGGTTTGCTGAATTACAGCCTTTTGCTAACACTGGGGTAACCTCAGACCTCAGTGCAAGTTATTGCCCAGCACCTCCCTGCCCTCCTCCTTGAAGGCAGCCGGGAAATCTGCCTCTAACCCCAATTACAACCCAGCCAGGCCCAGAGCTTTCAAGCTATTTCTGCACCGCAGCTGCCTCCACCCGTGGCCGCCTTCCCAGCGCAAATCGCTTTTGCTTGCACAACCAGGCAGCGCAAGGTGCAGTTCAGCTTCGCTGCTCTGGGAATTCAGACAGGGAATTTACCCCTGGATCTGTGGAGGGAAGGACTGGGATCTGCTGGGACCGATTTTCAGCCAGGTGTGGGTGCATCCTCCCAGCTCCGCTTTCTCTGGGTGGTCTCCTCTACGGAGATACACCTATTTGTGTGCCTGTGTGTGTCTGTGCAGCGCCAGGAGGGGTGGGATTGGGGCTGGGATTGCTGCCCCGGCAGAGGATTAGGATGAGGAGGGAGCTGTAAGCTCTGAGCACTCGCGTCTCAGCTGCCGGCCCTGGAGCAAACTGGGTCAACAGGCAGCTTTTGAGGTCCAAAGCTACAAGACGTTGGCCGTGCTGTTGTCTGAGATCTGGCAGGATCTCAGGTGGATTTTGGCAGGAGGTGAATTTTGGGTCCCGGGGTGGGAGTCTCTAACTATGCAGCGCTGGACAGCTGTCAGGAGAGCTTTCATTCTAAGCCCTCAACAATATTAAGACCACGATTACCCCAAACATTATTACAGGCAAAAAACACGTGGGCAATGTTTGCAGAAACCTAACTGAATTTTAAGGACACGTGGCGGTTTTTCTTTTCCACCCTTATTTCCACAGTTCCTTTTTGTTGTTGGGTAGAAAACAAGGCAGGATGAGTGTAGTGGGCACAGCCCAGAGAGTGGGAGGAGACGGCGGGATAGTGACACGCTCGCTCGTGATTTCACACGAAATACTCCGATTGCAACGAGTCTCTGGAGGTTTGTGCCTCATTGAATATCACACACGAAGCCTCGCTCTCCGTCCTACCCACATTTTTCTCTTCCAGGTATGTGGATTGGGAGCCTGAGTCATGGGCAATATGCTGAGTTACAGCACGTTTCCACAAGAAAAAGAATCCCAAATCACCAGCATATTTTCTGTGTGTCAAATGCACCAGTATGTTCAGACAATACAGGATCAAAAGATTAACAGACCTTAATCCTACCTCTGTGCAGCAATAAACAACAGATGATACACACACGCACGCATCTATAAGGAGCGATGCACGTACACAAAAGGCGACCTTCCCCATCAAACCGAGCCCGAGCTATTCACTTTTTGGAGACAAAATAAGCATTAACTCACCTAGAAGACCAAACCGGACCCGCCTGCTTCTTCGGCTTGGCTATCTGCTTCTGGTACTCCATCCAGCCACTCACCAGCTCGTGCAGGATCATCACGTAGAGGAGGAAAATAAGAATCCTGGGATCCATTCGTGGCACTTCGGGGTCTGCTTCATTGGGTCCAGGTGACATTTGCTGGAGAGCAGCGGGAGGTCAGCTGGAGGGGTGCAGCTCTGGCAGGCAGGGCTGTCGGGAAGCCGGGGC
>VZRU01000683.1:39823-52983 GCA_013398155.1 Pedionomus torquatus
ATTCTTCTCCCATGCCCACCTTCCTCTACACTCCAGCAGAGGCTTATGCTGAGGCAGCAATAAGAGCTGTACAGGACTGAACTGCAGTGATATGGACCGCAACGCTAATGAGCCAGGAAGAACAGGCTATTTTTGCAAAGACAGAATTTCACTCCACCTACACTCATACCCCACTGTCATTGGGGAATACGGTAGCTTTAGGATTTTTCACAGGCTCCAGGGCTCATTTCAAGCCACTCCTTTGGAGAATAGTTGAGAGAAAAGGGGAGAGAATGATCCAGTTTCTGGCCCTCTGTGTAAGAGCTGAGCTGAGAAGATGGCTGTTGGATGCTTCTTGGTCTACTGACAGTGGTGGACATCTCTGACGAACACAGCACGTCTCACCATGTGCCAAAAGACCTAGAGCCTCAAATGGGACACTGTACCAGTGGAGCTTATCTCCTCTGACACTTCCTTCTGTTGAGCATCTTCTCCAAAGACCCAAAGCAAACTAACAGCCAAAGAAAGCCAAGGTTAGCCTTTAAGGAGTTCACAACACCTGCTCAACCATAACGGAGTTAAACACTCAGTGATCAGTTCTTAAAGTAGAGTTTAAAAACACAAGATACCAAGCTTAAAAATAAGCATTTTCTTTTTGGAAAAAAAAAAAAAAAGTACAGGCAGATTTTAAGTGGCTCTACAAGAAGACACTCCGCTATCTTTAAGAAAAGTAAACCTTTGCAAAGCACTGCGTACAGAGTTTTCTAACCAGCAAGAGCCAGTGAGTTGGGTAAACTGCAGTGTTTGCTGAAAGAGCTTCAGTGGCTTTTTTTGTTCTGTTTCCACCCCATAAGGCAGAGCCACTTGAAAGGCAGAAGAGGGCTTTCAGGCTGAAGAGCACTAGGTTAAGTCCTTCTCCTGTCTCGCTCTACAGATACAGCTCAGCGTGAAGCTGGTGTGGGCACAGTGGGCAAGGGCAGCTCCATGGAGGGAGTCTCAGTAGCTTCAGCTGGACTTGGCTTGCGAAGCTCCAGTTTCTCCGTGAGCTGGTTATAAAGCTCCTTCACAGCTTCCCCGCTCTGCACAACGAGAATTAGGGAGGGGAAAAACAGGAGAGTCATACTTCATTCTACCTGTCACCGGCTCAAACACTAAGTATGCAATTACCCTGTGTGTTTTAACACAAACCAACACAGACAGAGGAAGTGATAAGGTAATTAAGACACAACTTGGTACACTTGGAAAGCAGAGCTCATGTTCCATTGAGCAGCATCTGGAAAGGCAGCTGCTTTCATTTGCAATTAATTTTCCCTTTCTCATGCTTCCCTTCTTACCTGCTTGGTGGGTTCCAAAGCCTTCTGGAGAGACTCTAGTTTGGCAGGCGCCACTTTGTGATGCAGATGAAGCAGCAGCCTTAGCACATGTCTGTGTACGTTTTCCTTTCTGCAAAAAGCAACGTTAAAGCAGAGTAGTCGATATAAACAAACACCATCTTGAGAACAAGAAAGCTACAGCAGCAGTATCGAAATAATTCACACACCCACAGCCTGGCAGATCAGATTTCCTAAAACACCTGAGAATTGTAGCACTAAACCTGCCTTACATTTTCAAGCAATTAACGTAATTATTCAACAGGAGTGGACTAACTGTAGCCACCACGAGGACTTTAAGCCCAGATGGTATAATCAACACCTGCACATTTTGCTGATAAAAATTTGATAACCGAATATAAGCCTCTCCTTAAAGAAAAACAGCAACAGGTTCATATTTCTAGTATATGGGAAGAGTTTGCTGAACTGTTATAGTTCAAAGCAGTAGAACCTCTCTCAGGTATCCTGTACACTCACTTAGTCTGAGGAAAACCAGGTTTACCTTGAGCAGGCAGTGAGAAAGAAGCCATCAAAGAGACTGGTGCAGAACTCCTCCAGAGCAAACTCATCACCCAGCAGCGTGAGGTTACCAGTGAGCAGATGCAGAAAAATATCGCTGAAGGCCAAGTCACTGAAGGTCTCAACTACAGAACATGAAAAGGGAAGAGACTGAGATTGACAAGGATGTGCCAAAACCTGACCTACACAAGATGTTCCTGCTGAAAACTTTGTAGCGAGATTTCCTTTTAAAACAGGCAGCCCAAGTAGGTGGCTTTGATGTTTCCAACATAGAAGATTAAGAGCAGAGGGGTGAGAGGAATATGTAGAAAGCCCATGTCCTCACCGAAGCTGAAGTCACAGAGCAGCCTGCTCCTGCCAAAATCACAAAGTCCCCTACTTGTGATATGGTTCAGTGATGGCTTTTAGCAGTGTTAGGTTGATGTTTGGAAGGTCCCTTCCAATGCAGGCAATTCTATGATTCTTCTCTACCATCCTCTTCAGTCACATTCGCCTCCTCACACTCCTCAGACCCCGCAGTGAGCAGATACAAACAGTTCTCAACTGATCTCATTAATACAGCCCTTGCCTTAAGGAACTAGTGACCTTCAGCCACTATCCTTAAATTTTTAGATCAGCAGAAAAGAATCCCAATTGCAGACAGAAACAAACACTTCTGCAGGGCCTCACCAGAAGAGCCTGGGGTAGAACATTACATCTTGGACTCTGAAACCACTTTCACTCCTGGGCTACTTTCCCCCTGGGTGTTCAGCACAAGGCAAACAGCTCTAGAACAGAGACAAGACCAAACTTACCTAGTGCTGGCAGGAGCCTAAGGAAAGCATTCTTGTTCCTCAGTTTTGTGATGTGAAGGATGTAATACAGCCCAATCTCACAAGCTATTCTGTTCTCCTGCAAGAATCTGTTACAGCAAAAGCAAAGTTTCTTAATCAATAAAGCTAAACCAGATTTTTTTTTTTTAAAGGAGGATAGCGATCAAGCAGTCACAGCAGTGGCTAACCTCAAACCCTCTGAAAAGCAGCTACTCGGTGACTGAATTCTCTATGTTCACTATGTTCTCTACCACGATCCAGAAAAAAAGAGCATTCAGCAAACATTACGCTGTCTCCCAATCAAACAGCTGGATTTGATTATGAACATTTCTAATAGCATTAATGGTAAAAGTGCTACTCAATGGGGTTTAGAAGCTCAAATTCTCAATAATGACGCACAGTCCAACACTGTTTTGTTTTAGTTTCCCGAAGGTCAAGTACCATCATAGAGGAGAGTACAACTACCCAGATCCAGTACTCTGGATTCTGGCATGCAGACAGGAACTGTGCAAGGCCTGAGTACAACAGAGCACACAGAGGTTTTATGTATCTTTTTGATGTCCCTGGAGTGATAGGTTATCAACAGAGAATGAGTATCTGAGTGACAAAAATGCCAGCTTTACAATTCACAATAGCACTTTGCAAAACGAGGCACGGGCACTTATCTTATCCACGTGCGCCCAAATATCACTCAAAGGCTTGCCATTCCCTGCCTGGGAAGCTACAAAAGCAACGATACCAAATACTTTCCTATTCAATTTGCCAAAAGAATGGTCATTACAAGAAATAGTATTTTATGTAAATAAATGTTATTTGAGGAATCACAGTGGAAACCTATTCTGCTAAAGGAAAAGTTCAAGCTTGATTAACTGGGATTAAATCTCAGCCCAAGAAAGTCTTCACTTTATGACATAGAGTATTTTTTCCTGGTGGCTGGCTCCTTTGTTTGGCTTTGGTGACACCACCACATGTATTTTAGGGCTGAAGCACTGCCCCTGTGAAGACAGGCTGAGAGAGCTGGGGCTGTTCAGCCTGGAGAAGAGAAGGCTCCGGGGAGACCTTGGAGCAGCCTTCCAGGATCTGAAGAGCTGGAGATGGACTTTGTCATAGAATGTAGCGACAGAACGAGGGGTTTTAAATTGAAAGAGGGGAGATTTAGACTAGATACTAGAAAGAACTTCTTTACTGTGTGGGTGGTGAGACCCTGGCCCAGGTTGCCCAGAGAAGCTGTGGCTGCCCCATCCCTGGAGGGGTTCAAGGCCAGGCTGGATGGGGCTTGGAGCAACCTGGTGTGGTGGGAGGTGTCCCTGCCCAGGGCAGGGTGTTGGAACTCGATGATCTTTAAAGTCCCTTCTAACTCTAACCATTCTATGATTCTATGTACAAAGTCGGGAAGAGATTACGTACTTGGTAAAAGCTTCAGGAATGGTGCTGGGGTAAGGAATTGGTCCCTTCTCCTCTGAGGGCAGTTTCTGATCTACATTGAACATGTGGTCGTCCACCACGAAGGACATCAGCATAGGCAAGAACTTGGTGATCAGCTCAGCTTCCTTACAGGGATGGAGGAACAGAAGGAAAAGAACAACACATTCATCAATCAGTTCATGCCACCTAATGGTCCCAGAGTGCCGTAACAAATAGCGAGGTAGTATTATGAGCCCCATCCTACACTTAGGAAAACAAGCTGTCAGACATCCAGTTCCAGTCAAAAATTATTGAATAATTCATTTCTACATATTCCACTGATAATTAGGAAAACTGCACCTCACCTCATCTACCAAAATGCTCCTGCTCAAATCCTTTCTTTTCACAATTAGGTAGCATTTTTTCAGAGACACCTTTTCCAATCACTGCAGGTTAAGGATGGTACTAAAGTGCTTTCATTAAGAATTACAAATCATTTTGTTCATTCCTTAAACTGCCAGGGATCAATGCACAGCTGGAATAGCAACAGCTATTAGCAACAAATCTCCTCACACAAGGCAGACCAACCTACACTGTATCACATTCACAGAGTGGGAGGTTACAGTTTGTGGTACTCAGAAATGAAACAGATTTTAAATAAAGATTTGGAGATCCCCTTTACGGAAAAACATTCAGTTTCTTTAGGAGATTCATGAGAGCACTCCACAAATCAAATCACAGCACTTACCCCTGGAGTTTCGGTCACCCTCACTGTTACAACTTGAGTTTAAAACACACACCCCCCATGGTAAAATTTAAAGGTGCAATCAGCCAGTAATTATATATTTTGGAGACTTCAAATGCACCCCTAGGTAGACATTTGCTGCTTTATAGTTCAGAACAGCAACAGCAAATTTCTCATGAGGAACAGTCCCACTGTGCAACTCCATGGGTAGCCTTCCTGCCATCAGCTGAACACAACCTGCTCCTGAACTACACCGGGGCTGCCTGTAATAGTGGGCAAAGGATTTCCAAAGCATGGGGAGATCATAGCCAAACGCAGCGCTACACAGAACTGCTGCAACACACAGCTGGAAGGGAAAACATTTTTTCATGTCAATGAAAAACTTCTGAGTTGCTACCAGAGGTTCAGACCAGCCTCTGAAATCCTGCTTTCCTCATACAAAATGTCTTTTACAAACTTGTCTGTTTTCTTCTTCTTCTGTCTAGAAGCTCCCAGGAACAATGAGCAACCAGTGCAGAATTTAACAGAGGTGCAGTCTGATTTTTAAACAGTAAGGGCCAGGCATTCACGTAAATAAAAAAAAACAGGTAAAGGAAGCTTAAAGCACGTCTATTTGAGCGGCTGCTCTGGGACCACTTACATGTTTTTTCTAAGAAAGCCACAACGAGAGGTGTGCACAATGAACGTTAGATCAGGGAAGCAATAAAATAATAAACAAGTCTAAAATCGTTTAATTAAATGTGTTAAATTCTAAACATCAAAATGGCTCACCATTTTTGGTTCCTTGAAGACTTGGCTGTCAATCATGTCCCAGGCCCCCTGGCCTAAAGACAGCATCCGAAGGAGCAGCAGCAGATCTGGGCTTTCCTCGAATTTTAAGGGGAAAAGAACAACAGCTATTTTGGATCTTCCACAAGTTGCACAGGTAGACATTTATTTGGAAGTAGTGCTTTACATTCAAAGCTCTCCTGAATTAGCAGCTTTATCAAAGACTGCTCAAGGTATTCAGTTCTCATACTTAATTCACAACTGGTTCCTCAAATGGGAATCAGATAGTAGACACACCTGAGTTTTTTGTCGATTTATGTAAGAAGTACACAGCCAATCTGATCAAGACAGTTATTTTTAAACATGTCCAACCAAATTAGTAATCTGAAACTTAATGTGTGACAGGACAAATCGAGTCATCTCAGCAGAAGTAAGAAAGAAAAAGCACGACTAAGAATGACAATGGGTTTTTGTTTACATCATGCCCTGAAACCAAAATTTTCAGTCTTAAATTGTCCTAAGGAAGTTGTGAAATTTTATTGTTGGATTGAGTAACTCAGGGATGAAACCAGCAAATGCCTCACACTGTTCAGACACCCGTGAGGCGACCCCTCCTTCCCTCCTCTAACGCTTAAGTACCTCCTGCAGACACTACTTCCAAGAACCGTATTGTATTGCAGTCAACAGACCAGAACAGTGTAAACTAATCCACTGCATTCCCTCTGGCAGGGAAGAAGCGCTGCTGGCATTAGGCAAACACACAGAAGGACAAAGCAGAGAGGCACATACTCTACATATGATTGTATATGTGCATAGCTGTTAGGGTAGAATGAGCCATGCATTGTAAATTTGGAGAACCCCAGAAGGCCTGCCTCCAAACAGTGCTCCTGCACATTTTAGGTGCTAAAATGGATAAACAGTATCATGCTTCCCTTATTTCAATTTATACAAGCATTTCAGAACTTAATTGTATTTCTTCTACAGCACCAGCCCTTTGCTGATTAACACTACTTATTCAATGAAGACTACAGTTGAGGTTGAGTACATCAGCTGCGACACTCACCCTGGGTAAGGTGTCCTGCCCAACCAGGTCCTGCAGGTGCCTTATGGTACTCAAGGCCAAGGTGTTAATGGCAAAGGGATCACACAAGATCATCGACAAGTCCCTGAGAAGCACAAATCGAACACATGTCACACATAATAACCCCGCCCTCCAGTGCCATACCCAGCCGTAGGACACCAGTGTGTTTCACTACAGTAAGACATTTGAGCCTGTTCTTTGCTGTAATCCTGTCAACTGCCAGATGTAACATCAAAGTACCATCTGTGTGTGTGCACTGTATTTTCATAAACACACACCGCTGAGTTTAAGAGAGGCGGACACAGGGCAAGTCCTGTAACAATACCCTTCCTGCAATAATGTAAAACCTGAATTTCTACAGGTGTGCACCTGATAAACCTTCTTCTGCCTTTCAAAAGTACCATGAATTACTTTGACTTGAAAGAGCGTGTTATCTGAAACAATTACTAAAGGTCTTCTGCACCAAAATCAGGCTGGAGATCTCCCTGCCCGGATCATTAACCAGGCCCCAGGGGAGAGTCAAGGATGGTGACTTCAGCAGTACGAGCTATGTCCCCAGAACATGCCTGCCTATGCCCCAGCACAGCAGCGCTTGTGAACGTACTGGATGTGATCACCCAGAAGAGCTGCCGGCTGTCACCTGGCTCTGGGGAAGAACTAACACCTCCAACACCCATGAGATGCTGTGACAGCCCAAGAGCCTCACCCCAACACTTGTTCTTGTCCCTTCTTCACTCCATCCAGAAACCCTTGCAATTCCCGAGCTCTCTTGTTGTCCACAAACTTCTCCCGAATGCAAGCATCAAGGCACCAGGTGAACTGTTAATAAAGCAGAAAGACCTTCGTGAAACCATAGCAACTCAGTAAACCAGCAATAAAATACACAATGCTAAGGAAAACAGGCTCAAATGACCTCCAATTACCTGGAATTAATAGGTTGTATTAACGTACTTAGGTATGGTAGCAAGCTGGTCACACAGAAGATGTCAGAAAGAAGCATTCCAAGAGGAGGTCAGAGATACCAATGTAATTTAATCTGGTGGCACTTTTTCTCCTTCCAAGAAAGGTCTTCCCTGGCGATTAATGAAGAGGCTTGTATAAAATATATCGCTGCCCAGCACACCTGACTGAGGTGGATTTACACAAGTAGGAGGCTGACAAAGCAGCAGCAGCACTTAGTAATAATAATATGGAATATTTTAGCCATTGCAATACCACTCCCACCCTCAAAGTAAGGGGATATTAACAGCGGAGGTGCTTCTGATTTCAAGCTGTATTATCAAAATGTAAAAGAGACAATTAGGTGAAATGTTTTATCAGACCTAAAATTAAGGGCTTTTTTCCCCTTTCAGAAAGCAACCTATGTTTTCCCCCAGTGTTTCAGCTGTCAAAGAAAGAACAACTTGCTGTATTTTCTAAAATGTTTTCATCGTGGCTTCCGTTCCTTGCAGCAGTCACTGCATTCTGCAGTGGCAAAATGGGGGCACTGAAAACGACCCGCAACTTGAACAAGAATTGCCCTTTTTTATTCAGTCACTGTCTCTGCGCTAATGTGGGGACTCTTGATCAGAAGACATCAAACAACATGCAGTAACATCATCTCACTCTAGGAGATATTCTCTATAAACTTAACACACATTAAAATTTAGCAACATCACTTAAGAGCAAAAGCTTTGCTCTAGATCAGAGCGATGCTGACCGCAGAAAAGATGCCGGTGTGACATTACCACCATATCCGTCACCCCCCAGTGTTGTATTTGTTTAATGTCTTCTTATAATTCAAGATTCAAAGTATTTAATGTTCCACACAGAGTTTACTGACCGACAGAGCACATCACAGCAGGGAGGGAAGTAAGATTTGATTAAGAACCTGGGGCTACCTAGTGTTTGTGATTATTTTTTGCAGCACCTACACAGATCAGATCAGATGTCGGTTTTAAGACTGCACAAGTACCGTAAATTTGAATGATTTACGGATTACGAAATGAAAGCAAGCTGCTGCTTGGCCAAGATGAAATTTTCACCTGAGGTTCCAAGGAATATAAGATGACTTTTGGATTCAAGGTCTGAACTCTCTTCACAGAGAGGAGTCATCTTCTCTGAACTGAAGTCCTGCAGGGCAGCAGGTACACACAGGAGCGGGCAAAACAGAAAATGCTCCAGTAATACTCCCACCTGTCCCACGTGATTAATACCTTGTGACAGGGGTCAACGGTGCAGATTTCACTGATTTCCAGGTCATGCAGCGACATCAGGAGCTCTGCCCGTAGCGTGCAGTAATGAACATTTCTGGTCCGAAGGAACAAGGTTCTCAGAAACTGCAAGACCATATCATAGAGCTTCACGTTCTTCCCGATCATCTGGGTCAGCTTCTGAACCACCTACACTCAGAGGGGAAAAAATGTGTACTCAGTACCAAGAGATACTCTCACTTCACACACAAAAGAAATGTAAATTAATTCTTTTACATTATTTATCAAGATTGAAACATCCTCATTGGCATGAGTTCCCAAAAAGGAACTACTTATACCAAGATTGGCAAACGCATTTGTTCAAGAGCTGTTCACCAAAAAGTTTCGTAGCCATAATGAAAGAAGAAAGAATGTCAAGACAAAGCTCGCTTGCAAAAGGAAATTGAAGTATTTGTGAAATACGGTGCTCAGCTTTATGAAACGGGTAAGAAGCACTACACCTGCTATCAATTAATATAATTTCCAATTCTTGTAACCTGAACAAAACCTCACTTTGGAAGTCTTTTCTTTATTTCTCTCTACCTTTTGGCCACAAGCATAAGAACAAAGGTGAGGCTTCTACTGGCTTTGGCTGGGAGAGAGTTAATTTTCTCCACAGTAGCTTGTATGTGGCCACGTTCTGGACGCGTGCCGAAAATAGGGTTAATAACACACCGATATTTAGTTACTGCCGAGCAGGGCTTACACGGCATCAAGGCCTTTTTCTGCTCCTCACATCACACCAACAGTGAGTACACAGTGTGCGCAAATAGTCGGGAGGGGACACTGCTGGGACAAGCTGGACAATATCCAAAGGGATATTCCAGCCCATACAGTGTCCTGCTTGGCAAGGAATCGGGGGGGAGGCTGGCGGGGGATGCCACTGCTCAGGGACTGAGGGACTGGCTGGGCATCGGTCGGTTGGTGGTGAGCGATGGTTTTCATTCACATCAATTGTTTCTCTTGGGTTTTATTTTCCTCTTTGTTAGCTTTTTCCTCATATTTTTTTTTTCAATTTCTTTTTAATTATTAAACTGGCTTCATCTCAATTAATGAGTTTCTTTCCTCTATCCCTCGGATTCTCCTCCCAATCCCACTGGGGGGGAAGCGAGCAAGCAGATGTGTGGTGCTGAGTTGCCCACTGGTGTTAAACCACAAGTCTGCAGCGTAAACCTGAAGCAAATTGCACCAGAGCACTTAAATTAAAGGGGTTTTAGAAAGCAAAACACTCCCAAACCAACTCCCCCATGCAACAGATGTGCTACCCTCTCCAAAATTAAAGCTTTCTACTGCCTCATAGCTGCAATCCTTTAGCATTCTCAGAATCACAGAATCCTGATGGTTGGAAACGACCTCTGAGATCACAGAGTCCAACCACACACACACAAAAAACCACCCTACAATCTCAGCCACCAGAGCATGCCCTGAAGTGCCACATCTGTATGTTTCTTAAACACATCCAGAGATGGTGACTCCACCACCTCCCTGGCCAGGCCCTTCTAGTGCCTGACCACTCTGTCAGTAAAGAAATTCTTCCTAATATCCCGTCTAAACCTCCTCTGCCCAAACTTCAGACCCTTTCCTCTGGTCTTGTCATTACTCACTTGGGAGAAGAGGCCAACACCCACTTCTCTACACCCTCCTTTCAGGGAGCTGGAGAGGGCAAAGAGGTCTCCCCTCAGCCTCCTCTTCTCCAAACTAAACACACCCAGTTCCCTCAGCCTCTCCTCACAGGACTTGTTCTCCAGACCCCCCACCAGCTTGGTAGCTGGCAAGCAAGGTAAGGAGTAAGGTAAATTAAGTTCCGGATAGGTAAGGCAAGGTCAGGTAAGTTCTCAATAGCTAGGTCCTTAGAGAAACTCTGATATTTCCCTTTTGAAGCAAAAGCCCCCCAAAGTGACACGTTACAGCTGAATCAGTGTAAGCACTCACTGTTGCCAAGGAGAGGAGAGACCCCCTCTCAACACCTATTCCACTGTTCCCCCCACATCAGCCCTGTGTCACCCAACCCTTCTCCTTCCAGGGGCTTCAGTGACAGCCGATGTCTTCTTTGAGCAGATCCAGTCTTGGGAAATTACTTTATGGTTTTATTTGCTAGAGCTTCCGTGGCAATTATTATCAGTTCATGGCAGGGTCTGATAATCACCAGAGCTGCAGGGAAGGAGGGAAGGAACAGCACCTTCCTGCGGCTGAGTGTTGGATTGGTTCAGCCATCTCATGTAATTCCATTCAAAGAGCAACTTTCCCAAATGCCACCTTAGTTACAACTTTCAAAGTCCTTTTCCATCTTTACCAAGAAAAAAGAAAAGCTGTTCTCGGGCTATGTCCTGCTAAAAAAATAGTCCCAAGAAAAAAAAAAGTAAGAAATTCAAACTGATTTGATAGAGACACTCATCCTTCACAACACCTGAGGGTTATTAAAGCCAGACAGAGCAATAAAAGAAAAAAAAAAAATAGCCTTGCTATTTTTTTAAAAGCTCATCAACAGTTTAAAACATTAATCAATTACTACACAGCACTGAGCACCTATTGAAATAATTCCTGCTGCTTTCATCAAGACGTGGGAGAAAACAGCCTGGTATTTCTTGCAAATACTTTGTCTAGCCAAACACCTTCAGTAGAGAAGCCGCGTGGGTGAAACGGACACTGTTATTTGCAGAGGTTGACTGAGAGCTGCTGAATTCCATTCACAAGCATGTGAGTGAGTTGTAAGAGGTTTCCTTGTCCTTACCTCTCCCTGACGTCTTGTTTTGGGAGACGGACTGAAGAAATTGTGCAAGACAGAAATATCGTTGCTGAAGAGAATATTTTCTTTCTCCAGGATATACTGCTTCAGCAGCGGAGACACCTCATCACCGAACAGAGCCTGGTTATCCTGCCAGATCTGGCGCTTCACCTCCACTGCACATGCTTTGTACAAATCCTTATCGGCCATTACTAATTTCAGCTTCTTTTCAGGGACCTACGATCAACAGAGCAGTTACCAAAACGCAGAGCAGCTTACCTGACCAACTGTCCAAGAAACACGTAACTCCAGAAGACCTCTAAATCATCGTCTCAGACAGTCTAGTAATTTATACAACAAAACAGTTCAACAACAGGCAGTATCAGACCTGTTGTTTGCCTTCCTCCACTCCTGTAACAACAAGTAAGCCCTAAGGCACTCATGACTTCCTCTAAACTTATGGTGCTAAGATTTGGGGTGATGTTTCCAAACTCAGTAACTTACAAGTTGTAGTAGCAAATTTGAATCCGTTAATTAATTAAATTAATTCATTAAATTGAATCCTGAAGTAAAATTCAATGCCTTTAATAAAACTACTCCTTTTGTTTCACAAATCCAAACCTCGCTCCTGTCTCCTTCCGGCTGCATTCTTCAAATCTTATTTTCCACTTGCCATAGATTTTTAAATGAGCTGTGGAAAAATCCACTTCTCAGTGAACTTGACTACTTTTAGGAAGCTGAATGTGCTGAATAAAATAGGGAAATAGTCTCATCTGATTATGAAAATGTACAATGCTTTTTGCATTAGTCTACTAAGTTACAAATACAAGAATGTAGTAAATTTTCATTCAGTTCTTAACACTGAACAAACTTGCAGAAGGTCAGCAGACGGGGCACGTAGCCCAGGCAGCAGCCCAGCTCACAGAAGCTACACAGCAGAGACACAAGGGAACAGCCCAACCAGCAGAGGGTATTACCTTGGGCAAGTGCTTCATGACACACATCACCACAGGCTGTATGGAAGGCATCTTGACCAGGGAAAAGCTCTTCTCTAGGAGATCTTCCAGCTTCTTGTATCTGAAAATGGGTAAGAACAAGAGACTAAATACCACGTTACAGGGAAAGACCAAAGTGGCTCATCTCAAAGCTACTGGAACTTGATCCCCCAGGAACTTCTCTCTCTTTAGCATTTCTCTTCTCTCTCTTCATCATTCATCCACAGCAGCTAATTTTCACCCAAAACCCCCATCTTGCTCCGAATAACCAACCGAACTGGCGACAAACCTCTCCTCAACTTTCCCTTCCAAAGCGATGGCTGAGACCCTCTCCAGCAGCTTCTCCCTCAGCTCGTCGAACACCGACTGGTGGAACTCCAGCCGGGGGGTACCGTGCAGGTCCAGGAAGGGCAGGGCCGACTGCAGCGAGGGCAGGAGCACTCCATTTTCCGTCTGCCAACACAAACATCGGACAGGGGCGGCGGTGGGAGGTTACCCGGGTCCACCAGCCGCCACACGACAGCAGGGACT
>VZRU01000683.1:53643-77400 GCA_013398155.1 Pedionomus torquatus
CCTGGAGCATCTCTCTGCTGAGGAAAGGCTGAGGGACTTGGGTGTGTTTAGTCTGGAAAAGAGAAGGCTGAGGGGGGATCTGATCAACACCTAAAAATACTTAGAGGATGGGTTGTCAAGAGGATGAGGCCAGTCTGTTTTGAGTGGTGCCCAGGGACAGGACAAGAGGGAACAGGCACAAACTGGAACATAAGAAGTTCCGTGGAAACATGAAGAGGAACTTCATCACTTTGGGAGTGGCAGAGCCCTGGCAGAGGCTGCCCAGAGAGGTGGTGGAGTCTCCCTCTCTGGAGACATTCAAACCCCACCTGGACACATTTCTGTGCAACCTGCTCTGGGTGACCCTGCTCTGGCAGGGGGTTGGACTGGATGATCTCCAGAGGTCCCTTCCAACCCCACCAGTCTGTGTGATTCCTGCGGGTGATGTCCCTTGTACTTGGCTGATCCCTGGCAGACAGCAATGAAAATGAGAAATGCAACCAAAACCAGCCTCACAAAGGAGAAATGGCCTTTCACCATTTGTGGTTTGACTTAACAGGCCTGGATTGTCAGAATAGCCGCTACAGTGTGGGGGGAAAAAAATCCCAATTTGTCCTTCATGCAGCCAGGCACCAGGACTGTGCAGAGCCCATCACAGAAAGCCCTTTGGCATCTGCCCACCAGTTAGTACAACTATCCAGGCAAACCCATTGTGATTTAGAGCCCCATAAACCATGTGTGTCTGTCGACAGACCCCTCTGAATCCCAACATCCAGATGGCAGAACGGAAGCTCTCCGTTCTTCCCAGCCCTTAGATCCTCATTTTCCCTCTCCGTGTCCCAGCTGCAAAAGCGACTCGCACACTGTTCAAGGTGGACATGCCCTGCTGGCAGAGCAAAGCAGGACTGACCTGACCACAGCAGGATCTGGCAGCTCCTGGGTAGCTGCTGGATACGCTTAGGTGCTCATGATATATTGTGATATCGGCATACACTACTGTTACCAGCTCATGGGCATGAGCCATCAGCCAACCATCGGCCACTCCACCCATCCAATACACAGCATTTCTTTGAGCCAGGAGGATGCCTGGGGCTCCTGTTTTGTTTGCAGCACTGCAGCAAGATGAACGCTGCACAAATCCTTCCCAGCAAAGCACCTGAAAGTCTGCCCATCCCCCGGGGCAGATAGGAGAGCAGGGACAACTGAGGATTGCCAACACTGACAATGTTAAGTTTTATCCTGTCCCCTTTGAAAAGCAGAGCACTGTCAGCCCAAGTGTAAGCAAAACAAAGAATCATGGAATGGTTTGGGTTGGAAGGGACCTTAAAGCCCATCCAGTCCCACCCCCTGCCCTGGGCAGGGACACCTCCCACCACACCAGGTGGCTCCAAGCCCCATCCAGCCTGGCCTTGAAGCACCGCAAAGCACTTTGCCTCACAGCAAAGAATTGCTTCCTAAAATCTAATCTCAATCTCACCTCTTCCAGTTTAAAACCATTACCCCTATCAGTCCTATCATTCCACTTCCTGACCAAGAGTCCCTCTCCAGCTCTCCTGGAGCTCCCTTCAGATCCTGGAAGGCTGCTCCAAGGTCTCCCTGGAGCCTTCTCTTCTCCAGGCTGAACAGCCCCAGCTCTCTCAGCCTGTCCTCACAGCAGAGGTGCTCCATACCTTGGATCATGTTTGTGGCCCTCCACTGGACCCATTCCAACAGGTCCATGCCCTTTCTCTGTTGAGGACTCCAGAGCTGGACACAGTGCTCCAGGTGGGGTCTCATGAGTGCAGAGTAGAGGGGTAGTCTGAAGGAACCAGGCAGAACATCCACTCTCTGTCTCAACCTCATGGGACAAGTGCTTGAGGGAAACACCCAGGTCTGCCCTGGAGCCTGCAGATATAAAGTAAGCCCAGGTACAAGCAGTCTGGGATTTCCACGCGTAGCATACCAAAGGGATGAGTTTTGCCTGCTTTCTGCTTATTACACAGCTGAGTTAACACCACATTTCTGTTTACCTCAAGCCCATCGCCTGGGGTGGTTTCGAGGCTGCACCGATGCCTTTGCAAACCAGCCCTGGAATGGGCACGAAGCTGTCGTTTTCATTATTGCATGGAGCGATGGAAGGGAGAAGTGCCTGACGCATCGCAGCCGGGCCCACGCGCTCCTTGTGGTCCCTGTGGCTTGGGGCTGGGCTGAAGTCAAGAGCCTAGCCCCGGCCCCGCCTCCCTCCTCTTTTTAAAGGTTATAAAAAGCAGCCGCTGCCAGTTTGCTGCTCCTCTGCTTCCTCTTTTGACTCTTTGCAAAAGGAGAAGGTGCTTCATGTCTTGGCGTGAACTCCTTCCCCCCTGGCTGGTGATCGTAGCGGGACTGACGGGCATCGTGCTCCTCTGTGTCTCCACTAAAGATGTGCCCGTCGCCCCTCTCCGGACCAAGGTAAGGGCATCCCCGAGGGGCGGCCAAGCCGGGGGTCAAGTGGGGCAATAAGCCCCTTTCATCTGTCCGGCTGCTTCTTAAGGAGAACCTGCCTGTTTCCTTGTGCAAGCCAGGCATGTAAACTAAAACCTGCTGTGTTTTGTTGCTTTTTACATTCATTGCACTACTGAGTTAGTCACTAGCCCGAAAAAAAACAAGCTGAGTTGGGGACTGGAGCAAGACGGCGAGGATGGGTTTGCAACCTTCAACATGCTGTCGCTTTTCAAGCTGAAAACAAAGCCCAGCACTTTGGCTGGTCAGGGAAATGCAGGCTGGATGTCATCCAGCAGAGATGCTCACCACAGGTTGAGGAGAGGCAAGGGACCAGCGGTGTTGTCCATGGAGGGAAAGAGCTAGGTCCTTCTTGAAAATCAGGAGTAATTTGGCCCTGAACTTCTGCTCGTGTCTTCCATGCCTACTCCTCTTCTGTCCACTCTTTATTCTAACTGAAGAGCCAACCTGCTCTACGCAGCAGGGTGAGATCAGCCTGGCGACTGGGGGGTTAATGCCCATCTGCTCTGCCTCTTGTGCTCCCACTGCTGAGGTGACACCAGTGGCACATTATGGTGTAGTCGAGCAGAAGTAGGTTAACCTGCGCATTTAGAGATACCACCCCTCCTCCATGTTCCTCTCAGAAACAAAACTGAATTAAAAGAACCTCTTGTTGCTGCATACTTTGCCCTTCCATGGTGCTGAGCTGGGGCAGAAACTCGGCGATGCCTTCTCCTCCCTTGCAGTCCTCATTTTGTGAAGGAGGGAAAAAAATCCAGGTTTCTCCACTGATACCATTCATTTCTTCCTCCTCTGCGGCAGCCGACATGTCCCTGCGAGAAATACGAGCTGTCACTCCTGTGGGAGGCTGCTGGCAGGCTCGGGCAGGGAGTTCCATCCTCCTTCCGCATTTCTGCTCCAGCTCCAGTCCCACCAGTTCCCGTGTCTGGTGCAGCTGGGAGCGCCCAGGAAGGCAGGAGGCAGCCAGCTTTGCTCAGAGGCTGCAGCCAAGCTGTCTGTGCTAAAACCCTTCTAACGGTGTTAACATCAACCTCTCAGGAGGTTTCTCCTCCCACTCAGTCCCAGCTACCATTATTTCTAAGATAGAGCTTAGACCACACACAGCTGCCAACCTCCCGGATCTCATGAGGGTCTTTCCCATCTGTGTAGGAGATATCCCAGTTTGAGGTCAGGTAACAGAATCACAGAATGGCTTGGGTGGGAAGGGACCATAAAGATCATACAGTCCTACGCCCTGCCCTGGGCAGGGACACCTCCCACCAGACCGGGTTGCTCAAAGCCACCTGCAACCTGGCCTTGAACCCCTCCAGGGATGGGGCAGCCACAACCTGGGCCAGGGTCTCACCATCCTGACACCAAAGAGTTTCTTCCCCAGATCTCACCTCAGTCTCCCCTCTTTCAGTGTCAAACCTTCCCCCCTCATCCTGTGGTTTCCCTCTCTGATCAAGGGTCTCTCCCCAGCTTTCCTGCAGCCCCTTGAGGGACTGGAAGGGGCTCTCAGGTGTCCCTGGAGCCTTCTCTTCTCCAGGCTGAACCCCCTCAATTCTCTCAGCCTGTCCTCACAGCAGAGGGGCTCCATTACAGGAGAGCTGCTCCATAGGGGAGGAGGAGTAGACCCTAGGCTAGCACTGGTGCTATTCTGAGTGTGAGGACATCCAAACCAGGCACAGAGCTGTGCTGCAGGTACCCCAGTGGCCTCTCATTTCCTAACCTCACATATGAGGTGCAGCTCAGCAAGGCTTGGTCAGCAGCAAACAGACCAGATGCTGGGCTGCAAAGAGACTAAGCAAGCCCTCAGCCTCACCACCGGGCAGTAGGAGAACTGTCAGTGAACAAGGTGTTGAGAAACCTTGTGTTCACTGCTGCTGTTTCTGCCAAGATGTAATCTGGGTCTCCCTGGGACTGCTGTGAACGCGCTGGTCAGTCCGAGCGTGCTGCAGCTCCCACAGGTCTGGCACACACTGGGGCAACCCCAGCCGGTGTTTCACCACCTCAGCAGAGTGGGAGTCTCGGCTTCCTCAGAAGGAGGAACAAGCTGCAGCACTCCGATTCCTGCACGAAACCCGTATCTCCTCAGCAAACCAATCCAGCAGCAGTTTGAGTCCGCCCAGAGCCTGTGTAGTGCCATCTCCTGCTGCTTTAGGACCTGTTTTTCCTGAGCTCCAGGTGGTTCAGCTCTCAGCAGGAGCTCTCTGCCTGGTTTTCAGGAAGAGCTACAGTGCGTGCCACTGCAGGGCTGACGTATTTCTGGGTGTTCCTCCACTCCTACTGCTCCTCATGTATATTCAGGAATGCAGATGGTTCCCCGGGAATCCACATCATCCTCTGGCTTCACCCTTTTGTGGAATGGAAAAAGCTAACTCAAATACTGCAGTGCAGACACCAGACTTACCTGGAATACCTACATCACGTGAAGTGACCCTACAATATCAAAGCTGTACACATCCAGCAGTGTTTAACTCAAACATTTTGGGGTTTTTTCCCAGTATGGCATTGTCCTGGACACTGGCCCATCCCGCACCATCCTGCTCATCTACCAGTGGACCACCATCAAGGCAAACAAGACCGGGGTGATCAGGGAATGTAGTTCCTGTTCCGTGCAAGGTAAGGTGCCCGATTCACGGTCTGTGGGGCTGGCATTGGATGGATGGAAACATAGAGATCTGTGCATGGACCATGGCTGCAATTTCCTCGGCTCCTGGATCATCTAGACATGCTGAAATAGTGGTGACAGCGAAGCACAGGCTACTTTCAGTTTGGTTCTTGACACAGGCAGATTCAGGCTTACAAAGCTGCACATCGGAGCACTCCGCAGAAGCAGGTGACAGCTTTTTTGGCAGGGAAGGACACAGAGGGGCTGGGGCTGGTCCTGATGTCCATGTGGATTGGTGGCAGGGCTTCTTGGCCAAGTGAGACAGGGAGCAGAGACAAATCTGGCTGCAGGGTGACTCCTGGTACCCTCTGCCTCCCCCTGACTGTACTCTGGGCAGAAAGGGTTGTAGCTCCAGGACAAGAGGTGCAAAGACTCCAACTCCACATGCACAAGCATGAGTTCAGTTGGGTTTTAGATGTCTCATTTTGGAGAATATTGGGGTCTTCCTCACTAGTTTTAATCAGTTTGGCCCTGCTAGAAGCAGCTGAAAAGGTTTCATGCATTAATACTTGGGGTTTCCCTTCCCTATCTCTCCATCTTGCTTTGATATTGGAGCCTGATTGTAGCAGGATGCTGGGAAACCCTGAACTTTTGGTAGCAGTGAGCTGTGGGAGGGCAGTTGCACAAGCAGCAGGGAGGAGGGTTTGTGCCCTTGCAGACTGTAAGCAACACAAACCACATAGTAAAGATGCAATAAGGGCTCCCTGATACCTTACCACGTGCGTCCCTTTACTGCTGTCATATTCACTGGCTGGTCTAAAAGCAGCGACCGTAGCCGTCTCTCTTCTAGATGCAAGTAGTGGTCCTTGGTCTGCATGGCCCTCGTCACAGCCTTTGAGTGTCCGTAGGGCAAGCTCAACCCTATACTGGGCCCGGGAGAGGAAAGCACAGGGTGAGGGAGTTGCACAGCCAGGAAGGCAAGTGGGCAGAGGATGGGGAAGCGTGGTATTTTCCAGGCAGCAGTTCAAAGCCAGTATTTCAGACTCTACTGAATCTTGCTGGACAGATGAGTCGAGGCTTGCTGCTCCGTGCAGCACCAGCTTCCTCTGGAGCAGAGGTGTCTTGCTCACAGGCGCGGGGCTCAGAAAATACCTCCACCGACACAAGAGGAAGTGGAGAGCACTGACACATCAGCCTTGGTTCTATCTGCATGGCAGTGTGCCTTTTCCCCTATCTTTTTATAGCAGCCAAAGCCACATTTCTTCCTCTGTGGGCTGAGAGAGCATCAGCTGACAACATGGTCATTTACAGGATGGCTCAGCAGTAGAGCTCAGGTTCACTCTGTGCCATTTGAGATTTACACACATGTGCCATTTTGCTCCCTGTACCATATTTTAGCAGGATGGCTCCCTGGAGGAACTCCTTCATTCTGCCCGTGACTGGTCCTGCCTTGAACCGTGCCCTAGGACAGCAACCTCTTGGGTAACGGCTCTCACACTTTTCCCATGTATTTCCTTAGAAAATTTCATTCTTTCCACTTATCCTCAGGTTTGGGAATCTCCAACTACTCAGAGTCTCCTTGGAAAGTGGGGAAGAGCTTGGAGAAATGTTTGAATTGGGCCCAGGAAGAGATCCCGGCAGAGCAGCACAGCCAAACCCCTCTCTACCTGGGAGCAACCACCAGCCCAGGGCAGCTGAAGTGAGTGAATGTTGCAAACCCACACCCAGAGATCAGCACACATCATGCGGATCATTCCATAAATGCACCTCACCTTGCCTGCTCTGCAGTGTGTTTCATCCCTAAGCTGCTAGTCAGGTAAACTTTCTTCAGGTCCCCACGCATTTGAGGGGAGTATGGCATGGCTGTCTCCATACTGTCCCCCCCAAGCAGACACGAGGACAGTCTTACTGCTGCCACCAGTCTGTCTGAAATCAGATTCACAATCAGGGCTTGGAAAAACATCTGTCAGTGTGGAAGCTGAAGTGTTTTTGGTTTACATAACAACCCAGATGGCTGTGCAGGGGTGCTCCTTGGGAGCAGCGGTGGGAAGATCCACCTTCTCATACACATTTTGGTGGACCCTGTTCTCTGTCACCTCATTACTGAGACCTTTATCTCCTTTTAGACACTGGGGAAAAGTAAGGACTGGAGCGGGGCAGGAGAGTGGGGAAAGGCCACAGAATCCCTCAGTGGCAGAAGGCACTGAACTCCCTCATTCTTGCATGGTGGCACAACTGCTCAAACGATCCTTCTGCTGTTGCTGTCCTCAGTGTCATGCGAGTGGAGAGGGAAGTAGTGCAGAAGTGGGGCCGTCATTGTGTCTGTGCTGCTATCTAAAGTGGGGAGCACAGCAGCAAGCCCTGCAGGGGCTGTAACAACATAACTTTTTTTTTTTTCTGTTTAGCCTCACACATCCCACCCTCGCTGATGGCCTCCTTGCAGCCCTGATTGTGGCCCTGAAGTCAACCCCCTTTAATTTTCAGGGGGCACAAATCCTGTCCAGTCCAGACAAGGAAGCATTCAATTGGGTTGCTGTTAACTATGTCCTGGAGAACTTCTTCAAGGTAAAGGACAATCCTGCCTGGGGGATACAGAACTGAGCTGAGCACAACTCTCACTAGCAAACGACCACAGAGATGTGTGGAGGGATCGTTAAAGCTCTGTACCTTAAACAGTGCTTAAGCACAGCTTCTGCTGTCTTGTAGAGATGGCAGGTTAGATCCAACACTAGCTCTGGGGGACATAATGTAAATGGTTAAAACTATACTGAAGGACCAAACGTCAAATATTGCCTTTCATGGACATGTCCATGCAGTTGCCCTAACAGATGTGAGGCTTTCTGGGCAGAATATCTGGGATGCTCACACAGGTAACCTTACGGAGCCTGGCCCTGGGGTGCCAACAGGAACTCCACTGCCCTGGGTCCCTGCAACTCTTGCTGAGCACCACTTCACCATAAGGGTTATCAAACTTTGGAAGAGGCTGCCCAGGGAAGTGATGGAATCACCATCCCTGGAGGTATTTAAAAGCCAAGCAGATGTGGTGCTGAGGGACATGGGTTAGTGGTGGCTTTGGCAGTGTTAGGTTGATGGTTAGACCCAATGTGAAAAGTCCCTTCCACCCCAGACAATTCTATGATTCTATTCTATAACCTTACGTAGCCTGGCCCTGGGATGTCAATAAGAACTCTGCTGCCCTGAGTCCCTGCAGCTCTAGCTCAGCACCACTGTCAAAGAGGGGTTGCTGCTATCTCTGTGCAATGCTGGGGGATGGCCACAGCAGTCCCAGGGGACACCTGGCGGATGGTGGACAGAGAAGCAGTCTTTTGCTACCAAAGCAAAAGCCCATCAAAGTCATTGAGACACTAGCAAGAGTACAGGTGCCTGGTCTGTATGCAGAAGGCACTTGCTAAACAAAACAAAATACATTTAAGTTTTCTTGCTCTACCCATAACTTCTCAAGCCAAAGGGTCTCAAGAACTCAAGGAGTGAGAGAAAGGTGGATTGGACTGAGTTATTCCACATCAGTGAAGTGAACAGCAGTTTGCATAACCAGCAGCAAGCACACACTGGTTGGGGAATTGCTAACCCTGCTGGCAGCAGCACAGCTTTCCCTGGCCAGGGACACAGAGCTTACACCCCCAAAAGCTTTCCCACCTGTACTGCTAACTCCAGTATTGCCCAAATCAGTTCTGCAAGACTGCAAGAGATAAAACCACAGGGTTCTTCTGAAAGGGGGATTACTTTAACATCAAGGCAACACTTGAAGCCCATATTTGCCCACCTGGAAACCTCCCCCCCATTCCCCATCACCTCCCCTGCTCCTACCTGCTGAGACCAGTGCTTTCAACAGCCATCCAAGGTGATGTGCCCTGTTTGCTCTTGCTGGCTGTGGGGAGCTCTCTGCACAGAGGTACAACAGCTCCTCTATTCCCTCCAAAGCCACCAGTTCAGCATCCTTGTGTCCTGTGGGAGGTAAAAAAAACCCTCCAAAAGTCGGGCTGTACTGCATCAGAAAGCTGCTTTCTCTCTCCATGCAGTAATTCTTGCATCTGACCATGACCCAGATGTAGATGTCTTAAGAACTGACCTCTCTGGTTCTTTTTGGACCAGTACGACTGGCGAGGACAGCTGGTGCCCTCTAGGAAGGGGATAGCAGGAGTCTTGTCCCTGGGAAAAACCTCAGCACAGCTCACATCCAAGGTGGAAGAAGGGAACCAGGCACCGAAAAGAGTGAGGCTGCAGCTGTATGGGCAGACACACGACGTGCACACTCGCCACTGCCCCTGCCACGGCACCCACCAGCTCCGCCGCAGTCTGCTCTCCACGCTCATTCAGGTGAGTTTCTGCCAGAAGAACGTTTGCAGGGTTCGTGCATACGACATCGCTAAATGACAGTTGCACCAAGGGGTAGCTGCTAACGGGGAAAATGTCACTGTCTTTAACAGAGGGCATCTGCATATACTAAAAAAGCTCAGTGCATTTGCAAAACATACTCTCTATACCCAAATCAATGCCCTCCAAGCAGACACACAGGCACTTACACAAGAGTTTCCTACTCACAGGCTCTATTTGGCTCCTATTATACACGCAAGCACAAAACCGCTCTCCTCCAGAGGTGCTAAGATCACCCTCAGGGTGGAGAGAAGCAAAGACTTCCCTTGGCTCCTCTGAACTGTTCCTCCATCCTAGAGAGAAGCTTAGAAAGCAACACCCAGGAACTAACCTTCTATTTGAGGTATCTTTTGCTGATTTAAACCCTGAAACAGTCTTTAAAAGAACCGTATTTCATTTTGAAAATGTGCAGGTGTTTTGGTTCTTCCATACTTTGTTTCATTTGAGGGGAAGGTGACAGGATCTGATGCAAACTCAGGAATCATTTTAGTCTCCACCAAAACTGAATTTTTCAGAAATTCAGCAACTACTCGCTGCCCACCCACACCTCCTCGTATTTGAGATCTGAATGTCCCACATGGAAACTCACCTCATCACAGTTATACTGGGGAATTCTAAGAGATAAGAAACTGATTCTTGTGGGCTTGAGCCATTTGGAAGGCAGACTGGAACAGCCTCTATCTTGCAACTAGAAAGAGTACAGGATTCATTGAAATTGTATTTCTGGTCTTAGGGAGAGCAGATAGGACTGGGACTCTGGATAGGGCCAGCAGGTAGAGGGAGGTCATCCTCCCTCACTACTCTGCCCTGGGGAGGCCACATCTGGAACACTGGGTCCAGTTCCAGAAGGTCAGGGAACTGCTGGAGAGGGTACAGCAGAAGACTACAAAGATGATGAGGGGCCTGGAGCATCTCTCTGCTGAGGAAAGGCTGAGGGACTTGGGTCTTTTTAGTTTGGAGAAGAGAAGGCTGAGGAGGGATCTGATCAACACCTGTAAACACTTAAAGGGTGAGTGTCAGGAGGATGGGGACAGGTTTTCTTTTTTCCCAGTGGTGTCCAGTGACAGGACAAGAGGAAACAGGCACAAACTTGAACATAAGAAGTTCCATCTAAACATGAGGACAAACTTCTTTGCTTTGAGGGTGGCAGAGCCTTGGAAGAGGCTGCCCAGAGAGGTGGTGGAGTCTCTTCCTCTGGAGACATTCGAAACCATCCTGGACATGGCTCTGTGGGACCTGGGTCTGGGTGACCCTGCCCCTGCTCGGGGTGGAAGGAGATGATCTCCAGAGGTCCCTTCCCACCCCATAGTTTTCTGTGATTCTGACTCCTCAGCCTCCCACAGCAGGTCCAGGCATCGCAGTTTGCCCTGAACTCTGCAGGAGCTGGGATCCTGCTGCATCACTTTCACAGTCGACTGGTTGGGATTAGGTTCGGCAAACCTTTTGCAGCCCTGTGTGCTTAATTACAGCGCTGTGGTGCCAGAGGAAAACTCTTCTTCACTGTGCTACATTTCGCCTTCCTTTGTGCAGCCCTGGGATGGCAATGTCCTCTTTTGCTGCCTCTGTTTTCTTCTGCTTCTCTAGGATCAGAGAAGAGCTAAGAATGTGTCTAATCCCTGCTGGCCCCTCTCCTACTCCCGGGAAGTGCAGTGGTCATCGGTGCAGGCTGGACCTTGTGTTGTCAGTGGTGACACGTGGGACATCCCTGGTCCTGAGGAGGTCTTCAACATCACTGGCTCCGGCAATCCCACCGCCTGCATGAGACTCACACAAAACCTGCTCAACTCTTCCTCTTCCTGCAGCTTCCTCACGCATCCCCCCAGCAGTGCTTCCAACCCCTTCCGGACCAGGTTTCTGGTGAGTTCTCATTTACACTGGGGTAGGCAACTGGTACGGAGAATCCATGAAATGAGACCAGTTTGGTCATTAATACAGTGGGAACAGGCACACTGTGCCCTCTGCTAGCCAAGAGGGCCAGTGCTCTGGCTAATGCTGTACACATGTGCCTTGTCCTGTCCCCCTCATTGACACAGATCACAGCTTCCCACCAGTGACTCCAGTCAGGCTTTCTTCATCCACGTCTCAGCAACGTCTACTTGTGAGAGAAACTTTGGGGCTCCACAGAGCCGTAAAGGCGCTCACGTGAGCCAGTTTAGGGCAATCAGGAGTTGTGTTCTGAGCAGGTTTTCTCAAAGTCTGTGGTGAAGCAGAAGATCCTCTGCCACTCCCCTAGCAAACATCTGGGCATGTTCCACCACAAGCATACTTAGTTCTGAGACCCCAAATCTAGTGTCCAAAGTTGTTGGGTTGTTAAGTCGGGACCAGCTCAAGATCGTAAGAAAAATCTGAGCTCATTTCAGAGAGAGGAATAACAGAAATCTCCCCAGCTCCTGAGAGCCTTCTGTGGATGTGATCCCAAGGAGCATAAGCAGGGCCATGGAGGCTCCTCCGTGCAAGCTAGAAACAGCCCAGCTTGCACCCACTGGAGGCCCTGTAACCACCATCACACACACAGGGCAACGTGCCCCACATGCTCCCACAGCCACTGCCACTGACTTTCCTACAAGCACCGTACACAATGTGAGGACACAGAGCACAGTCCAACCTGATGACCGTTTTTGCTCCTGTTGTAGGTGATTTCCGAAGCCATGGACTTCCTGAGAGAAACCGTACCCTCTGCTGACTTGGGTCAGGCAGTCAAAAGGCTTTGTGGAATGTCTGTCAAAGAGGTAACTGTGGAATTACTTGGTGTGCAGGGAGAGAGGGAAGCAAGGAACAGGCTGTTGTATCATCCTACGTGGCTCAGACTGACAGCTATGAATAAGTTACTGTCTCCCTCGGGGGAAAAATTGGATTTGCATATTGAGGAGTTAATAGGAAGACAGGCTGCTCCCTTCTGTGCATCACCTTGGTCTTCCTGTATCCTCCACTCCTTCGACTCAAGGAATGCATCCGTTCAGACTCCAGGGGCTTTCCCATGTCACCTGGGCCCATGGAAACCAAATCTGGGCAAATTTAAGTTCTTTTCCCTAGTTGGTGGCTTATGAGGTCGCCCTCATTTGCACCTACACTGACCAAGCATCCAGAGTAATAGTCAAATTGGAGCGTTTCTACCTGGTTTGCTGACGGGGCAGCAAAGCCCATAAGCTGTTCCCTAAAGCCTCCTCTTCCGGACAGAAGACAAAGATCTTGTTAGTGTTCCTATTGAGAGAAAGGCGTTAGCTCAACCTAATTAGAGAGCAGAGAGTCACACCCAGCAGCTCACCTGGAGGAGACCCAGCTGCCAGCCTGCAACTGCCTGGTCTCTAATAAGATGGGGACAGAGGCACTAAGAGATGACACTGGTTCCCAGACCACAGCCCAGTGGGTGCATGAAATATGGTTTCAGCCTGCACAGGACACAACCTCCAGTCCCACAGTCAGTGCCAGAGAAGGAAAGGGGAGGTTACAGCAGGCCTGAAATTCAGCTGAATGTTGACTTGTTTTATATTTTCTCCCCCTCCACACCATCTTCTTTTGGAAATGACACCAGCTGGTCAAGGAGTCCCAAAGAAGCCCGGATACACTTGCTGATTACTGCCTTGTGTCTGCCTTCATCTTTCACCTCAGTACAAAGGGGTACACCGTTGACTTTGACAGGTCCGTTTGGACTGCGTTCCAGAAGAAGGTCAGTGGTATTTCCAGTCAGGAGGGAGAGCTGGTTTCAGTAACAGCAGCCCCTTCTTTACTTCTACAAGCCCTCCCCAGCTAAGTTTCTCCAGCAACATGTTGTTGCAAAATAAATTCACAATTATGATAAGCAAGAAAACCAGTGTCAGAGAGCTATAAAGGTCACACTTGTCCCCATTGAAAAGCAGAAGGGTCAAAACCTTATCTGAAGTGATACCATCTTGAAGAGTCTGTGCCCAGCAGGGAAGGAAGTGTGGCTTGATCACCACTTAACGTTAACGACAAACTACTGATAACATTGCCTGAGCTGCGATCTATCTGCAATAGATAAATGCTAGATGGATACGCATGATAAGATACGATAAATGATAGATAAATGCAAAAAATGCTGCCACCTCCCTGCGATCACCTAGTGAGGGTTTATAACAGGCTTATAAAGCCTGAAATCGCTTCAGGATCTGGAACCCCTGAGGAAAGGAGGATTTAATTCAAGTCCTTCCCTTCACAAAAGAAAAAAGACTGTTCGTAGATCTCTTCTCCACTCACCAGCAAGGTGTCCCACTGAGCTGGGCCGCATCAGCGACAGCAGATCACTCAGCCACGTGGCAATCATCGGACCAACATGAGGTAATGAGGCAGGTCCAGGGTCCATCCAGGGAAATCACTCTGGAAAGCCAGAGAGAAGCTACCTACAACATAGGTCTGACATTAACCAGGGAACAGGGCCAGAGGCAGAAGTATCCACAACACAAACCTGAGATCCACCTAGGGACCCCAGCCAGGTGTCAGGAGAAGGAACAGCACACACCTACAGCACAGATCAGGAAAGAGATAACTGCCCAAGCCAGGGCTTAAATGGAGCTCCCAGGCTCATGGGAAGAGGGGGTGGGTGGGAGACTCCAGCTGAGACTCGTCAAGGTCTATTAGTGCACTCAGGGCACTGATGGTTGGAGAGGTCCTCATTTCAAACCTAATCCTTGGATGGGTCTCAAATAAAGTATACAAGGCCCTGGACCTGTGCACAGAAATACAGCTGGTGTCCAGGCTGTCTCCTGCTCTTCTGACCTCTCCTTTGTATTTCAATAGATGGGTGATACATCGTCTGTCTGGACTCTTGGGTACCTGCTCACCCTCACCAACACCATCCCCCAGGACAGCCCAAGCTTCCTCAAGGGGATTGAACCAGGCGTCTGGTCTTTGCTCCTCATCCTCTTCGTCACGCTGCTCACTGGCTCTTTCATGCGCATCTCGTACCGAGTGATGGTCAAGGAGAACAGCCTGAGTAACAGGAACAGCAGTGTTTTTGATGACAACTGACTGTCATTCTGGGACTCGATGCTTTTGACAGAGTAACGGGGTACAGGCGGAAATCACACGGGTGTAAGTCACCGGAGGATGGAAGTGATTTTCCTGCAGGACTCCCAGAGCCTCAGTGCCTTATTTCAATTTGCTAACACTCGCACTACCGTACTTTGAGACAACAGATCCTTGGCAGGAGGCCTGCGCTTTCCAGCGGATGGCAAGCAAATGTTCAAATGTCCAGGAGAACAGCCTGCACGGATCTTGCTTGGGCTGCGGCTGAGGTTACTCACATCAGCCTAATGAAACGACGCCTCTGAGCAGGCAGGCCCTCAGCTATTGTAAAGTTAATATTGAATAATCCTGTCTAAACAGGAGAGGTGGTGTCTGAAAAAGGTGCTCTCTCCTCTTCTGTGCCCCCAAGGGAGACGCTATCTGCACTATCGCCAGTAGTGAAGACTGGAACAGTGTTAAAATACAATCAGAATGTAACAGCCAACAACTTTCCATGTTCTAGGGAAGAAAGGAGGTATTTTCTGCCTGCTACTACTGATCTGTCTGTTCTTCCACCTCAGTGGCAGTATCCATGTGCCCCTTCCAGCACATGGTCCAGCTGACCACGAATCCTTCAAAAGCAGTGGGTTTTGGTCTCGGACCCTAGAAGATGTAGGATCAACATGATCTTAGACCCCACAACAGGGCACCAAAGGAGAAACAAAGGGGACAGACAAGGAGCTGAGCTCCTCTCAACTGACTCATGGCAACGCAGGGTTGAAACTGCTAATTTACACTCTTTAATCAGGACTTACATTTTAACGCATTTCATTTCACATCTACTAAAACCGGGTGCATGTTGGGCTGAAGTTCCCCAGTTCATTTGTTTGCAGTGAACTGCTTGTATTGCTGACTCTGAAAATGAAATATCTCAGCTAATATTGTCCGTTAGACAAGAGCAGGCCCAGGAACAGAAGCTTCCCTGATTGCCAGTCCAATGACTCTCATATTAGACTGTGACCAGAAGTACTTTATAATCCAATTGCCAGGCTTCCTCTGGCACTTGGCCATCATTCCAGCTCCTCTGGTCTGCTCTGCTGGCCTGAAAGATGAGGTGCTGTACAAATTCCTCATGCTACTGCGGCAAGGGGAAAAGGTGGGGATCCAGACTAACACCATCCTTTGACTAAAGCACCGAGAGTTCACTTCTCCAATTACTTCAGAGACTTAAACACGCAGGCTGTTAAAAGCCCAAGGGATGAGTGTCTCCTACTCATTTCAGACCACTTTAAACAGAAATTCAAATACTCACAGATGCGGTGGTGTGCCTTGCAGGAGTTTTAAAGCTACCATGGCACCCAACTCCTTTCAAAGCTGATTATTAATTATTTGTGCTCCCAACTAATGTATAGGACACCCCCTTATCCCCCATAATACTGGAGCATTCATAAATTTTCAGGCCAATTAATGAAGGTTTGGAACCTGTCAGTCAAGTTTGGAGAGGTGTGGAGACAGATTTAAACAAGCTTCATATTCATTTCTTTGAGTTGCACGTCAGATATTTTTAATTATATCATGTTATTAAGGATATTTTAATAGACCGTCTGTGTTATTCTTGGCAAGGCATCAAAGCGGGGGTTCGATTGTGAATACAGAGGGTTTCAGTGAGGAGGACGGGGGATGCTGATTTTGCCTCTGTTTACTCAAGAGCTGCATACTTTCGGGGTACACAATGAGATATTCCTGAAGGCACTTTC
This sequence comes from Pedionomus torquatus, assembly GCA_013398155.1. Classification (NCBI taxonomy): domain Eukaryota; kingdom Metazoa; phylum Chordata; class Aves; order Charadriiformes; family Pedionomidae; genus Pedionomus; species Pedionomus torquatus. The sequence continues at coordinate 69,808 of VZRU01000683.1, forward strand.
TTCCCCAGTGGCAGGCAGAAAGAAAATGCCTTCAGATAACCTCGCTTCTGGTAGTTGATGAGAGACGTGTCTACACCTTTGATGTGTTCTTTGCTGAAACCATCTGAAGAAGGTAGGAGGGATTCAGGCAAGCCTGCAAATAAAAATAAAAAAAATTAAAAAAGGGCGGGGGGGGAGAAAAAAAAAAAAAGAGGTTATCAGGGAGTCAGCGATATTGGGGAAATTCCTGAGACTTCATTTCTCCAACAGCTGGAAAGGCAATCATTAAACATGGCTCTGGCTCCGTGACCTGTCAGCACACAGGAGAACTGGGGGATTCCAGGCTGAGATTTGTGACCTGCCCAAGAAGAATCCTACTACTCTCACAAATGGAAATCAGCCAGCGAGATGCCAGGAACACCAGGAGCACAGGTGTTTTGGTCACCTCACTTGTTACATCCTCTTGATTTGAATACTAGATCACAGGCTCCAAGAGAAAAGGAAATTGGCTCCTGTTCAGAAGCTTTGGGGCTTACATGCAGATAAACAGATGAGCAATTGGGCCAGAAGCTCAGCATGTCCTCCTGATGCTGCTTTTGCATCTCATTTGCCACTGAGCTCTATTGAGTGATGGCACATACAGGTGGCCCCATGAAATCCATGACACTTCAGCCACCATTTGACATCGAGCCACCATTTTGCAATGCAAAGACAACCCACAATTGCTTGATTTAGAGCAGATCCTAAACTCTTGAGCTAAAAGCTGCTGTGCATATGTGTTCTCATATAACTACCGAGCTGCCCATCCTAGGCTGCAGCCCCCAGCAGCTCCTGGAAAGATTCAGCTTCCTCAGCGCAAGAGAGACATGGATCTGCTGAAGCAGGGCCAGAGGAGGCCACGGAAATACCAGGAGGGCTGGAGCCCCTCTGCTGTGAGGACAGGCTGAGAGAGCTGGGGGGATTCAGCCTGGAGAAGGGAAGGCTCAGAGGAGACCTTAGAGCAGCCTTCCAGGATCTGAAGGGAGCTCCAGGATAGCTGGAGAGGGACTCTTGGTCAGGGAGGGGAGGGACGGGACAAGGGGGAAGGGTTTTAAATTGGGAGAGGGGCGATTGAGATTGGTTATTAGGAAGAACTTTGCTGTGAGAGTGGTGAGACCCTGGCCCAGGTTGCCCAGAGAAGCTGTGGCTGCCCCATCCCTGGAGAGGTTCAAGGCCAGGCTGGATGGGGCTTGGAGCCACCTGGTGTGGTGGGAGGTGTCCCTGCCCAGGGCAGGGGGTGGAATGAGAGGTGATCTTTAAGGTCCCTTCCAACCCAAACCACTCTGATTCTCTTTCTATCTGGCAGAAAAAGAAACACTTATAGAGGTATTCACGAGGCAATGAGCTAGACTGCTATTTTAAAAGCCCTTAAGTGTGTTTTTAGTTATAAAAAAAAAAGCCAAAGCCCAACAAACTGGGAATGTATGAGACGAATGGAAACTAACAGAAGTAACATATTCCTTCCTCCCAGCTCTCTCTAGAAGCAGCTCCTTCATGTCAGCACTATGTAAATTTGCAGAATTAATCCCCAGATTACCTGGACAGCAGAAATCTACTTAAAAGGAGATTCTAGATTAACTCGCTCACTTGAAATGAAGATGCTTGCAGCCCTTTGGCTGCAATGCAATTGTGGAAATGATTAATAACAAGGATTTTCTAACTGTCCATGAATTCTTTCTGTTTACACATAGCTCGCTCACTTCTCATTGGGGCTGGACCATGGGAGAGCACTTTTGGCAGATAATGCCTGCTGACATCAACTGCATTTCAACTGCCATCAGCAAGTATCAATAAGAAGAAAATCAGAAGTATTAGATACAAAAATTGACACCAGAAACACTTTGTCTGTTTTAGGTCCAGAAACACAATAGTTTAGCTGACCTGCTGCTGGCTAGAGCAGCCTAAATTTCATTTCAGCATGTTTGTAGGAGATTATTAGTTCCTGTATTTCTTCAGTTTATAGCATTTCCAAAGCCTCATGGATTCCCAACTATGGCTGTAACTCCTCCCTTCTTTGAGAAACCATCCTGCCTGTGGAGATACCCAATCCAGTGGTTAAGGGAAGGCCTCTGGAACAGCAAATTGGTTGGAGAAACGATGTACAACACCAGGCACTTGCACTCATTTCAGTTTTTTGGCGGTTTCGATAATTAAATCACTTGAAATCCACAACCACTGGTAGAGCAGATCCAGCAGAAGATGTGACAAATGCCTTTGGGATCACTGGATTTAAAGATCCACCAGTACATTTTTATTTTGTTCTTATACCATGCCCATGATCGTGTATCTGAATATCTTCCAGAGAAGTAGGAAGCCATATGATGTTTACATCCTACCTCGTGGACTGTTACTCCCACTTCAAGAGCTAATTCAGAACCCACTGAAGTAGTGGGAAAAGAGATCAGATGAACAAACACAAATGAATACTGGGATCAGCAAAACCCCAATTTTTGCCACAGCTCTCTTAATGTGAAAGTCCTTTCAGAATGCCATCAAACCCAGGCAAGTCAAAGTGTTTTGATGCTTTGCAGACACCACCGTGTACTTGTACACGGAGGAGACCAAGCCAAGAAATGTCTTTCACCTGGTTTCCACCAAAGAAATTCAGAGCCTGCCTGCAGTAGGATGCTTTTACGTCCCCTGTTCCGAGTCAGGTAAACACAGAGAGTAAATTGTAGCTCCCCTGTGTGTAATGGCAGGGATTAGTCACAAGAGGGAGGCTGGCAGGACAGCGCCCGAAGCCTCAGGAAATCTCCAGCACAGCTAGTAGCTGGTCCCACCACAAATCAAATTAGCAAGCAGGCTTGTCTGGAAACTTGTCAAGGAGACTCCAAATGAAAGACACTCTGCAGTATGGAAACTCTCTCTGCGTGGGATGTGAAAACAGCTCTAAATCAGTGATTTAAAAAGCTGTGGCATTAGTAGGTGACCTCTGTGCAGAGAGGTGGGCTCTAGCACAGAGTACGGATGGAGTCCGTTTTTTGGAAACAAGAGGGAGAAGGAATAATCGCTAACAGGAAGAGGACTGCACTGGGAGCAAGCAAAGAAGATGAGGTTTGAGAGAGACAGAGGGATGATAAAAATCAACTTTTGTGTGAAGGAATGCTTATTTTTGTTCACAGCAGGGGGTGTTACCATATGTGCACCTCACGATCATATTAGTCACCACTTTTGGTGGAAATTCTCTGGAGAAACAAATCTCCTGAGTGAAAGAAAGCGATACCTATAGGGCTTATCACTGGACAGTGTACAGCAGTGGACCTAAATGAAGGAAACTTTATGGGAACAGCGTTCAAAGTTCACTGATTTTAACCATGAAGGTGATGTAAACTGCCAATTAATGCTGAACCTTACATCCAGTAAATGCTGGTTTAGTACTACCTTCTGTTGCATGGTAATCACTGACAATGTTTAGGACTCTCTTGAGTGCAACCTTTGAAGTGACAGGCTCACAGCCGCCTTCTGAACCGAGGAGCTCTGTGGGAATCTAGAAACCAAATGGAAGGAGATCTTCTTCCACACAGCTGTGGTTAAGCCCTGGGACTCACCATGACAGGAGGTTGTTTACGTCAAAAGTTTACGTGGCTGCAAAAGGTGATTAGATACATTCATAATAATCCATTGGGGCTATTAAACAAAAAATTGCTTGCAGCTAAAGAATCGCCTGAACAATCTGCCACATCCGTTTATGTTTGCCCTGTTCTTTGGTAACTGCTGCTGACCATTAAAGACAAGATACTGGCCTGGATGGTCCCACAGCTTGATCCCCTTCAGCTGATCCTGTTTCTCTCCAGCAGGAATCCCACAACTTCACCTCTCCCCCACCAGGCTCTGGAAGCAGCCCCTCACCTTCAGCAACTTCAGTCTCAGGAGCAATAATTCCTGGAAAACAAAGTATTGTTTATCCTTAGAAATTACAATCAGAAAGATGAGAATGACAAGAGGTCTGCACATACACACATCATATTTCAGTGTTACCATAAACCTGGAACGACCCCAACACCGAAAGCTCTTCAGTTCTGGAGGGAAGCTTCCACCCACGTGCGTTCTGCAGTGTCCTTCTCTTGAACTCGGGGCTTCAGATTTTTACCTGTATAAACAGAGCGAGCTCTGTGATCCCAGTTTGGACTCCTGCCAGTCCCAACACCACCTCAGGCCCAGGTACTCGGCTCAGTTTAGACTAGGATGCTATTTCAGAGACACAGACTGCTCTCTTGCTAGTTAAGTATTAAGAGAAGAATTATTGCCATTGTCTGTCCCTCTGCCGAGGGGAAGGATTGTCTCCACAAGCCCCACAGCACATAAAGAATAATGGTTCAATAAAAGGGGAATGCAATGCTCGAAAGTTAAAGAAAGCCTCTCCCCACTCTGCTCAAACCAACTGTATTCACAGTAAAATCCGTTTTCATGCCGAAAGCAGTACAGCTATCTTAAAAACCCCAAAACAAAAACAATTGCAATTAAAAGTTAAACAATAGCTAATATATAGTTCAACAAAACAGAAATTTAATTTCCAACTTCACCATGGACTTCTTTGGACTATACCCAGGGACTTTGGCCCGGTAACAGCAGCTCCTAATGTTTTCCAGTATCCCTCTTACAGCCATTAACTGACACAGCAAACTTACAGATGGCAAATTTAGAAGCACCTAAATGAGGTGAAACCTCCTCACTCGTCACTGGCAGGAGGCTTTGAGGAGAGCTTTCAAAGAAATCAAATACCAGATAAAACAGATGTCTTCAATGAAAAGATGATGTGGGAGCCACATCCCTCCCCCGCCTTGGTCAAGCTGCTCCCTTCCCCACTGTCCCAATCGATTTGCAACTGCCCGCCATTTCCCCGTGCCGGGAATCCACAGCAGCTTCTCCGTGCCGCCTGCCCACTCAACCAACAACAATAAAAAGATTTAAGCATTTTGCTCAGGCAGGACCATGGAATGTCATTTATTTTTTTTTCTCTCCCAGAATTTGCTCACTTGTGTTTCATACAGATGGTTTGCCTTTGAAGGAATGCTTCATGTCAGACAAGGTTTTGGCAGAAACCTGCCTCGTGACTTGCCAGCTCACCTTCTGGTACGTGTTAATTAGGTTGCTGGGCTGCCACAGCATTCGAAGTTGGGAGGGCTGAGATGGTTGGCAGCTCCAGCAGCTCTCCATGGAGATTCCTGGCAGCTTGGCTGTGTTTCTCCTCAGACAGAACTTAGAAGCACTGGCATTTAATTTCAAAAATGCTAAAATATTAAACATAGAATTGTCATTTCCGTTGGATCTGCACATAGCTAAGAAGTACTAACTGACTGGGAAAGAATTAGCAAAAGTAAGTGTTGCATGAATAATATGAAGTGCCTCCTAACCCATAGATACATAGAGAACCCATAGCCTTTTCCCAGGGAAACCTCTGGAAGCTCAATCGCAGGTGCAACGTTTCAGCTACCCCAAGGGGTACCATGCCCTGCTCTGCTGGGTGCGATCCTGCCAGCATTTTGAAGATAGGTATCACCAATCTTAACCCAGCAGAGTATTTCCACTTCTTGGTACCGCTGGGAAGTCTGGAGGTGGTGACCATTTCTCACTCTATGTGTTACCAAACGGCTTCCCAAACACTAAAGGCAGAGCCAGCTGAAGCACGAGCTGTGAGAAGCACCAGCTACAAAGGCTCGTGATTTCTAACAAGGTAAGGAAATAGATCTTTGTCACTGATGCACAGCCCATTGCTTTCCAGGCCCTGGCTGAAAAAAAAAAAAAACAACACCCTGTACCTGTATGAAATACAGCAGCACTTGTACCAGCAAAGCCCCGACTAGCCCTGCAGCAGCTCCTCCTGCTCCATTTTAGGGATGGCTTTCTAGGGCTTCAGGAGCACAGACGCTCATTACCGCTGTTCTGAGCACACCTCGATGAGAATTTCCGCTGGATGGATTTTCCTAGAGAGCAAAACACAGGTGATCCCATCTCTGAAGAAGAGAGAAGACAGTATCCATTTTTTATGTTTTTCTGAAGAGGTGGCATCACATCCTGGAGGAAAAGCTGTCTTTACTGATTGCCTCGTATGAAATCTTAAGCAAGTCTGAGCTGCATTCATCCCGGCTGCCTTGGATACCTAAACGATACTGAGACTTTGGATTTGGTCACCTCAAACACTGTTAGAGAGAACAGAAAGACGCCGTCAGAGGGCTGTTCAGAGCTGCAGTGGGGCAAGCCACCCCTTTCCACTGCCTCTGCTGTGACCACAGCCCAGACTCGGCTATTCACACCAACGTCTATAATTAGGTGGGATAAATGTGGACGCTGATGCCTTTGCATTACTCAGCTAGTTCAAAGTAAACTGCATAAACCTGCCACGTTCTACCTTCAAATGTGGACGATAAACCATACGTGTGCCCTAGTCGTGCCTGGGCACCTCTGGGGCTGATAAAGGTCTCCCCCAGCATCTACTGGAGTTGCCCAGGGTCTTCCACAGTCACTCCTGATGCCCTGGGGCTCCTCACGGTGTCGCTGGGGCTGCTCCTGGGCTCCTTCCAGCACCTCTGGGGGAGTATGTTGTTTACATGCCAAAAATATCAACCACCATAACCTTTGAATTAAGCTGACTACCAGGGGCTATTTTGACCTCCAGCAAAAGCCTTCACAGTGCTATTCTGCCCCTGCCCACCTCTTTCCCTGACCCAGTCCCAAAGGCAACTGGGATTATTGTTATCCAGAATATCACGGTGTGTATGTATATAAACTATAATGTCCCTCTGCTTTACAGGAATGCCTGAATGACAGCACCAGCCCGATGCGCCGTGTTTGTGCAGAAAGAATCGAGGTCACCTGCAGCGTCTGCTGGAGTCCACCCCCACATCAAGGCAGCAGCTTGAGACTGGGTTTGGGGCACTCAAATTAGGAGCCTCTTTCAAGTTCTAGCTACAGCACGAAACAAGACGCTAAGACCTGTAGGCCTTGCCGGCAGCCTAATGAACACGTCTAATCGTAAAATGGCTCTGCCAGAACCACCATCAAAGTATACTCGGCAGCAGCTGTGAGCGATAGATGAACCGTCCCTGCAAAATTACGCGCTAATAGAGTTGGCTGGCGGAAGATGAACGGTGTGCCAGAATAAAAGGCAGAGAAAAGATACGCGAGAAAGACATTTATGCAGCCTGGGATGCTTGGCCGTCCCGTGAACGGAGGCGTCACTGAGCACCGCGCTGAGGCAGCCGCCCACCCCCAGGCCTGGGAGGGGACCCCAGCTCTCGCAGGCTCCCTCCCGGGCAGACAGCGCCTCACACACCGCTCCCCGGGCAGCACGGGCCTTTCCCGCACAGGAGCTGCCGGTCAAGGGCCCCTCGGGCTCAGCGGGGCCGCGGCCTGGTCCCCCTCGAGCCCCCGAGGCGGCAGCCGGGCCCCTTGTGGCAGCGGCTGGGCCGCCCTCGAGTCCCTCAGCAGAAAAGCCCCTGCCCGACCCTCCTAAGGCTCCCCTCGGCAAAAAAAATCCCCTCCCCGATGCCGTTAAGGCCGCAGCGGGCATCGCCCGGGCCTGGGCCTGCCCCCGCCGCCGCCACAGGCCGCGGCCCCTTCCCGCCACCCAGCGCC
>VZRU01000684.1:0-14171 GCA_013398155.1 Pedionomus torquatus
ACTTGATGATCTTAAAGGTCCCTTCCAACGCTAACCATTTTATGATCTTAGAAAGTACATATGTACAACTAAATGTTGCTAAAACATCTGATATGTGTTTAACTTACGTCAGGAGTCCAGTTTCATGGCCCTTAGTTCCTACTGAACTACTCAAATTGATTACTAAACGTAAGACTTCTTTCCGCAGAAGTATTCTGCACACTGGTGTATCCTCTGGGATTGATTTTACTCCTGGAAAAACAGATTAAACAGTATGGAGTTTAGCCAGAATAGTCTTTGATTGTGCTAATCTTATACCATTTAAATATGTTGATAATTACTCACACACATACAAGTACATATTTATGTATGCATTCTGAACTACTGTGCTGGTTTTGGCTGGGATAGTTAATATTTTTCATAGTAGCTAGTATGAGGCTATGTTATGGGTTTGTGCTGGAAACAGCATTGATAATGCAGAGATGTTTTTTAGTTATTGCTGAGCAGTGCTTACACAGAGTCAAGGCCTTTTCTGCTTCTCACATGGCTCCACCTGCGAGTAGGCCTGAAGGTGCACAAGAAGTTGTGAGGGGACACGGTCAGGACAGCTGATCCCAACTGACCAAAGGGATATTCCATACCATATTATATCTTGCTCAGCAATAAAAATTAGGGGAAGGAAGGAAGAAGGGTAGAACATTCAGAGTTATGGTGTTTTGTCTTCCCAAGTAACCATTATGCATAATGGAGTCCTGCTTTCCTGGAGATGGCTGAATACTTGCCTGCCAGTGGGAAGCAGTGAATAAATTCCTTATTTTGCTTTGCTTGAACGTGTGACTTTTGCTTTACCTATTAAACTATCATTATCTCAACTCAAGCGTTTTCTCACTTTTACTCTTCCAGATCTTTCTTCCATCCCAAATGGGGGGAGTGAACAAGGGGCTGTGTGGTGCTTAGTTGCTGGCTGGGGTTAAACCATGACAACTACCAACAAATATTCCCATTAAAATTAAAACAAACAAAATATTTTCATTAATTTTAACATGGAAATATTAAAAAAAATAAACCAGCATTTCATAAATGCTGTGTAACATTTAGAAAAATCTGTGAAATTCAATAACAGTGCCGTCTCTATCAATAAATCATGTTGCAAACTGGGTGATTACCTGCTCTGTTTGTATCAGATATTGGCAAAGTTAGCAACCAGCTACTTCATAAGAAATTATGATAATTCAAAATGTAAACTACAAGACTACAAAAGAAATGTCTTTCTCTTTATAGAAATTCAGTAATTTTTTTAAGTTTTTTTTGGTTTTTTTTTTAAACTAAACACTGGGGTGGGGAGGGAAAGTCAATCAAATTGATTGTAAGGTCAGGTACAGAGCTGCATTTACATTATCTGCAAAAATGCCATAAAGCTAAAGCAGAACAATATAAAAGTATGCCATCTGCCATAGTCACTGATAATGCAACTACCTTTCTGGATAATGATTAGGGCATCCAAAGAGGGATTTTTTTTTTTTTAATAAAATATTATTTTTCACAATACCTTAGAAATACTGTAAGAGTTATAGTCTCTAATAATCATAAGGCTTTAAAAGTTACCTAGTACAAGCTCTGTATTCTTGGTGCTGCTAGCTGAACCATGAGATACTGCATCACTACAGCTTGAAATTCCAGAAAATTTGGAGGAATGCACATCTAAGTGATTGTGTATGGTCTGCCCACACCAGTCAGTATATGGAACATCTGAAAAATCTGAGAGAAACAAGATGTATCTTTGTTATTCACACTTTTCCTCACTTCAAAAGCTTTTCTTATTTATTTTTTTTAAACAATGTTAAGCATACAAGACACTAATGCAGTAAGTATGGTAACTATCAGCATATAAACCAGCTAGAAACTAGATGCTTTATTTTGGACAAGTCATACTCAAAACATCTAAAAATAAGGTTTTTTTTTAAAATCTTATAGTACTCGAGTAAAAATAATCGACTCTTAAGCACTGACAGAAGCCTAAAAACTGTAATCACATTATGTGATTACACATTGTATGAGCTCTTATGTAAACTAGAGCGTGGATATATCAATAACATAATAAAGATGCTCTTGCATATGCACAAGCTTTTTTGTTCATACAATTACCACAGGTCTTGCAGAAAGGGCTCTGAATTCATCAACAGAAACACGTGATAAGTAAGATTCTTCTGTGAGGTTTCACTATTCATAGGCTTTGGCATTTTGGATGTAAAGAGACAAATGTAAAATCCAAGCTTTTAATTTTTACACAGTTAACAGAACCAAAGAAAAACATAGGTCTAAAGGGATTTCTGGAGATCACATAGTTTAACCCCTTGTTCAAAGAAGGGCTCACTTCAAAACACTGCAGAGTTTTCCCCTTTATATTTAACCGGAATTTCCATTCCTACAGCATGTGTCCATGGCCTTCCATCCTTCAGCTTTGTGCTTCTGACAAGAGCCTGGCTCTGCCTTACCTGTAATCCTCTCATGCTAACTGAAGACTACAACTGGGGTTTTATTTGCCATCTCTTCTCAATACTGAACTTGAGCTCAAACTCAGCTCTCAGCCATTCCTCACATTTTGTGCATCATTCCCCTTGCCAAAAGTACTCTTTATGTGTTACTACCTGAATGCATAACACTGCTGTAAAACGGGAAGGATTCCTACTGAGCAGAAAATGGAATTTCCATTATGGGATTATCTTTTTATTATACACACTGTAAAAAGGCACAAAACTGGAAGGTCTGCAGAGGAGGCTAAGTAGAAAATAATTCTGAAACTGAACTGAATCTCAAAATATAAAGGAAGACAACTAAATCCCAGAAGTTACAGCTCAACTTCAACAGACTCAATCAGATTTCCTTTGTTTTGTTTTATGGCAATGTCTTGCTTAGAAGTCAGACTTTTCATTAGTTTGAACACAAAATTAATTTTTCAGGACATTGATTTGTAAGTACTAAGTAAGGTTTTGAATTCTGTATTTTGATAAGCTTTTAGAAATATTTAACTACTAACACCACTAGAAGCAGAAAAAAATGGAAACAAATGTAGAAATACCATTGGTTACACAGTGAACTTAGGACAATTCATTTCAATGTCAATAGTCAGTAAGGAAAAAAAACCAAAACAAAACCAACAAAAAATCCCTTACAGATTCATCAATTTAAAAGATGACCAAAATTCAATATTTTCATTCAGTTTTATCACACTTCCCCCACAGGGAACACTAACCTGTACAACTATATGAAGTGTTCACTTTGTTGTTAGGATGATAACCCAGTATTTGAATGCAGACACAGTAAAGGCAGTTCTCATCTGTGTGCTCCTGTAGCCCTGTATCCTCTGTATTTTCTAAAAACTGAGAGGCATCTGAATGGTTGGTATTCATTATTTCTGTGAGACTGATCTGCTGCCGGAGCATCTGAAAAGGACTTTTGACAAAATCACTTGTACCTGATGGAATGCCTGTAGATAAACAATTAGACATCAGAAAAAACGAAATCACACAGCCAACAGTTAATAAAATATTATGTCAATTAAATCTCCTCTTTCAAGGTTGGGAAGCATGTGTGTAAAGATTTAGAAACTTTTTTTGAATGGTTAAACTCCCAAGATTTGTTAGCATTCGGGAAATAAACATCACATTTTAGTCCCGGCTTATCATATATAACAAAACATTGCAAAGGACAGAATTCAATCTCTAAACACACATACTGTAAGAAGATATGTGGCAAACCCTGACATTATATCAACACTACAAATAGTAATATCCATGTAACATTAATATGTTACAAATTTTCATAGTATCAAACAAGATTAGTACAACAATATACCAGATGTATAAACTACAGATGCACCAATGAAAATAGAAACGCAATTAAAAAAACAGTAACTTAGTGCCTGTAATAGGATGAAACTAGACTCAACAAAGCAGAAACAAGCCTAAGACATTGTGGTGACATGCTCTTCCCTGAAGAAAATACCAACAAATACAATTTTGAATAGGCATTACTTTACACTGAAGCTTAGTAAACTACAGAAACATACTTATATATTACATTATCAACACAAAAAAAAAAAAGGATGTGTCTATTTGGATGTTCAAAAAAGCATGACAACAGCTAGCTCATACTACTTTAGGACCAGTATCGATGTTTCTTTTTCAGTTGTCCTACTGAAAAGATACATATTAATCATAAAATCATAGAATGGTTAGAGTTGGAAGGGACCTCAGAGATCATCAAGTTCCAACCCCCATGCCATGGGCAGGGACACCTCCCACTAGAGCAGGTTGCTCAAAGCCGCATCTAACCTGGCCTTAAACACCTCCAGGGATGGGGCATCCACAACTTCCCTGGGCAACCTGCTCCAATGCCTCACAACCNCACTGGACCCGTTCCAACAGTTCTATGTCCTTTCTCTGTTGAGGACTCCAGAGCTGGACACAGTACTCCAGGTGGGGCCTCACAAGTGCAGAGTCGAGGGGCAGAATCACCTCCCGTGACCTGCTTCTTTAGATGCAGCCCAGGATGCGCTTGGCTTTCTGGGCTGCCAGCGCACACTGTGCTACAGTGCAGTGCTACAGATCTGCCCTACAGATTTGTGAGAGTAGAAAGAAAGCACATTCCAGAACAAGTCAGGCATTACAGAGCACTTGCAATTTTCTTGTACCACTTTCCATCACCTCCACTGATCAACTGTTACAGAAACATCACAGCAAGACAAAATTTACACATCTAACACCTTTATTGGTACATATAAATTTACATGTAGTCAAAGGAGAGTCAAAATATAACATCTCATTATTTGGCATACATGTTTTAGCTTGAATATCGTGACTTTTTTAATGCAGTATGACTACTAGTTTTGAATTAGCTCATATTATAATCAAAGATACGTAGACTTTTCCTTCTTAGTTTATTAGAGCTGGATCAAGCTTTGAAGCAACACCACACTATCTTGAACTACATAAAAAAGGGAACTAACAGCCCACTATCCTGAATCCAGAACACAGTGCTCAAAACTTAACAGCTAAAAATAACCTTTTCTGTAAAGAAAAATCAACAAATAAACCCCAACACTCCACCCAATGTACAAACAAACAGTACAAAGGTAAAGACGAGGAACAAACCCAATACCTTCTGCATCAGGTGCAAAGATCCTAGCTCCATTGTCATCAAATGGAGGTGTGGTTTTCTTCTGAAAATATGGAGTTTCCTTTACCTGGAATATTCAAGTGAAAATTAAAATTAGCACAGCTGATAATTATATACAATATACTTTATAATAATATACAAAGGAAAAACAAATAATGTTTATGAAGAAATAAAATGTTGTCCATTTTTTACTTCAGGAAAAAGATCTAATTAGAGGAAGAAATTAAGAACAGGCTCCTGAGTAGTAAAGAAAAACCTATGGGAAAAACAGATTTGTGAATGAACATTTACTAAGCAAGGCTTATAGTAAATAGTCAGTAAATAGTAAAACATGGTGGTGACAGGCTGGAAAGGAAACCAGTGACCCAGAAGTAGCTATTAATGATCTGTTCACAATCACTCTACAACACTAGACCTCGGGAAAATAGAGCAAAACCATCTGTGACATCTAAAATGTTGCCTGTAAGAAGATACAGAGTTGAGACATCTCTCAACTCTACAAAAAGAGTTGAGATAAAAGGAGTGAGGCAACATAAACACGCCATAAAGATTGTGGAGAAGAGATAAATAAAATAGTAATTTCATAAAGGGGACATAAAAGCAGGTATAATGAAAAATCTTACATTTGCACTAGCTTTAGTAATTTTTTGAGATTAGTAAGAAAGGAATTTAAATTTGAAAGGCAAAAACTAAGTAAACTAAAGATAAGGAAGCCACTGATTTAGCTTTGACATAGACCATGTCCTATTTTTGATAAGTGGCTAACAGAATATTAAACATTGTGATGCATCAGTTTGTTAGATGGGAACGTGTTTGAACAAAGCAGAGAGAGGAAGGCAGTTGATAAGACAGTTAAGAGAATCTGTTTTAACTTAAAGAAACATATCTATGAGGTTAATCAAAGACAATATAATTTAATGCTATGATGATAGATATACAAATAAAGTAATATTAAATCAAGATGACAGCAGCAGAAATTATGCGTATCATTTATGGTTGACCAATGAACATATCAATTAGTTCACGAAAGAGGTATTAACAAATGTCCACAGACAATGCTAATTTTAGTATAAAAGCTGTCAACTAAAAATCTTATTACAGCATATTTATACTACCACTGCTTAACACACTTAGAACCTAGTCTATGTCATTATTTGCCTAATAATACAAAAGAAATTTTGGTAAACAGGGTTAAAGCTGTAACTCTTGTTCTCAAAAACACATTCCTTGAAAGTACCACATCCTGTTTTCCTCATTTCTGTAGATCTAATCTATTCTGATGATAATGCGACAGTTAACTACCTTCCAGTATGAAAATGCAAATAAATCCATTAAGTTATCACATACATACCTGAAAAATTTCATTGATATCCACTGGGAGAGCAAGGCCAATGTAATCATCAGAGCTACCAAATGTAGCATTAGAAACCATGGAGCGAACAGAGGAGGAACGCTGAAGTGTGTTTTGGTTAATAGGACTTAATAAATCTTCTTTATCTAATGAAGCATAACTTAAAGCTTTCATAAACCTGTAACATTGAAATAATAAATCACAGTCTTGGTAAATCTCTCATTCTGACACAGTACAAGTAAGAAGGACTGCTAACACAGAGACTATCCTCATCTTCCCATAGTAGAACCCAGAGCTTGTTACTCTGCCAAATTACAGCTATAGGCTCATTACTTTTGTTCTGTCTCATGTTGTATTGCATGGTCTGGCAGTTCCTCAGGTAAAAAATTGTGATTTTTTCAAAGTCCTGGGACAAGGACTTGAAAGATAGCATGATGGAACTTCTGCTTAAGGGGTTGCCAACCCTGTAAAAACACAAATTTTCTCCAACTTACTGGGCTTTGAAGATTTACAGCCCAGACACAGTCAGTGAAGATTTAGGCTTTTAAACTGCTAATGCAGAGCTTGAGCCTGCTAGATACCAGAGATGCGAGCAAGAAACATATTTTTTCCTGTATTCTAAAGGAGCCACCCACTGGGTCACCCAAGCATGGAAAAAGAATTTGCTCAACACAAAGAACAAACATGAATCTGCACAGTGAGCAGAGCTGACTGCGACAAGCTGACAAGTAGCCTGAGGAACAAAGAAAGAAATAGGTTGGGAAAGGAGACAGGAGAAAGGAGGCTGGAGAACAAGTCCTCAGTGCTGATCAGAGTCATGATGATGGAAATTCTCTCATTTGGTTATCTCTCATTTTACTTCTCATTGAAGATAAAAATCTATGAATGCTTTCTGCTAAATCAATCTAAGTAGATGATTTATGCAGTGGATTAAAGCTTCCTAGAAAAAAAGGATGTTCCTTAGGAACAGTAAATTTTTATTATCTTACTGGAAATTATTATACATTGGAAGGTAAGTACAGCGAACATTTTATTTCTTGAGCTGGACTTTCTGCCTTAGAAGTAATTTTCTATCATTTTTGTTTAGATGAGCAATTAAAATGTCTTCTCATCCATAATAGCTTAAGAGATTTATATTGAGATAAAAATATAATATTATGGTTTGACTATGTGTTGTTCAAGACATTATTATGTGATGGGAATGCGCAGAATACAGATTATAGGACAACAACAGTTTTCTTGCTATTAACTCTGACCAATGCTAATTACAGTAGCAGTTGCAATACAACTCAAGCCGTATTTCCAAACCCAGTTACCAATTGCATTAGTTATTTCATAATAAAGCATTTTATAATTACTCTCAGTATAAAGATATACATATTAATCCTAAAAATTTGTTCCTGCTACTCTTGAAAAAGCTAACAGATCTATCATTAGTAGTGATAAACACTGATAAGTTTTCATGAATTCATGATCAGAATTTGAGAAACACTTTAATACTTTTGGTTGGTCTTTAAAGACAGAGGTGGAAAAATTAGCCTCATAAAATAATTTGTGCAAAGAAATAAGCTTTTCAACCTTTTGAACAAATTGAACAACTAGAAACATCACTGAAGTCAATTTACAGCTGCTACTTGCTATGAACACCTGAATTTGTGAATGAAGCATGAATGAAAGAAAATTTTCTGAAGACTGACAGAAGAACGGCCATAGAAGACAAAAAAGGTCAGAACATTTCTTTTTAATGTATTACTTAAACAGCAGTTAAAGAATATTTAGCTGGAAGTAGTAGCATACTCTGAAATTAAAAGGACCGCAATTATTCAGTGGAGACAATCACCTGTAACCAGTAAGAAAAATACCTATAACTAGTTAAATCATACTCTTTCCAATCAATTATATCACTAACCAAGACAGTCTGACAATCTTTTGTAATACATACATTTGCAATTTTTTAACCTTCTCAGAGATATAAGCACTCCAATCATTTCAGTTCAACATTAATTAAACAGGTCATCTCAAATCCTGGATCCTAACCACTGATATGAGAGATCATGATCAGCTAAGCACCAAGAATACTGTTAGTATTACACTGCATGCAGGGAGGCTGCTTTGCATATCAAGGGCATGACTGCAAAGAACAGTACAGCATGACTACAGCCACAACAGAATCTCTACTGCCTGTGAAAAGACACTGATTTGTTCCTGCATTAGCACAGGAAGCCAGTGACAGAGCAATGAATAGCTCTTCTGATTTCCAGGATGGTAGAGCTTAAATACTGAATCATCCTTAATTCTAACTTAACTGAATAAAGGGAACAAAACTTATCTTTTATGGCATTTTTGCAGAATCATGTGAAAATATATTAAAAAAAAAAAAAAGTGTTGCTCTTAATCAGGAAGGAAACAAGCAGTAATAGTAGTGTATAGACACTCAACTGGGTATGTGGATTGAAATTCAAGGATCTGGAATTTACTCTTTATTGTGCAGTAAGGAGAGACTAATGTGCTGGTAACTTCTTCCCTTTCTCTCACGTGAGGCAGGATATTTAGGTAAAAACAGAGATAGAAAGTGTCTTATCCCTTTCAATTGTAATATGAAAATCCAATCCACTAGCTAAAAGTTTTGGAAATAGAAGAGCTTTTAAGATAAAGTTGTTAAGCACTGATTGTAGTTGCTGGGAACAGTGTCAACGTCAGAAACTAGGTATCTTATATAACTATCCAATAAGACTCCAGAAGAATTAATATTACGCAAAAATAAAGAGGTGACACTAAAAATAAACCACCTGAGTAAAATCTTTGTTCTGTTGTAGCTAAGAAGCCAAACTCACAGTGATATCAGTGGTACCAGTATCTCACCACTGGCCTCAGTGCCACAGTGAACAGTAATACAGTATATTAGCAGGAGTTCCTGTCCTAAAACCTCACCAAGTGACATGAAGAAAATTATCTTCTGAAATACAGCTCTGACTGCACAAGAAATTTTGTGTAACTGTAACTTTAGTAATGTTAGCAGTGCAATTGCATTTAAATATTAGAAGGAAACATACTCCTTTGTCACTAACAGCATTGAAGGGACTGAGGACAACTATGAAAGCTGGGCTTCTCTGACAACACTTACAAAGTTCAGACTTCGCATTAGCCTATTCTCCTCCTAATATTGGTACTGCTTTCAGCAAAGTTATGAATCATCCTGCAACAAGCATCACTTTTAGATGAAGTTGGAAAAAATATTAGAAAGATACCTGTCTTATTTAATTGCTCTTACAGCTTTGAAATAAGCTCTTACCGGCTTGGGGTGAGCCGAGAATCCAGGCTGCCAGACTTCATGGTAATAGTGTCAGTAAAGAGCACGTCCTTTGCTGGAGATGCCAGGGCTTCTGAGTGAGACAGTGAAGGATGCATCCTCTGCTGTTGTAAGCGTTTTAGTGTAGCATAGCCAAAGGCATCTCGAGAACTTGTGTAGCTAAAGTTATAGTCAGCAAGACTTTTTATTGTAGCAAGAGAAGGAGCTTTAAGAGACTGGGCTCTTCGGGGAAGTGTATGAGAAGACCCTGGCAGTACCAGGGATACAGAATTGGATTTTGAGAGAGGCAGGTGGTTAGACTGTGGTGTTGAACAGTGACTTGGTTTAACTGTTTTTGTGCTTACTACCGTACTTAAACTTCCACAGTCAGTATCTACATTTGTAGTGTCCACACCTACAGTCTCCCTTGAAGGGCTAGAGCTCATTGAGCTTATGCCACTTGTTGTGGTATCTGTATTAAAACTTAAGCTACGACTCTTGAAATGTGTTTGTGTAGTACCATCTATTAGCCTTTCTCTGCTTGTGTTTTCCTGGTGAATTTCATTTCCTAGACCTTTTGGCAGCTTCAGATCATTTTCTCCAATACTTGGGGTACTATCAGTATCTTCCATGTGCTTACTTCCGACAAAAGAAGTTTCTAATCGTAAAGTGTGGATTTTAGGAACTCTGAAAAAAGGGTTGAATTCTTCCCCAGCAGGAAAGTCTATGCTACTGGAAGGTTCTGTTACAGTACGATTTCGCCTCAGGCCTGATTTACTATCAGATGTCAGCTTTCCTCCTCTTGGATCACTGCTACTTCTATGCTTTTTATTAGGTAAAGTAAGAGAGTTTAGAATGCGATTTTTCACAAGTCTGCTAGAAGAAAAAAAAGTAAAGGAACTACGGTCTTTGTCCTTTGAAGGTCCAGGTCTGTCATAAAATATTTGTTCTGCATCTTCAGTAATATCTAAGAAGAATGTACTAGTGCAAGTACTACCAAAACGGTCATCCTCCATGATGAACATACCTGAAATTATATGAGACTTTGTCACTGAAAATGGACATTTCTTCAAAGTGTATAAATCATGTTGCAAAGAAGTAAGAAATTCTATAAAAGCTAAAAGATGTGACTATGTGTTTTACCACAATTTTAATTCAACATTTTTTCACAGAACTTTGTACTGTAAATTAAGTATCTTCAGGAGTACCTGAGCTGAAAATCTCATTGGTTGAAAAGAAAAGCCACACTATCTTATTTCAGTGGAAATATCCAGCTACTAGGATTACAAGTGATGCACTCCTTTAATGATATATTAAAATGGTATATTTCTGGATTTAAATTCAAAATATCAATAGCAAAATTAAAATGTGTTAGATACACAAAATATACAAGAATTTAAATACAGCAATACAACATATATATGTGTGCATATGCATACAGAAGATGTATTCTAAATATTCCTTTATTCCTTTGAGGACAAACAAGTAAATGTTTCTTTAGGTATAAAGCATGGAAATTTCAGCAGGATATTATAGCAAGTTGCCATAACTTGACATAAAAAGAAAAAAAAAAGTAACTTATGCTAATGTTAAAATTAAAATTTTTTATTTTGACACCACAATGTAAATCTAAGACACTGTTCTCTTCCCTCTCACTTGATTACATCTCTCTGAATGCATATAATTGACCTCTGGCTTGTGTTCTTCTTTCTTGTAGTAGCACCCTTTAAACCATTTGCCTGAACCTCATATCCTGCCAAAAAGTTGGCAAGAACATCAAAATACTATTTTGTGGTGGGGCTTTTTTAGTTGTTGTTGCTTGCAGTTATTTTTGTTGTTACTTACTTGAAGGCATAGATTCGCTTTCACTGTTATGCCTAGAACTGGTGGACTCAGAGTTCAAGCTAAGAGTACTAGGTACAGAAGAAAGTTCATTGCAGAGGTGCTCCATGTCATCAGGGACCACTGGCCAAGGCTGTCTACGATTGTGTCTCACTGCATCCCAGTTATGATGCTTCAAAATGTCACATCCTTGTTTAGTTTTTGCTATTAGACCAAGCGCGTAGACACAGGTTCTGTATTTAATGTATATATAGAAAAAAAGAGCAACAATAATAGCATCTAATTTAACTAAACTTATTTCTCTCTTGACAGGAAAAAGTTTCAAAACAATTCAGCAGAAACTTCACAAAATTGCCAAATAGCTTTTTGCTCCTGCTTTTTATTTGTAAATCGATGGAAGGTTAAGAGATGCACTAAAATACCTGAGAACAATACACAATAAAAAAAAATATTACAAGAGCCTGATACATAAAGCAGAAAAGTATCTTTTTAAAAAATGACAAACATTAATGCAGTAGCAGTAATAGGCAAAAGACCATCTCTATATGCTTTATCTTTTCTTTAAAGATTCAAAGTGATACTGAATAAAAATTATAGAATAAGAAATTGATTCCAACAGAGACAGAAGTAGCAAATATTTCAATTGTTTTTTAAAAAAACAAAAAAATGTAGTATGTATCTATTTTCATAGGTTTCATTTGCTTACTGCATGTTATTTTGAACTTCCTACAAAATTCTGAGATTGCATAGGACAGAGATTGATCACTGATCTTTAATAACTTATTTGATTGATTGATGCCACCCAGGGTGAACTGGACAGGCTTGAGAGGTGGGCTTGTGAGAACCTCATGAAGTTCAAGCAGACCAAGTGCAAGGTCCTGCACCTGGGTCACAGCAATCCCAGGCACAAATACAGGTTGGGTAGAGATGGATTGAGAGCAGCCCTGAGGAAAAGGACTTGGGAGTGTTGGTGGATGAGAAGCTCAACATGAGCNAGGGTGACCTTATAGCAGCCTTCCAGTACCTAAAGGGGGCCTACAGGAGAGCAGGAGAGGGACTCTTTGTGAGGGAGTGTAGAGATGGGTTAAGGAATAATGGTTTTAAACTGAAAGAGGATAGATTTAAATTAGATACTAGGAATAAATTCTTTACTGTGAGGGTGGTGAGGCACTGGAACAGGTTGCCCACAGAAGGTGTGCTTTGGAAGACCAGGCTGGATGGGGCTTTGAGTAACCTGGTCTAGTGAGAGGTGTCCCTGCTCATGGGAGAGGGGTTGGAACTAGATGATCTTTTAGGTCCCTTCCAACTCAAATCATTTTATGATTTCCAAGTAAGCAGCAAAACTATATTCAGTATATTCAGTTAAGGCTATTTGAAAACCTACCAGAACTACCATTTGCAAATGTTATGTATAAATCAGATACACATACCCTCTAATGGAGAGAACCTCACAATGGTGTGCAAGTGCCATTATATCAGGAATTACATTCTCTTCTTGAAGCAAGTTAAGACCCCAATTTGATGATCCAATATTTCCCTGAAATAAAACAATTTGTCAAAGAAGTTTTGATTTTGATGTGATCTGCAGCACTATCGGTATAAAGCTTTTGACAGTTTTGTTTGTAGCTGGTACAGTTTCAAGCCATATCTTCTCAAAGCAATTAGAGATTTGAACACCCTTTTTGGCATTTCCTAATCATGCAAATCCAAAAAAGGACTTGGGACACTATGTATAGTAGTAATTAACTGTGAACAGCTTATACCTCATTTTACTGGTTCTACTACAGCCATCAGTATGATCTTGAATTACTCGTTTTACATTCTCCTTTAACAGGAATTTTATTACATACCTACAATATCTTCCAGTAATAGTCACTTTGGTCAAATGTCCCAAAATAAACTTTGGGGAAGACAAGAAAGAGGCAGACAAACAGTTTAGGTGGCAAAGCAACTTAAAAGTGTAGCTTGGATAGACACAGAGAGAAGGTTTTCCCCATGTTATCCCCATGTTATCCTGATGAAATACGTCACCAAGGTGACAAAGTCCCTCCCACCATAAGTGAAGATAAGGTGCATGATCAACTGAGGCACATCAAGATATACAAGTCCATGGGACCTGATGAAATACATCCCAGAGTCCTGAAGGAAATGGCTGATGTAGTTGCCAAGCCACTCTCCATGATATTTGAAAAATCATGGCAGTCAGAAGAAGTCCCTATGGACTGGAAGAAAGGAAACATCACACCCATTTTTAAAAAGGGTAGAAAGGAGGACCCTGGGAACTACCAACCTGTCAGCCTCACCTCCGTGCCTGGGAAGATCATGGAACAGATCCTTCTTGATGCCATGCTTGGGCACATGAAGGACACAGAGATGATTTGGGACAGCCAGCATGGCTTTACTAGGGGCAGGTCCTGCATGACTGACCTAGTGGCCTTCTATGACAGAGTTACTATGTCAGTAGACAGAGGACAACCTGTGGATGTGATCCATCTGGACTACTGTAAGGCCTTTGACACAGTCCCCCACAAC
>VZRU01000685.1:0-13688 GCA_013398155.1 Pedionomus torquatus
CTTAAGGCACGTGCTTTCCCATTTGAAGGCCCAAGTGTAACTGCTAGGATGAGAGGCCCAAGAATTTCTAGGGCAGAAACACGTCAGTGCAGCAGAAGACTGAGTTCCAGTGCTAGAGGGGTCCTGTGCAGGGAACTGATGTGAATATGGGTCATTCTTGCGTGCGTGTCTATGGCAAAGTTGACTGGAATTGAGCAACACTTTCCTGTTTCTTATTAGGATGCCCAAGGATTGCCATGTGAGAGGTCACGTCACGCCTGGTCCCCAGTATCTCCTTAGCAGCGTCCCCAGCTGCTGATGTTTTCCTGGCTTTATGTGAGCATTAAGTCAAACATCTTAGGACTCCTCTGCTGTTCACACACCTGGGCTTCTGTGTCCTTCTTAAAATTCGGAGATCCCAGCAAAAGTGTCTAGGAAGTCAGGGACATGTGATGCAGGGCCAAATCATACAAATTCTTTCATTGTTTAGCGATGGAGGTCAAGCAAAGTACCTCTCTACACCAGAGACTGCATGTATCCAACATCTAATCCAGCTTAGAGGTAGGGTAACTGAAGGCCGCCCTCTTCTCTTTGTCGACAATCCCAAGAGCATTCCCAAATGGTGCTGCTGGGAGGCTTCAGACAGAGCAAACTCTCCTTCCAATGAGAGCAGTTTTCAAGCTTTCAGGTTCTAATGCATGGCCCCCACTTGAGTTACATCTCCAGTCATGACACAGGTGTGCCTGGATGTGGCCATGGACCTCACTGATTTTTTTTTTTTTTNTTTCAGTGAATTCTTAGCTTGACCTGAGGATTACCTCTTTGAACACACCTGGTAATCACTGGACGTTGCTGAACTCTGGCAGAAAAAGCCAGAGATGAACAAAGTTGAGAAGAGATTCCTGGGCAGCCTACGCAAAAAAAACACCCTGGTGGAACACATATCCACCCTCCAGCCTATAGGGGATCCCAGGCCAGATCATGTGCAGGATCTGAGGTCTGTGCAGAGACTTGCTGAAGCTGGCTCCTGGCAGAAGTGTGGTCCCTTAAAGACACATTCTTGAGTGCCCTTCTAATATATATAGCTGAAAGAAAGAAGGAAATAAAGATGCCAGGAACACAGCAGCTTCTCCACTAGAGGTGTTGAACACAATGCTACCAGTCTCTGTAGGGATTGTTGTAAAATGTGGGCATGCACATAGAAGGCTAACTCAGTGCAAGAAGAGCTGAAATGCCTTATAAGGACAGGGCGAGGGCAGAGGACATTTTGTGTCATATGGAGAACCTGTTCTAGCAAGATATAACAGAGGTGGGGGAGAAACAACTCATGTATTCTGCTGCTGAAAGAGACAGCAGCAGCTACTGTGGCTGAGAGGCGGATATGGAGACAATCAGTGGACTGAAAGACCACTGAGCATTGCTGAAAAGTACAATGATCTAGAGGCAAGAACTGGCAAGATCCTGCAGAAAGAACTGTGTAGGAAGAGACAGCTCAGCATTTCAGTTGCTAGGAGAAGTGGTATGGAAAGTGCGGACAGTGAGCAAGCTGATAAAGTGACAGTCAAGCAAAGCTGAAAGCCTCTCTGGATTTACAGGTTGTTCCCAAAAAGATTCTATGCTCCAATTCCCACAATAAATGACCATCTGGGTGGGACTCAGTGTGACTATTCACTGCATTTTTTTATCAGCAACACGAATTTTTTCATCTTCTGGTACCAGCAGCACCAGCCTCAGTCCACTCAGATGTTGCTACAGGTGGACAAATGGAAACCTCAGGAGTATTCAGGGAAATGGTTCTCTGCAGTGTCTGTGGAGACTTCCCAGTTGCTTCTGAGTTGATGGGAAACTGATGGCAGCCCTCAGTGACCTGTGCTCTGCTGTGTCTTTGTTCCCTTGGGCATTTCAGGTCCTGCTTTTGGTTGTTCTCCAGGGCTGCAGAAGACATCAATACTCCACAGGTGCAATTCTTCCCCAAAAGCAAGGACTGAAACGCAGCGATGACTGTCTGAGAACAGATCCAAGCTCAGGCTTTTTCTGCAGCCTCACCGATTTTTCAAGAAAGAGAGCACAGCTGACAAGGGTGGGCATCAGCCTGTCGTTGAGCACTAGGGCCAGGGTCTGGATGCAGGTAGAAGAGCCAGGTGCCCAGCAGAGAGGGACACAGGAGAGTCGCCTCCAGAAGCACCACTGCTTCCTGAAGGGAGGAGCAGGTGTTCAGTATGGATTCAGTCATCTCACTTGGAGAGCTCCTCACTCAAATGTTATCAGTGCCACCCTGTTCATAAAAGTGTATCTGCCCTGTTGAGGCCTCCTCCTTCTGAAGTGGTCACATGGAGTCCCTTCACTGTCCGTGGGCAGAAAGAAGAGCTTTGAGACGGTGTTTGATGAAATGAAACCAGGCGGGGAAAAGCAAGTACCCATTGGAAGTGCTGTTGTCCTCCCAGTGAGTGTAAAGAGAGACTTGCTGCCCAGCCTTCCACAGCTCTGCAGTTTGGGGACTTGCCAACACATGAAAGTGGTTAAACAGCAAAGCCCAAAAGCGGTGGAAGGGTGGACTGTTAAAGTCTGATGTGGAAACGCCCTGACACATCTCGCATGAAGCATAGTGATTTGCATATTTTTACCTACATTCAGTACATTCAGATACTGGCTAGAGGGAAGAAAGAGGGATGTAAATTCAGTTGACTCTGTTATGTGTAGGAATAATGGCTATAGGTAGAAATACCAGGCATTGCCATATTTTATCTTGAACCAGAGCATGATTCTGTGAAAGAGGCACAAGAATGGGACATAAATCCATCCAGAAAACATCAGACTAAACAGAGGAATACACGCCCGTTTCCCAGATGAGTGACCCAGCCACGGGGACCTCTTTAGGGGTTTCCCTAAAGAATGAATCCCTGACAGACTGAAGCACTTGACAAAGTGGAATGCAAATCTGTGGGAGGACCAATCCTCCAGTGGTCGGTTAGAGAGCTGTTTCTGGATGGGGTTTGTGACCCTTTCCAAGTGCTGGTCTTTAGAGAACTCTGAGACATTCTGAGACCACCCAGGAGTGAAGAGGGGGAGGTGGTGGCATTAGAATCGTGGCTCCACCCAGCCTGAGATAGCTGTAAGGTGAGTGAGGTGAGCTCAGTGGGGATCTGGTGGCTTCTCACTACCTGTCATGCCCAGGTGCAGGTACTTTTTGGTGAGGAGCTTCTGCGTAGAAGAAGTCAATGGAGGGAGGGGATGAATCTTTTTGCTCCAACTGAGGTCCTTTGAAAAGTCACTTCAATTTTTCTGGAAGACCTGCCCCAGAGCTTGCTTCACATCTTTGTTTCTGAGTGTGTAAATGAAGGGGTTCAACAGAGGAGTTACAACCGTGTTAAAAATATTGACTAGTTTGTTCAGATCCAGGGATTTCTGGGCCGACGGCTTGACGTAGAGGATGATCGTGGAGGCATACCATATTGTGACAACACTAAGATGGGCAGAGCAAGTGGAAAATGCCTTTTTCCGGCCGTGGGCTGACTTGATTCTCAGGATGGAAGAGATGATGTACATGTAGGAGACCAGGGTGACCACACAGGAGGCCACCACAACAATTATGGAGACTAGGAATGTTGCCAGCTCCACGGGCCACGTGTCACTGCAAGAGAGCACAAGGCAGGAATCTATATCACAGATGAAATGATTGATGACATCCGGCCCACAGAACGTCATCCCGGATGTTAGAAAGGCCAGCAGCGAGATGGCCAGAAAGCCTCCCAGCCAGGAGGTGAGCGCCAGTCGAGCACAGAGGGCACTGTTCATGATGGAGCTGTATCTCAAGGGGCAGCATATGGCTAAGTAGCGGTCATAGGCCATGACAGACAGGAGAAAACATTCAACAGAGCCTAAAGAGAGAAGAAAGAACAACTGGAGAATGCAGGCATTGAAGGAGATGGTCTGGCTAGTTCCCAGCATGGCTCCTATCGCTTTGGGAACAACACCCGTAGTGTACCAGATCTCCAAAAAGGAAAGATTACAGAGGAAAAAGTACATTGGGGTGTGGAGTTTCTTGGTTGTCCACACAAGAACTATGATGGATACATTTCCTGTTACTGTGAGGGTGTATGTCAGTGCAAACAGCACCACAAGTGAGAGCCGGAACTGCCACGTTCCTGGGAAGCCGAGAAGGATGAACTCTTCCACACTTGTCCCATTTGCCATGTTCTCCCAAGAGTTGAGGTTCATCTACAAAGACAGGAATGTTTCTGTCAGTCTGCATGCCTGTGCTGTTCCGTCAGATGCCACTAGTAGTGAAGCAATGTCATTATCCCTTAGAAAATACATGTTTATCACAGTGCTTCTGATGAGGTGGCAGCAGGTCAGTATGACAGTTATTATTACTGCAGGACTTGTTGTCTCATATATTTTCTTTCTTTCAAGACTCAACACAGGAATATTTTGCAAATACCTCCATTACTTCCACTTATGTCTGCTTCTCAGCACAGCTACTATGGGCAAGATGTCTCTTTTTAAAATTTTGCCATCTCAAAGGGAGGATTGTTGATCAGTTCTCTAGGGCAGAACCCATCTCATCCTCAGGTCGGTATCTAAGACAGACGGAGCTGAAGGACCATCTGCAGGATCCCTTTCTCTCCTTCCTTCCTCCTTAGGTATTTTGCATACCAGAAGACTCCTATTCCTAAAGAGCAGAGAAATCCCCTTTAATCTGCCTCTCCTTAAACGTGCAAGGCACTGGGAGTCTATGCTAGAGGTCTTGGGCAGGATTCACTCACCAGCTCAGCCACTGGAAATGATCCAAATGACATGTCTTCGTGCACCAACCTCCAGATGAAACCATAGTCCCCTTGGCTGAGGAAGAACATTGGAAACAGGTTGATTTATTGGAGGAGCTCTAGGTGCAGTGATGACAGGAGAAATGTGGCCAAACAGCTCTCACACTGTCAGCTCACTTCAAGGTGTGCACAGCTGCTTGACCTTGTTTCCTCTCCATCCACCTGCAAGTACTGACAGCTTGCGCTCCTGATGTTCTTTCCCCCTCACAGCCACCACTGCACATCCACACAGAGAGAAGCAAATGAGCACACACACAGAGTAAAGTCTCTCCAGTTTAGCTCCATATAGGGAGTACAGGCTGATATCAGTGAGTCACCGGCATCGTTAGCATAATAACATCCCCACAGCCATGTCATTAATGCACGGAAGCTCAAACTGGCTGCAGGAGGCGTTTTCTGTTTTCCCTCTGTGTACTACAGGGAATTTGATCTCTGGGGGATCTCATGGAACTGTTGCAGATATGTAATGGTCTCTCTTCACACCAGCCAATTAAAATCAGCAGCACAATTCTCTAAAGTTTATGTCAGGGTGGGTGCTTGCCTCTTGACTGCATTTACAGGATGTAACAATCTCAGGAGCTCAGTGCTCTCCTGTGTAGCTTTTTGCTGATGTCGAGGAGATGTCTGAAATATTCCTGTCACAAGGGACTGGAAGTATCAGGTATTTGGTGCCAGAGGCTAACATGACCTTGAAACGTTCAGGGTGGGAGATAACTAAAGACAGCTTTGGACACATGAATACAGAGGGAGTAAGGTAGGGCATTCACTTGCTTCAATTCATTGCCTCAAACTGTAGTTAATACCCAAGTCTTCAGTCTTCTTTGAAATAAAGATATAAGTAAAGATCACAGAATCACAGAGACATAGAATGGTTACATCTGGAAGGTACCTTAAGGATCATCTAGTTCCAACCCACTTTCCATAGGCACGGGCACCTTCCACTAGACCAGATTTCTGAAAGCTCCATCTAACCTGGCCTTGAACACTTCCAGGGATGGGGCAGACACAACTTCCCTGGAAATCCTGTTCCACTGTCTCGCCACCATCACATTAAAGAACTTCTTCCTAGTATCTAATCTAACTCTCCCCTCTTTCAGGTTAAAACCATGGCCCCTCTTGCTACATACCCTTGTAAAAGTACTTCCTCATCTCTCCTGTAGCCTCTGGAAAGCTGCTATAAGGTCTTCCTGGAGCCTTTTCATCAGGTTGAACAGCCCCAACTCTCTCGGACTGTCCTCACAGGAGAGGTGTTCCAGCCTTCAGGTTGTCATTGTAGTCCTCCTCCGGACTTGCTTTAACTGATCGACATCCTTATTATATGATGGGCTCCAGAGCTGAAAGCAGTACTCCAGTTGGGACCTAATGAGAATGGAGCAGAGAGGGAGAATCACCTCCCTCAACCTGCTGGCCATATATCTTTTGATTCATCCCAAGATACGGTGCTTTTCTGAGCTGCAAGAGCACATTGCCAGCTCATGTTGAACTTTTCATCCTCCAGCACCCCTCTCCCCCAGGTCCTTCTCTTCAGCATTGCTCTCAATCCATTCCCTGCCCAGCCCATATTTGTGCTAGGAGTTGTCCTACCCCATGTGCAGGTCCTTGCATTTTCTTGGTTGAATTTCATGAGGATTGCACGGGCCCACCTCTCAAGTATGTCCAGGTCCCTCTGGATGGCATCCTTTCCCTCCAGTGTGTTGACCGCACCACACAGCTTGATTTCACCATCAAACTTGCTGACAGTGCACTTTATCCCACTGTCCATGTCACTGACAAAGATGTTAAACAGCACTGGTCCCATAGTGACCCTTGAGGAATACCAGTCGTCACTGGTCGCCACTTGGACGCGAGCCATTGACCACAACACTTTAAATGCAGCCATCCAGCCAGTTCAACCACCAAGTCACCCATCCATCAAATGCACATCTCTGCAGTTTAGAGATCATGTTGTCATGACTTCATAAGTGTCAAATGCCTTGAAAAGTCCAGGAAGGTGATGTTAGCTTCTCTTCCCTTATGCCACAATGCTGTCATCCTGCTGTAGAAAGGCATCAAATTTGTGGGACGTGATTGCATTTAAGTGAAATCATGTTGGCTGTCACCAATCACCTCACTGTTTTCCATGGGCCTTAGCAGAGTTTCCAGGAGGAAACTCTCCATGATCTTGCAGGGCACAGAGATGAGACTGACTGGCCTGTTGTCTTCCAGGTCTACTTTTTTCCCTTTTTAAAAATAGCGGTTGTTTCCTGTTTTCCAGTCAGCAGGAACTTCACTGGACTGCCATGAGTTCTCAAATAGGATAGATAGTGGTTTAGCAACTTTATCTGTCAGTTGGCTCACGACCCATAGATGAATCTCATTAGGTCCCATGGACATGTGTACCGTCAGGTTCCTTAGATGGTCTCAAACCTGGATGATCACATCACCAGCAGGCTTCAGGAAAAGTCCCAGACTGGACTCGGTGATCAATAGGAGCTGGATTCCAGATGTGGAGTCAGGAATGCTAGGATCAGGATCAAAGGCAGACGAACAGGCAGGGTCCTCCTTGGATGTCAGCCTTCGAAGAAAGAGAGTTGACCCTTTGATACCTCAGCTTTTATACGGGGCATGATGCGGATGGGATGTAATACCCCTGCTGGTCAGTTTTGGGTCACCTGTCGCTCCTCCTTGCAGGTGGGACCCCTTTACGCTTTTCTGTTTCTGACCCCCAAAAGGGCAAATCACGAAAATTCCCTGACCTTGGTTGTTCTAGCAATAAGTATAAACAAGGGCCTCTCTGCATACCATCCCTTGGGATAATCAGGCCTAATCACTGTGAGACGAAACAGTTCTGAACAATGGGCTGGTAATTGCAGAGTTTAGTTCATTAGAAGAGGCCCAGCTAAGAAAGTAAAATTGTAAAACAGAAAATGGATTCATTTTACTTCAAACCAGGACATGGCTGTTTCCTTCTGAGTAGGCCCACGTTTTCCCCAGACTTCTTTTTATCACAAACATACCTGTGAAGCTTCTCTTGTTGCCTCTGGTGTCTCAGGACAGATTTAATTCTATCTGGGCTTTTGTTTTCCTAACCTCATCCCTGGCTCCTTAAAGAGTTTCTCTGTATTCCTCCCAGGCTACCTGTCCTTGCTTCTGTCCTCTGTAGGCTTTCTTTTTGTGCCTGAGTTTCTGCAGAAGCTCCTTGTTCATCCACAAAGCCTCCTGGTGCTTTTGTCTTCAGTGTTATGACTTCTTTGTTGCAATGCATCACTACTGAGATTGGAGGAGGTGGTCCTTTATTATTAACCAGCTTTCTCAGACCCCTCTTCCCTCCAGGGTTCTATCCCATGATACTAAGCAGATTCCTGAAATGGCCAAAGTCTTCTCTCCTGAAGTCCAGAGTAAGGAGCTTATGGTGCTCCTTCCTCACTGCCCTCAGGATCTTGGACTCCAATTGAACTAGAAGAGTCAAGGAGAAGTGCTGTGCTGGACCTCACTAACAACAAGGGGATGGTAGGGAGTGTGAAGCTAAAGGGCAGCCTTGGCTGCAGTGACCATGAGACTGCAGATCTTAAGAGAGAATTTACTTCCCAGCCTGCAGGGGAGATCTAAGTCCCCTGATTTACCTCTTCCCTCTCCGTCTGGCTCCCTTATCTACACGACTCCAATTCTCCCCATGACCCCTTCACATCTTCAAACATCTTAGGCCTTGGTTTGGGGCTTCAGAGAGGCATCTGGAGGGGGGCTCTCATCCTTTTTTTTCCATCTCCAGGGAGACAGTGTGCACTCTCTCTGAGTCCCCTGAGTTCTCCAATTGGATTTGCCTGTCACTTCCAGGTGCCATGGCTGCTCAGCTGTCCCTGTAGCTGCACAGGTTTAGTCTTGCTGGGCACTGTCCCGGAAGGCCTCCATTTTCTCCTCTTCTGTGGACAGAGGGGTTTTATCCTTTTCCCACCTCTCCTTTTTTAGCTTGTCTCCTGCTCCCAAGGAAGGGGCAGGTCATATTCCCAACAGGCCCTTTTGTGCAAGGCTGAGCTTTTGGTAAAGGGCCCTCAGTTCTCCCCTGGCTACTCTATACACTGAGACATATTCAGGTGAATATCCTCTTCCTGTGAAGAACAGGTGACCCAAAAACTGACAAACAGGGTGCTCCATCCTATCCACATCATGTTCAGCATTAAAACTGAGGGATCAAAGGGTCAACTCTCTTTCTTCAACAGCCAATGTCCGAGAAGGACACTGTCTGTTCATCTGCTTCTAACCCTGATCTGAGCATTCCTGCTTCCAGATGTGAAATCCAGCTCCAGAATCCAGCTCCTGTTGATCACTGAGTCCAATCTGGTATTTTTCCGATGCCGGCTGTTGACGTGATCATCATCCTGGGTTTTGATATGGTTTTGTAGATACTGTTTACATTTTTAATTTTTTAAAAAGTTTCTTTTTATTATTTATTTTTTCATTATGTACATTCTCATTAAAGTAGTATTTTTTTTCAGAACTCATACTTTTCTTTAATCTCTTCCTCTCCTCTCTTTTTCTTAGGGGGGAGAGGGAGGAGCCATAATCTGTCATTATAATTGGTCTAAACCACAACCTCCCTTGACTTAAATTTCTTCTTGGTTTCAAGGACATAAAGTCCTTAAGACTGATCTTTCACATGAATACGAAGGCAAAGGTGGTGTTCAGCCCCCCAACATTTGCATGCCCTGTGTTGCCAGGCTGTGGGGCTTCAGAGCAGGCCCAGTGTTTCAGCAGCAGGACAACTTATGTCTGGACTTCCTTTTGCCACCTGTGCTCTCAAAGAAGCCCCTCTTGTTGCCTTTGGCATCCCTCACCAGAGTGAGGACTGGAATATTTGGCCACACAAGCAAAGGTGAAAAAAAAAACCATACGCATGTGCACCCCCTTATGCAAGAACCACTCTGCCTGCAAATACTTTCTTTCAGCCAGCACACCACCGCTCATCACCTCTTTTTTCTGGCACATCCACTCTCAATTTTTAACAAGTAGGTCCTTGAAGAAGATCTCATCTGTCCTTCAGTCCCCAGTTTGTTGGGTTCAGGCACCAAAGACTTAGCTGTAACCTTTAGGAGAGGTGAGGTCCAGGAGGAGGGGCACTGTACAGTTCTACTCTCTTAGCATCATGGCAGGAGACCCTCCTGTGCAAGGCTGAGCTTTTGGTAAAGGGCCCTCAGTTCCCCCCTGCCTACTCTATTCCCTCTATACACTGAGACATATTCAGGTGAATATCCTCTTCCTGTGAAGGGCTAGGGCAAGTGGCCTCAGAGAAAAACAGAAGGTGGAGAGGGAGCTTCTTCCATGGAACTGTTCTTCCCCTGCACCCCAGGATGGAATTGCACTTGCCATGAGCTGCAGTGAGAGAGCATGGGATTTTCTGATCTCCCTAGAGTATCATTGGAGGAAATGTGAGTCTCCCATCTATGTCATCTTGTAGAGTCATGTGAAAAATTTTCATCCTGAAGCTCTATGGTCTTATGGGAGTTGACAACGTGCAGTGTGCAAGATATCTCAGGCCTGCAAATCTCTGTAACCAACCCCTGGGCTACACAAGGCACTGTGGATTCCTTGCTCTTTGATACAGAGCAAGAATAACGGCCTTGGGTGCTTGTGGGTCTGCTGACCTCCCAAGGCTTCCTGCAGCACTGGGGTCCTGCCACAGATACAGCCCAAGTTGGGATCAGCATCTGCATGGTGTGCTCTGAGGCCGTGGGGAATATCTCTGGGCAGAGATGAAGCAAGGAAAAGGCTTACAGCCACTAGCTGTGGAGTGGGACGAGAGGTCTTCCTCAGCTCCAAGGCAGAGTGAGTAAGTGTGTCCTGCCCTTCCATTCCTTTAGGAATGACACAGGATCCAGTTGCTTACTCATTTGATCCCTTGCATTATACGTGCTTTCTTTCTGGAAACTTTAGAGAACATCCAGAGAGGAAAAGGACACACAGAGCCAGAGGCTGGGATGCAGCACAGTTAAATGAGCCTAAAGAGGGAGCAAGAACTCTCTGAGGAGTGGCCACAGGGAAAGGATCACCATGGGCAGCCTAGTGTTGGTGGCTCATGATCAAGGGAGAATTCTGGGTTTCCTGCCATTTGGTCTTGATTCATATGCAGGAGATTTGGCTTCAGGTTTCCATGACCTGAGGGACAAGAAGGGAAATTCAGCATCAACTGACATTGCAACACAGGGGAAAATACCCACAGGTTCTGCTGTGAAAGATTTTTCCTTAAAAGCAAGCATCCTCACAAAGTCCTTTGGTATTTGCCAAATGAAGTCTTTCATCTGGAGAAGCTGCAGTCACATGCTCTGACTCCTCCAGGGTAATTCCTGCTGAGTGCCCTTGGCTCTTGTCAGGGTTTTCAGGCTGCCCCCAGCCGCCCTTCCCCAGGAGGCTGACGTTCCCAGAAATACCACTACCCGTGTTTGTTGCAACCTGTCCCTAAGCCAGCTCCCTCAAAACTGTTGTCTCCCTGCTCTGGGAGCACTGAGCTGTACCCCACCTGGGTACCACCGAGAGGTTCCTGAGGTGCACAGGGAAGCAGCTGTGTGGCATCGGCCTGAAGCTCTGTCCATAGGGCAACCAGTCAGATTCCTCCCAGCTGTCTTCAGTCTATGATGCCAAGCTCTTCATCATTCCTCTTGGTGTTTCCCCTCCTTTCCAGGCAGCAGGTCATTAAAGAACAGCACAGTACAGCCCCAGCTCCAGCGGCACCAGGAACCCTTCTGGGTTGCATGGTCAGACTCTTCTCAGGAGTGCAACTGGCAGGACAGGAGGCAATGAGTAAAAATTAAAACACAATATTCCGTCCAAAACTAAAGAAAAACTTTTTCACTGTGAGGGTTTTCAACCATTAGAAGAGTTTCATTAGAGAAGTCACAGAGCCTTCATCTGTGGAGACAGTCAAAACCTGTCTGGCCATAGTTCTACGCTATGGGAAAGGGAGGCTAGAGGAAAGGCTTCATTTGGCAAATGCCAAATGATTTTGTGAGGATGCTTGCTTTTAAGGAAAAGGTTTTCACAGCAAAACCTATGGGTGGTCTCCCCTGTGTGGTGATGCCAGCTGATGATGGATATCCCTTCTCATCCCACAGGACATGGAGACCCGGAGCCAGGTCTCCTGCACCTCAGCCTGCCTCAATAGGCAGGGAACCGCTGTTTCCAAGCAGTCCCTCATTTGAGGTCTAGAGGAAAGTGCTTATGCCATGGCTGGAGTTCTATAGCCATGCTGTCGGTGGGGATTCTTGGGCCTTCCAGTGTTGGGGCTGGTTTTTGGTGCCATTGTCTCCAGCCCTGATGTTCACTACCACCCTCAACCCAGCTTCCCCAAGCTCTCATTCCCTTTTCCATAGCTCCTGGCTTTGACCAATATTCAGTTGAGGAGAGAGCTTCACCATCACTACAGACTAACAGAACCCTGAAACTTCAGGTCAGGAGAAGGGACCCTTGGAAGCAGCTCAGCCGCCTGAGGCTGCCTGAANTTTTTCCCCGCCAGTCAGATTCCTCCCAGCTGCCTTCAGTGTACGATGGGACCCTGGGAAGCAGCTCAGCCGCCTGAGGCTGCCTGAAGGCAGTGTGAAACGTGTTGTTCTCTGTTTGGGGTTCTCCTCAGTGACACCAGAGTGCTGTAGCCTTGTCTGTTTCCCCTCAGACAACGAGGGGCTGAGACTGTGTTGGTGCCTGGCACTGTCACGGAGGCATGTCACTATGGGCCTTAAGGAACTGGTTGGCATGAGACGTGATGTCAGACACAACTATGTACAAACAGAGAAGTACTAACAGATATGCAACATGCACAAGTGTGCACAAAGATAGACACAGATGCACAGACACAAGCAAAGGTGCACATGGACACAGACATGCAGATGCACACACAGACTCACCTGTGGGCAAAAAAAACCCAGACATATCTACAGAAACACGATCTCACCAGAGGCACACAGGTGTGTGTACACACAAGCACACAACTGTGTGTGCAGATAATCACACAGGCTGGTGCCTGGTGGGAGCACGATCATGCTCCCACACAGGTTGCTGCCAGTGAGCTCGTGGGGGCTGAGATGACAGCAAGGGATGTGACTGAGGAGCTGCTGGTGATCTCCCTGACAGAGCAGGATTGGGGCACTCCAAGCAGGACCGACACAGAGGCAACATTTCTAGAGGAGTCTCAGGGACTGTCCAGAGAGAAGAGGAAGACAAGGTGGTCGGCAACTTCTTCCTGAGGGCAGTGGAAGGTGAAGGAGAGCTGAAAACCTGAAATGCAGCAAACTTGTGTGGGAAGACAACAGCCACTGGCAGTTGGGGTGAGCTGAGAAGGAAGGGAAGAGGAGGACAGGGCACATAGTCACGTGAGGCCTTGGGGTACAAGCCTAGGACTGCAGGGCTGGGAGCACCTGGGGCCCTTCCTGTCAGCAGGACCATTAAAAATACCCACCTGAGTGCCCCAGGCTGACATCACCTGCCTGCACTGCACCTCTCAGGTACTTTGGCTGTCTCCTTTGCCTACCTTGATGCATCCTTACCTCAAGAATCATCGGGCCTCTTATCCCAGCACCCCAGAGGAGCATCCATGAGGAAATGGGCATGACATAACCAGGAGGCACAAAGGCAGAGCAGAAGGAAATGGCAACACTTGCCATGTCATTTCCTGGGACACTTCTGTTCATTAGGGGCATGTAGGAAAATTGTCAGTTATGCCGAGATTGCCTTTGGGCCCTGAGGCCGCGTGAGGCCAGTATAAAAGTCAGCCTGACTTGCTGCTCTCTCAGCCACTTCTGTAACCTCCTTCTCCTTGGACACCAGGTGAGTTGCAATGCCTTTTCATCTCAACCTCCTCAACAACAGAGGCCTAGCCTTCAGCTGATACCTCTTCCTTGGTCTGATGTTAGTGCCCTG
>VZRU01000686.1:3986-30152 GCA_013398155.1 Pedionomus torquatus
AAAAAAAAAATAGTTCTCCCCTCTTTAAACTTCCCAAGATTTGCAGAACTTACCTAAAAGTCTTTGTATAGCAATGGATTAAGGAGAGATGACTCCACTCTGGAATTAACACAAGACAAGAATAATTTCCTGAGTTTCTGGAAAGGAAGTTTTGTGTATTGGAACCAATGACTCCAAATGTCAACAGCCTCCTTCCAGAGAACTATAAACACTGGATGCTTTGCACCCAACACAAGCTTTATCTGACCTGATGACAACAAGGAATGGTAGGGGAACGGGTGTGAGTCAGTGTCACTAGCATCTCTCATGAAGACATCAAGAGAAGGATGGACAGTAACACTGTTAGAGCACAGGGCTGAGGAGACCTGCCTCCTTTAAACCTGGCCATGCAGGACCCAATTTTCAGAAGTTCTGAGAAGTTGTGGCTCCTCCTGATTTCATTTGGAATTGCAGGTGCTCGCTGTTTGACTTCACTCTACGGAGGAATCTCATACAAAACTTTCTTTTCTCCTTGCTGTGTGCAATGCAAAGCGAAAGTTTGCTTTAGAATACTCCATAAAGCAGAGGGTGAACTTTCTGTGCAGCTCAAGACCAGGGTAAAACATCCAAGCACAATTTTCAGATCACACACTCTGATATATCAAAGCTTACCCAAACAGGTTTTTTAACAGAAGTAAATACTTTCTTCCTTAGTGAGACAACACCTTGTCACAACTCCAACACAACTGAATTTCTTGTTGCAAAGAAAAAAGTCTATTCACACGTATATCAGGGAAAGGCATGAGAAATCTCAGTACCAGCAAGGTTTAGCACCTTCTGCTTCAGCAACACACAGAGCTGCTTTCTAGCCCCAGAAGAACAAAAGCAAAGCAGTAACTTGCATCCAAACTGATCCCAAGGATAAGACAGCTGAAGGAGCCAATAGGTAAAAACAGATTTTGAAGAGTGAAAAGGTCTAAAGAGATAAGCCATTCTCTGAGCTGATTTATTACAGCCATGTGGTATTGTATTATTTTTACCTTCCTCTTTTAACCTCAGATTTCTGAGACCAGACCAGATAGGGCCTTCTAACATGTTAGATCATGATTTTATGGAGGCTGGGTTGTTTGTGGTTTTTTTTCATACTATTTTGATAAAAAGAGTACATTCAGATAAAATATAAATCTTACACCTGCATATATTCTCACATTTGACTTTGGGGTAGGATATAACAGCTGATTTAACAGCATGCAGTACCACCAGCACAGGACACTGTTTGAAAAACACTATGCCAAATCTTTGTGTGGTGTCATTCAGTGTAGTTCTACTGACCTTTGAGGGAATCACAATTTCCCATCATTAAAGATTTGATTCATTACGCGCCAATGTGAACTCCAGGGGTAACTGGCAGAGCTGGACTGTGGCCACCACTGGATAGCTCAGCCAAGGGGTGAAACAAGTAGTTCTATGAAATCTATTAATGAACACAAGAGGTCAAAATCTGAATTGTGCCTCACCGGTGCAGAATTGGGTGTACAGTGAACAGTTGCTCCTTGACCTAAATTTCCACGAACATCTTAAGTACAGAAAATAGGAAGCCACTGTTCGCACCCACTTACATTAAACCTCAGGTGTCTTTTCCTGTTTATGTATTGTATGAACTCTATTGTGGTAAGAAATGAAACTAAGACTTCAGGCTTCTATCACCAAGAATCACAATTTTCGTATTTCATCTTTTGCCAGTGATGCATATTAAGCATATAACCAGGTATGCTGTCAGCACACAAGCATCTAATGAAGTGAAGGGGACTCTTCCAGTGCAACACTTCCCAAAATTCCCAACATCACAAAAAATTTCTCTGATTAGACTAGTGGGTCATACAGAAAGATCGCAAACCAAGTGAAAGATCAGTGAAGCCGTGCCTCCTCCACTCTTTCAGGCACTAATAACATCAGTGTAAACAACCATGACAGTTACCTTATGGCCCGGTTTCTTCAGCTGTTATTGTTGCAGCTTGGGCAAGGTTGGCCAACGACAAGAGCAGATGCTCCCCCCTCACCTCTCACTCCAAGGAGAGGAAGAAGAGAGATATATAAGTTTAGGAAAAACTACTTTAATGAAATATTATTACCGAAATAGATAAAATATATACAAAACTGTATCAGTCTCCCAGGGAGATGTCACAGGCAGGCACTGGGGAAATTCCAGATTGGACTCAATGACTCAGGATGGAAACTAGATTCCTGATAACAGATAAGGTCCTCCTAAGACATTGGTCATTGAAGAAAGAGAGCCACTGAAGAAGAGGCCAAGTAATTGAAAAAGCACAACCTTTGATCCCTCAGCTTTTATAATGAGCATGGCAGATGGGACTGAATACCCTATTGGTCAGTTTGGGTGACCCTACCTGCCCACTCCTCCCCATAGGTGTGAACCCTCTGTGGGGTAAACAACCCAGTCAGCTGATCCTGCTTGCCTCAGCAACAAGGATAAGCAAGAGCATCTCCCACCGATCAGAAAGTTGGTCTGCCTCACCCCAAATCAGGACAGTAGACCATAGGGACAGCAAAGATGCATTTCATGATTGCTACACCAGTTACTACAAACTGATCTGATGTTATTTATTTAAAGGTTTTTTTGCATTACAAAACATTACAAGTAAGTTTTCCACACTGAGATAGGAAATAAAAAAATAAAAAAATAATTGTGTAAAATAAATATATAAAACTACTGTTTCAATCAGGTAGTTTTAAACATATTATAAACTGAGTACTTCCAAACTATGTTTACTTTGGAAGTGCATAACACCACTACAAAACCCAGCCATTTATTTAAAAACTTGTCATTTGATACAAATTATCAGCTCTTAAATATGGCAAGATTATATAGGTACAAAAATGACAGAAGTGAATACCACAAAATGTACACCACACAAGTATT
Source organism: Pedionomus torquatus (assembly GCA_013398155.1). Lineage (NCBI taxonomy): Eukaryota > Metazoa > Chordata > Aves > Charadriiformes > Pedionomidae > Pedionomus > Pedionomus torquatus. The sequence goes on from VZRU01000686.1 coordinate 6,907, forward strand.
TACTGCATTATCTTTTTCCACAATCTCCTTTATAGTGCATATTTAATAAGCACAATACACCTTCATTTGAACAGATCTTTATCAGTTCCAAGGCACCTTCCTCCCTAAGACACGGTTGGTGATTTTCTGAAAGACAAAAACAAAATAAGACAGATGAATATTACTCCTTTAAAAATTAAAAATGTTAAGCATGAAGATATTGTTAATCTCAAGGGGCAACACTACATTAAGAAATGGCTATTTACACATTTCTGCTAAAGCAGACCAGTTGTTTCTCACTTGTTGGTACAAAAACCCACCAGGCTATCCCAGCACAGGCTGTTGTAGAAATGGTCAGAAACAAGTTTAAGGAGACAGAATACATCTTGACATGAGCTGAGAGACTATTTCCAAACTTCTGGGTGTCACACGTTCCCCAGTTTGCAATACACTTATGAAAGGAAACTGGAAAGCAAGAAGAATTACAGAGAAGAGTAAACAAGCATAGTGGAAGATACAGAAAGTTTTTTCTACAATAAACTGAATAAATTAGGACTCTTTACTACAGTGAGAGGGATAAGCCATGACCAAAAGGGAAAAGGTGAAAACAACCTGAAGCAGGTGAAAAGGGAAGGTTACTGGCACACTTTTCTAAAACTAATCTGGGAAGGCGTCATATAAAATAGCTGGTAGTAGAGATTAAAGAAAGAAAACAAAACGCCACCGAATACATTGTGTGAAAAGTCAGTCTTGTGTAGTTACACTGTGGAACTCCGCGCTGCAGTGCTACAAACACCAGACATTTACACCTCACAAAGCCAGTAGACAAATCCGTGAAAGAAAAAATGCCACCAACCCAAAGATGGATTCAAAGCCCCTTGTACATAGGTCACACCAGACTGTTAGAACATCTTTGAGAAATATTGCTAATGCTGGCTCTGTTATGGTATTCTTCTCCAGGCACCTGCAAGTGTGACCCATTCTTATGGTGACAGGCAATCCAGATAATTAAACACCACATTCTGCTCAGCTAGCAGGTCACTGACATTCTGAAGCATGGAATACATGGTACACTGAGCTTCACCACAGACAAGTCCTGCCTGACCAACCTAGTGGTCTTCTATGATGGAGTGACTACACCAGTGGACAAGGGAAGAAGTATGGATGTTGTTGATCTGGACTTTGTAATGCATTCACACAATCTGCCACAACATCCTTCTCTCTAAACTGGGGAGATGTGGACTTGGCAGGTGGGCTGTTAGTGGATAAGGAATTATCGGACAGTATCATTCAGATTGTAGTGGTTAACGGCTCAATGTCTAGATGGAGAATGGTGAAAAAGCTTGGATAAGCTTTAGAAGCAGGCCCATATGAACCTCAAGTGGTTCAACAAAGCCAAGTGCAGGGTCCTGCAGCTGGGTTGGGGCAACCCCCAGTGTCAATATAGGCTGGGGGATGAAGGAATTGAGGGCAGCCCAGTCAAGACAGACTCGGGGCGCACTGGTGGATGAAGCGCTGGACATGAGACAACAACGTGCACTTGCAGCCCAGAAGGTCGACTGTATCCTGGGCTGCATCAAAAGCAGGTCAACAGAGGTGATTCTGCCCCTTTACTCCGCTCTTGTGAGACCCCATGTGGAGTACTGTGTCCAGCTCTGGAGCCCTCAGGACAGCAAAGGCATTGACCTGTTGAGTGAGTCCAGAGGAGGGCCACAGAAACAGAGGGCTGGAGCACCTCTCCCATGAAGACAGGCTGAGAGAGTTGGGGTTGTTCAGCCTGGAGAAGAGAAGGTTCTGGGGAGACCCTACAGCAGCCTTTCAGTACTTAAAGGGGGCTTCTAAGAAAGATGGGGACAAGCTTTTTAGCAGAGCCTGTTGTGATAGGACAAGGGATAATGATTTTGAACTGAAAGAGTGTAGATTTAGACTAGGACAAGGACAAGACTGTTTACAATGAGGATGGAAAAACACTGGAACAGGTTACCCAGAAAGGCGGTAGATGTCCCATCCCTGGAAACATTCAAGCTGAGCTTGGATGGGGCTCTGAGCAATCTGATCTAGTTGAAGGTGTCCCAGCTTATGGCAGCAGTTATTATATGAGATGAACTTTAAAGACCTCTTCCAACCCAAACTATTCTATGATTCTATAATATACTTCTTTAAAGTCATGTAATGTATGATAGAAGTAAGGGTAATATATGAGTTACCCAAACCTAACAGCAGTTGAAATGATACAACCATTACCCGATGTGACCTTTTGAATCACACAGATGAATGCAAGAGAGATGAATGTAAAAGGCACTTCAGCTCTTTACACACAGATACAGAGTACGCGGTATACGTGTATATAGTATAAACAGATGCTATATATAGTGTCTACATCAATACAGAATATATTCCACTTACATACATAAACATAAAAAGCAGAAAAGCTGCTGATGTGTATCTCAGCATGGAATCAGTCCCCAGTACCTCACAAAGCCTTAGAAGGGTTAAAAATGCCTCATACCACAAAACCTCTGAATAGTCCTTACAGCTTACAGGCCCTTTTGCAATCTAATAAGCAAACCCAGCTAGCAATTAGATGCTATCTCCCTTCTTTGCTCCACTTCCAGGAAGTAACAACAAAACAACAAAAAAAACCTGTTGCTGGCAGGATGGAAAATATAGCCAAAGGGATGAAAAACAAACACTAAACAAATTACTGTAAAGCAGCGAGCAAAGCGCAATTCAGTTTCACACCTCTAGAAGCATGTGCTTTTTCTTTTGGGGTAGTGACACCTTGTGGCCCATATCTTGCATAGACTCTAAAGGACATAGCCCATCCATAAATAGTTTAGTTTTCCTGAATGCTAACACATTTTTTATTTTTTAAGGGCTAGAAGGAAGAATATACATCAATATATTGATTTAAGTAGGATGAGCTTTAAGGAGGTTTCTCCCATGCTCCCTACTTACAAAAATTACAGACTCATTGAGTCTAATGGAAAAGCCTCAGCAATAGGACAAATTTGTATCTGATAAACTCATAAAATTCGTTTTCACTTCACTTCACTGGGGTTAAAAGAGTTCTTATTTATGCTGCCATCAGACCAGAAATCTGTCTGGACTAAACAGTTTTCAAAATTAAAGGGCACGCACCATTTCCTTATCTGACTGGTATAATTTCATGCTCTATTTGAAGTTAAAAGTACAAAAGCAAAGGGATACTGGGACAGAACATCACCCAGACCCACGTGCATCCTGTGATAAAAATATCTTTATTAAGATAGCAAAATTAAGTATTTTATAATTCAAAAAATTAAGATTGCCCATGCAAACCTCAGTCACTTTCCAGCACTGGAATTTTGATAAGTTTTCGATTATATATGAGCCCATTCTGTTTCCTTACACAGATCCCATCCTCAGTGCTACTGAAGCTTCTATTTCATTCTCTCTTCACCTCCCACTGTATTGCCCTGAATTGCCACTGTAGCACAGAAATGCCTTAAAACAAGCACTGACAGCCCACCCTTCTCAGATGTCCTGTATGAGCATTTTCACTTGTACTTTACAAAATGTAAGCTAATTTTGTTCATATATATATGCACTGATTTGGAGGCTTATTTTGTGCCAAATAAACTCAGTTTCATCTCATCTCTCAATTTGAACATTAAGATGATTATTCTGGGTTCCCTATACCTAATGAGACACACTGCCTGCAGAGAGCGGTATAATCCACACAGTAGCTGTCATTGCTCACACTGCAAACATACAATTCTGTTTGTTTGTTTTCTCCTCATAATACACTTTTAAAAAGCAGATGTTCTTTTTAATTCTGAAGCATCAGCCCATAAATTACATCAATATGAAATTATTCCTAAGATACCTTTAAATTCTGAGGTGAGGATGCTTCAGCAAACAACACTTGTCCACATGCATGCATGTACAGGTATGAGTACATGTTTAATTCATTGCTTCCGTTCCCAAATTTGAATCACCCTTAACCCGTGAGCCCTCAAGGCCCTGCCCTACAGAAGCAGCATGTACACTGTACTGCTAGATAATCCCACTGTACTGCTATTAGTGAGCAGAACACCTAGTTTTACTTTTACGTCTACTCCTCTACTCCTTTGGTACCAGTGACAGAAATAGAAGCAACCAGTGTCCCAGCACCATTGTGGCTGAAATATTCCTGTAGTAAATTCAGGATATAAGCACACTTCGCTAATACAACAAAGTGTTCAGCTGCAGGTACCAGGAGAGAATAAGTGCTCAGACCCTCTTTCACTACACAAATTGGACTGGCAGTTTAAGAAGCTCCACTGGCCCAACTGTTTCACTGATGCTCCTCTGCCAGGTATTAACATTGCACAGCAGAAAGTCAGCCAAGTGTAAGCCTCAGACATTCCAGAATAGTTTACCAGCAGTTTAATCTACTAAACTACACTCTGGAGTGGCTGGGACATAAATACATCTTTTCCCCATCAAGTAGTCCAGTGCTAGCCTGTCAACATCCAAAAAATTAAGGACAAAGATTTCACTAGGGATAGGTAATGCCACGAAGCACTGAGTGAGGAGTCAGAACACAAGTACTATGCTCGGCCTCCACCACTGACCCACAGACAAACTTGAGCAGGGCACTTGACTGTCTGCCTCCCTCTCCCAAGCTTTGTCCAGACACATGCCAAACAATCTTGGAAGGAACTGTCACCTGCTAGGTTTCTGTAAGGCACAAGACTCCTCTAGGTGACTGCAATTAAACTAAGAGTCAGATCTATTCCAGAGTACTGATTTGCTGTTCTTCACCAGCAATTCACAAACTTTTCACTATGAGAGGTATAGCAATAGAGATCATTTAAATGATAAAACCCTAGATTACACACAATTTTAGTCTAGCTTTTGTACCAGCCTTTTTCTTCTCCTAATACTCTGTGTCATCTTTGGAGTCATTCCACAAAATCTGTGGCTTTTTTTTTTCATGCACAATCAGATCCGCTTAGAAACTGATGCTCTCTGCAACATATTAACCAAATTCTAAACAAACCATTCACTGTATTTACAGCTACTGACTACAGCTATTCTGTATCATCAAGGAAGACAAAAAGATTACAATATTTACTGCAATGAATCATCATCCCTCTTCCAATCAAAAACACATTTATATACAAAACTTCTGATCCGATTCCCTCTCTGCTTCCAGCTGACTATGCTACTTCAAGTCAACGACTGCCAGCATTCATTAACTCTTAAGACTTTACTTCATCGGCATCCGAGACTCTTAGATTAGTGAAACAAATATGCCCTGAATATATCTTGCAAAAGCATGCCACTAGAATTACTTGAATTTGATGGTAAGAGCCCACAATCAGATTAGGAAAGTATTCTAAATAACTCATTGTGTTATAAGCCTTGACTTTTAAAATCCAATTACTGCTGTTCCCAACAAATAACTAAACTCATTATTCCAGCTCTGGTAGGACAACTAAGGAGAGAGTTGCAATTCTAAAATGGAAGTGCAACATTGAGATGCAGCCGGGGGGGTGGGGTGGACGGGGGAAATCGGCTTTAATTTTTAAGGCATGTCCTTAAACTACTGAGGCTTATCATGCAGTTTATTGCTTGCTACCAGAGCTCTCCAGAAGGCTATTTTATGGTACATGGGTTAGTTAAAGAACGAGAAGGTAAGTAAGGTTGGAATCTCAGTGTCTGTTTTGCAAACTGTTGTTTCTCATTATTTAACCCTTATTAAGTCTTAAGAGAAAGCTTAAGCATACGAATGCCTGGAACAGCTCAAAAAATGATACACTGCTCAGTTTTGGAGACAATTCTCAGAGGGGACAAGTGAACCTCCTCTGTTTTATCAGGACATTTATCACATTGTATAAATTGATACTGCTTGTTACACAGAAATTCTAGATAACTGTGTACATGGGAGAGCATAAGGACAGAAGACTCTCTCTTCTTTGTTACACATCGTGCTTAACCCAGGGGAATCTCTAGCACAGGGTTCTTCAGTCTTTATATCATCGTGTAAATCTGTGCTTTGTGTCTGTTAAACAAATACTACACAAATTAGTCAGCCAGAGAGGAAAAGCATAAGCAGCAGTTGTTAGCTGGGACAGCCGCAGCTCCCTGCAGGCATTTCCCGGCTTCATGGCAGAATAAACCAGGATTCAGCATATTCCCAGAGTAACCCAGCAAAATGGGCCCTGCTGTTTTCCTTCTCCCGCTCACCAAAATCCGCAAATCCTCACCTTACCTTTGCAGGTTGTGTGGTGAGGCCCCAGCACAGAAACTTGTGGACAAGTGCTTGAACTGCTGGATAAGTGCTTGTGATTTAGTCAGTCACACCCATCCTTGGGGATACTTTACAGCTTGCCAGACAGAGGTAAAACCACACTATCAGCTGACAAACACTTAATGATGAAATCCACAGCCCCCAAAGTTAACAAATTACCACCAGGACTGCGAGTTCTCCACTGGAGCAAAATTAAGAATGATGACTCTAGGCTTTGTTAACTATGGCTTGAAGTTAGTTGTGAATTCTGTAAGCTAAATACATCTACAACAAGAATAAAAACCTCTAAAATGTTCCAGTATAAATACTTGACCAGAATACCTACTGTTTTATAAAGCTGGGCTTTCAGGCGGTATGAGTTGTATTCCATTTTTCTCTTCTCTTCCTCTCGCTTCTTCTGTACCTCTGGCAGCTGGTCATAGATCCTTAAGTGTAAATACAAAAAGTCAAAAATAGTGACTTGGAAGGAATGAACTTATTGATATTAAAATAAAACATCCTCTGTTTAATGTTCACATTCTGTTATGAGTCACTGGCCAACCACATCATAGAAAGATTTACTTGAGGGTTTACTAGTGTCACACAGGAAAACTGTAGAACACATAGCAGTTATGAATACCAGAAATTCCCACAACCCATAATGCCTTTCACTTACAAACAGCAACTCCTAAAAGCAATACTTACAACATTAAAATGACCATAGATTATTGCTAATCATTGCTATGATTACCCAGCTGCAAAAGGTAGAGCTCCAATATCTACAAGTACAGAGCAGCCCCATTGCTCTTCCATACTGGTTATGCTGATTCTGAGTAACATGTTTATCCACCAATAGCAAAATCCTTATTACAAGAATAACCTAGTTTAAGCGATTTAGGCATTTTTTCAAAAATTCAGTATTTTCAGCATTCAACAATATTGCCCTGTTCAGGTGAATGCTTTCTCTTCTCCAGTGCTGAACTTCATAGAATGGTTAGAGTTGGAAGGGACTTCCAAGATCAAGTCATGCCCATGTCCCATGGGCAGGGACACCTCCCACTAGACCAGGTTGCTCAAAGCCCCATCCAGCCTGGCCTTGAACACTTCCAGGGATGGGGCATCCACAGCTTCCCTGGGCAACCTGTTCCAGTGCCTCAACACCCTCACAGGAAAGATTTTTTTTTCCTAATATCCAATCTAAATCTCTCCTCTTCTAGTTTAAAACTATTACCCTTTGTCCTATGATTACACTTCCTGACAAAGAGACCCTCTCCTGCAGGCTCCTTTCAGACACCGGAAGGCTGCAATAAGGTCTCCCCGGAGCCTTCTCTTCCCCTGGCTGAACAGCCCCAGCTTTTCCCATACCAGAACCAAAAAACAAGGAATGTTTTGAACTGGAGACTGGTGTTCAGTACAGTCAGCACACTATTCTGGTCTGGTTTACATCTAAAGGAGGGACCTGACACCTGTGTATCACACACTGTCTTCCCCGAATCTTCCTTTAAGATCATAAAGCTTCACTAATTTCATGACACTGGTTACCACGAAACATGCAGCTTCAAGAACATTGCTGTTCACAGGAGGTAGAAGTGAATGATGTTCAAAAATTTCAGTCCTGTAATACTTCAAGCAAGAGAAATCTTTCTATACTCTTTTCTTAATATGCTTATATGATAATTATCAAATAGGGAAAAAAAGAAAAAGCCCCGAGTTGTTACAGAGGCAATAGTGGAATATACTTTTAGAGAATATTTCATTTTTAGGTCGTGTCATGTCTTTGTATAACTACTGTTGGCACTTAAAGTATTTTTAAACACATCTATGCCTTCAACTTGTGTTATCTGGAAGTACTACAACACACTCCATTTTGAACACTGCAAATCAATACATCCCACCAGCCAGGAGAGGCATCTTTGACAGTTGTCTTGGTACAGGAAGATAAGTAATACTTCAGACTGGCAAGAGAACTGATGGAGGCAAATGTGCATGAGTTTGCACCCATTTGCTATTTTGTCAGGACAAGCTAAGTGTTGCTTGCATATTTCAAAGGAGAGAATGATGAGAAATTAGCTGGAAAACAAAGTAATCAGAAACTGCACGATAATGTGTAAGAAAGTAGGCAGAATCAAGAAAGCAAGGATCAAATCCAAATCTCAGCACTGAATTTTATCTGTTGTCTAATTCACCAATGTCTGCTAGGGAGAGCCATACACATTTGTAGCTTCTACAATCCCTCACGCAAATGCATTTACCAGTCCATTAGACTTCACAGTGGAATTGATGAGCAAGCAAATAAACACCTAACACCAAAAAAGAAGAAAGAAAATCCCAAACCAATAATAACTACACTTCTTCCAGTCAACTACCTTCCTGTGAATCCCTGTTTTCCTACTCTGCACCTCTCTTAGGAGATCATTTTCTCTAAAAATGTCAATAATCACATTACCACAACAAGAAAAAAGGAAACAAATCACATTTTTATGTTTATTTTACTCATCTCATCCTTTGCTGGAGGGCAGCAGAGAGTGCTAGGTCCATGCACATGTTACTGGATGGGGGGGAGGGATACCTCCAAGATTTGGAGTTTTGCTTTGCTACCACCTCACCAGTCTCTCAAGGCTTTCACCCTCCCCTCAATGGAATCAAGATTTTCCCCTCACAAATCGTCCCACCACAAAAATGTTTAGAACACGAAGTGGGGAATGCAGAATTGCAGGTATATTAGTTGAAAACTGTTTTCATTACCTCTAGCCAATTTGCCATGAGAAATTCCATTTATATCCTCACAGAGAATTAAAAAAAAATAATTCTGCACTCATTATAGGTGTAGATTTCCAAAGAATGGTACAGAATAAATTACTTCTCAGCTCCAACTGAGAGCTGGAGTATGATAGCAGCGAGAATAAAAAAGAAAGAAGTCACCAAGTGTGACCGCCTGAATCAGTCTACATAGAAGTCCTGTTGACTTCACTTACTATGAAATCAGAGTCTCTGAAACTACATGAGTTCAGATTCATCAATCTCCCAGTCCAACTGACCCGCACCTGAATTCTTCAACTTCAGGTAAAACATGTGGAGATGCATTCCTTGGGAAACTGGCATATTCCATTAGTTCCCTAAAAATACTTTTAAATTGCAAATGGCTATTGAAATAAAACATTTTGTCTTTTTGGAGTCTTCCAGCATATATATCAAGGGGCTTATTTTATATATTGCATATTCCAGTACATATTTTGTGGAATCACAGTGTGACTCAGGCTGGCAAGGATCTCCGCACATCAACTAGCCCAACCTTCTGCTCAAACCCAGGCTCCCTTCAATGCTAGATAAGGTTGCACAGGCCTCATCCTGTCTACCTCTGACTATTTCCAAGGATGGACATCCAACCACCTATGTGGATCCTGGTCCTTCATCATCCTTCTCATAAAAAAAAATTACTTCCTCATCTCCATGGACAATCTGTCCTCAGACACTGCCAAGAGGGAGTGCGTGGGGGGGTGTTCTTGTGGGATAGAAGGGTTCTGTCCCAAAAAGAGAGTTTGTATTTGTCATTGTTGAATTTCATAAGATTCCTCTTGGCCCTTTCCCCCAGCCTGCAGAGACGTCTAGAAACTGCAGACCTACTAACTCAATTGTCCTCCCAGTTTGGCATGACCTGTAAATCCATTGAGGTGCCCTTCATCTCACTGCTAATAACAATTACGATGCTGTGAAACAGTCCTGGCCCACAGCACTGTCGCTTTCACATAGCACAACCCCCTCCCTCCACATAGCATGTGCATTGCAAAACTTCAATGCAACTAAGCACTTACATATATGCTGAAATCCCAGCTACTTAAATATCCCTTGACCTTTGTTTTGATTCTGAAATAACTTACAGTTTCATTGTATTTTTATGAGTCTCTAATTTACTTTTAAGCGTTTCTCAATTGGTACTCTTCCAAACCATCCCCTTTCAACCTCACTATCTTTTCAAAATACAGATGCATTTTTTTATTATATCTTCACATGCTCTCTCTGTAGCAGAGGTATTCCAAATGTTTAATACACTGCTAGTGTGTATTTTATATATTAATTACTTGAGTCGAAAATAAAGCAAAAATCTGTCATAAGGTGGCTTTCTTCAAGGGTAAAAGCTTCCATATTCCTTTGGGGGTAATTATTTCTTACATAAAGGTACTTTCAATTGGTGAAATGATGCCTCACTTCCTGAACCAATTACCTATAGTTTATTAATGTTTAAAGCTATACAGACACTCCAGTGGTCCACACCCCATGTTCCTGCTCCTTTTGGGATCCAGTAGTCACACAGTTTGCTGTGGTGGTGTTTGGATGAAAGATACTGTAGCAGAATACTCAGGTTTAGTTACAGAAATCATTTTTCTAAAGCGATCTTGTTCCATGGATTTTCTAAATAGGTCCTTTCTCCCTCTGACAAAGTGCCTGCATCTCACACTGAAAAAGCTGAATTCTTTGACTGCAGATCAATTCACCCATCTCTCCTACCCGTTTACTCACGTCACTTATTTACCTGAAAGAAAATTTGCTTAATCTTACCGTTTAGATCTTTGAACCATTTCACTCTTTGGAATTGTTCTTCTCTTTTCTCTAATCAGAAAACCTAAATGGAAAATTTTGAGATAAGAGAATGGTGAACAAATCTACTTCTCACAAAGAATAATACTGCAACAATGTGATTCCTTTACAAGTTTTGGATTCTTATAGACAATAATGTTAAATAATTGTAACACTTTTATTGAAAATACACACACCCTGAAGTACAATGTGGAAAATCATTAATTCCTATAGAACGTAAAGAGCAGAACCACGCAGGTACCTCTGTGGGACAGCATGTGATTTGCATTCCTGTGGGCCTTTCTTTTCTCTGGAGGATTAAATATTTCTTCTCGTTCGGACTGCAGTACACTCTGTATCTTCCTTTCCTCCATTACAAGCTTCAGATGCTTCACACGCTCTCTAGAGCGGGAGATGAAATCGGGGCGATGCACTGCAAGAGCCTCCTAAAATGGGGTGACAAAGCAAAGGTTGTAGTGGCCAGATGGACTCCCTATGACTGGATGGGAATAATAAAAATGTTTAACACTATTGCCAAAGCATAGAAAAATAATCCCAAAGTAGTATTTGGTATAATATACAAAATGTCATATCCTTAATGCTGGGTAGATCCTCAGAGATCTTATTTAACAAGATATATGTCAACAAACAGAAAACTAACTGGCCAAAAAGAAAAAAAAAAAGTGGCAAGAGGGCACCAATCTCTTCTCAAAAAAGCATAGCAAAGTTCACAAAGGTGAGCCCATAGCAGATTCTGTCACTTTCATTACAGTCTCATTTGCTATAAATCAGTGAGCATATCAACATCAGCAATTCATTTCAGATCAGAAGTGGAATTTTAAAACCAATCTCCTAGTACTTCTGTTTGCCACACTTTAATTTCTATCATAGAGCAGTATCTGAGATTATGAGCAGATGCAACAGAAACTTCTGAAGTACAACTAAATTAGCAGTTCCTCAATTAGATTTCACTTGCTGCAGACAAACTTCAAAAATATTTCTGTAAGCTATATCTGTATGTTTCCACAGATACTAATAATCACACTTGATCTGAAGTGCACACACTATTTGCATTTGCATATATATACATACACATACAGTATTTTCACTTTATGAATCAGAGCCCATTTTAATCACATACTATGTGCATGACACTATTATTTCTACATGAAAGCAAGTATGAGTTCACATTGTGTCAGCTACATTCTTTTCAATTATGGAAGAAAAATTATTTAAGCCTTAAAATATTAGGCTGATTCAAACAGAACAGCATACTGTGGAAAGCCAGATTAATATAACCAACCAGGACTGACAAATACACTGCATTTCTTGATTTTGCCATTTTTTTAAAAAAATATTTTTATTAAGTTGGAGCAGTCTGTAACATGTTGACTTCCACTGATTATAAAGGTGAAATAACCACACAACAAAAAAAAACACCAAAATATGGCACAAAATGTGTTTCCACAAGATTCAGCATAACTCCTGAAATCCTACAGAGATCCCAGCAGCCTTTCAGCACAGACTGCCTTTACCTGTAGTGTAAGCTTCACAAACGGTTGCAAAGACCTGTTCTCAGCATGTCTTTCTGGAACTGCTGGCTGAGTCATGTTGATGTGCTGCTGCTCTTGCCAGTTCTTCTCTCGGAGAGGCTCTCTCCAAGGCTTTGTGCTGGTCAATGGTTCAAACCAAGAGGGACCAGGACCATAAAAACAATTGGAATGGTTTTCCTTCCTAGATTCAGATTTCAAGTCTTCTGCTTGGACAAACCATGACATTCCTGTTAAAAAGATCATAAAAGATAATCAAGATTTGTAGACAACATGTGTGCCTGTTTTCCATCTATGGCCCTTCGTGTCCAAAGTCTTACCTAAACACAATCAGTGGCCTGACACTGTAATAAATACTCACTTCATTTTAATAACAGCTGAACTCCATAGCAGACATCTTTGTCAGTTTCAACACAATTCCCTTGCCAAGTGTCAGAAAACCAGCAAGTCATTATCAAACAATACTTCTAAAAAGGCACAAAATGGCTTAGTTTGCAAGTTTCTCTCTTAATAGAAAGAATAGTTACCTACCAGCAGCTATACATTTTTAAGAAGCCTCTGTGCTGTTCTAAGTCCTATGTTTTTTTTTATAGATGTTTTTGAAGATCAAATGCTCTAAATCTTCTAATTTTTAAATATGTATATAAGAATCAGATTGCTCACAGTTTACATACATAAAGGGATTTGAATACATCAGCTAGTATGCTGAAGAGATATTCTAAATTTTCTAAATTAAACCTCTATGACAGAGAATGATTTGTCCCCACAACAACAGCAATGATGACTAAGGTAAACATTTTTAAACATTTCATCACAACATTATGAAGACTGACAGGAAACTTGGGAAAAAAAAAAACAAAACCAAACAAACAAACAAAACACCAAACCAAAATAAACCACCAGTCAGGAGGCTACACCATTAGCCCAAAGATGCAATTCTATCTAAAAGTGGGAAACAAGAAAGAAGTGTAGTTCTTCTGGTACCACAATCTTCCCTCAAGTATTTTCCAAAAATTCTTTAAAGCCTCAGAACATGAAGCAGTAAATACAGGTTATAGTGATGAGTTATACAGAGCTTAACACAACTTCTCATACCTTGAAAAATCAAAAATTGTCTGCATGATTCCCATCTCATTTACCTTTCCTTGTGTTATTCCCAGCTTCTTATTTACTACCCTTACTTCCTAGATTGCACCTAACAGCATAATTGAAGATGCCATCATAACACAGCAGTAGAATCACAGAATTCTAGAAATACAGAATGGTTGGAGTTGGAAGAGACTTTAAAATCATCGAGTTCCAACTCCCTTTCCATAGGCAGGGACACCTACCACTAGACTAGGTTGCTCAAAGCCCCATCCAGCCTGGCCTTGAACACTTCCAGGGATGGGGCATCCACAACTTCTCTTGTGAGACAGTTCCAGCGACTCATCACCCTCACAGTAAAGAAGTTCTTTCTTGTATCTAATCAAAATCCCTTATTTCAGTTTTAAACCGCTACCCCTCACCCTATCACTACATCCCCTGATGAAGACTTCCTCCCCATCTCTCATGTAGGCCCCCTTCAGGTACTGGAAGGTCTTTATAAGGTCTCCCTGGAACCTTCTCTTCTCCAGACTGAACAAGCTCAGCTCTCTCAGCCTGTCTTCACAGTGAGGTGCTCCATCCCTCTGATTTTTTTTGTGGCTCTCCGCTGGGCCCAATGGCATCCCTTCCCTCTAGCATGTCAACTGCGCCACGCAGCTTGGTGTCACCAGCAAATTTTGCTGAGGGTGCACACTATGCCACTGTCCATGTCACCAACAAAAATGTTAAATGGTAGAAAGCTCACTTCTCACTTTACACAGAGTTTTTCTTTAAAGTTCATTTATTAAAAAGAGTAAGGACCGACTGTACTAGTGACAGACTAATCTGTGTCCTAGCTAATCCTTCTCACATATTTTCCTGGTTGCTGTTGAGATGGGCAGCTTCTCTGGTCTGCAGAGAAACCGTTATTTTGGACTGACCTTGTGGTAAATGCAGCCTGTTCCTTTTTGTCTGTTTCTCCACAAAAAAGTAGCCCGGCTGTCCCTTCTGCTTATCCTTGCTTCCTGCTGCCTGATGATCTGTGACCATACCATCTGACTCTCCAAAAATACCATCAACACAATGCCAGGATTCCTGTGGCCGTTGATTTAGCTGGCTAGATCTGGGGGTAGGAAAAGTCAGACCAACATCTCGAGTGTTTTTCTTAGTTGCACTGTTCACAATCTCCAAGTCTCCTGTAGTTGAAAACAAAGCAGTAACATCTTATTCCAGAGCAGCTGGAAGTACTTCAAACATCAACATGTGTGACATGCGTAGTTCAGGTGGTGATCCTCAATTTTTACTTTGAAGCTGAAGGATCACTTTATTTCCAGATTCCCAAAGGAAAATCTTTTATAATGCTACTTCCAATTCAAGGGGAGTTTAAAGTGACTCGGGATTGTTACTATACAATTATCTGAGTAAAATTAAGGTGGTGTAAACCAAGCACCTCAGGCAAAGCAAGCACATATAAATAGAGGTGGGAATTAAACTTGAACCAGCTACATCCCTTACTGGGGAGTTAGTGGACTCTGAAGAGCTGACTTCCAATCAGCTGCTGAAAGACACACTGGCAGGTCAGCACACAGTTTCACCTTTTGGACAACAGAACTGCAGGCTTTTCTGGAACTGTTAGTTTACGCACTGCGTGCCACACAAAGCTACATTTTAGTTATAGAGGACTGGTTTGCCCACAGCACCACAAGTATTTAACAAAAACATATGAAGTGAAAGGCATCAGCTAACACTCAAAAAGCCATAATGTGATCTTGAAAAAACTTTTCTGATTCAATCCACTTGCACGTGAAAAAAAGTAATAAATAAATAATTGATGTCTGATGAATAAAACAAAGGCATTACTTAATCTTATGATGGCAACTTGTCATGTAAATAAAAGCAATGAAGAAACTGATAAATGCCACCAGAAAAACCCAAATGCAGAATTGCACACCAGCTTACGTTTTTAAATAGAATATAACATCCAAAATATTATCAGGAAGAATATGAAACACTGCAGTTGCCTTCTGAAATAGCATATGCCTACAAAATGTATCCTGCGAGTAACAGATGTCTTGCGGAGAAAACTATATATAAAAAATACAGTTAGTCCACCTTTACTATCAAAACGGATCAGAAGCTTAGGTTGATAAATTTACAAGTAATAAAATTTGCCACTAATCAAGCAGACCAAGAAAGGAAACGAAATGGCTCATTTTAATTAGAACCTAACATCTTTCTCTAAAAGCATTTGAAATATGCTCTGTGTACACACCCATGACTATAAACACGCAGACTTCGGAGAACAGTTTCCAAAGAGATGAAAAACAGAAGGAAATACAGAAAAGACAAGTCTGGAATTCAACAACTCACCTGCTTGGATACCTTTGTTTAGCATCCGTGTCCGTCGCTTGTTACTAAGAGCAGAGCTTGGTCCCCAAGAACTGCTGCTTGCAGAAGTTGAATCCAATGAAAGGGAGATCGCCTTCTGGGGGAGGGCACGGGGGGGAGAAGGAAAGAGAACATAAGTTCCTGCTAAATGATTCAAAATGAACAGAAAATGAACAGCCATCACTCTTTACTTGTTCTAGCTTGATTCTACTACTATTTAGATGTTTATCACAGCTTGATTAGTGTCTCTTATTACTATGCCACACAACAGTCAGCCTTGACTCAATCCTCACACACCAATGCTCTTCTGCATCCCATTCCAGTCAGATTGCATGGTTTCTGTAGGCAAGAACTTGCCTGTGATCAGATTCTGGATAGTGCTAAGCATCCTCCAGTTTGCTTGTCCAAAGTTCTGACAGGCCACATTGTGTCATGGACAGACTTATAAAAACCCTTCACTGTACACAAGATCACTTGTGAGCTGCAGTTTCATGAAAGACCACAAAGTGCATGAAACATGTCTGCTTTGGAAAGACGGCAAATAGACATCTAAACTGAATCCTGTATTCCTACCAGAAAACTTTAAAGGTTGCTGGTTTTGTGAGAGGGACAAACTGTCTTGAATGATTAACATGTTGCTTCATAAATTCACATTTTAAATCACATTGCTTTATCCCATTGGCACAGAACAAAGTCCTTTCAAAACATTGGAAGTTCTCTCGCCCTGTGATCCTCATTACAGAAAGTTCTCCACGTGATAAAAACTAAAGTCAATAAAAACAAGAAAAAGGAGGCGTGATAAGATCATGGCTTAGGCAAAACACTAGAGATCTTCACCATTTACACAAACACAAGTTCCAGCTGCAGGGATGCAAGCAGCACAACTTTGTTATAATGAATTAATCTAAATTTTAAGACATGTTATAGCTTTATAGCCATTTAAAAAGGAATACACTCTGTAACGCATCTACTCCAAAAGCTTTTTGATTATATAAACCATAGAGAAGGTTACTGCTTTATTAACAGCAATTAACTGACAGTGCTTCCCCAGGCATCAAATCCAACAGCGCAGCACAGATCAATCTCTGCAACTCTGCTGAATTTAATTTTTAATTATGAAACAGATTTTTTTCCTTGATCATAGCAATTAGTATCCTATTAGTAACTCATAATGCCAGCCACGATGGAAATGAACAGAGGCTCCTTTATTACCTTTTTTTATTGAACCTCTGCTATCACCACATCAATGCAAAACACAGTTTCATTTCAACATTAAAAGGAGGCAATTTTTACTCTTACATATACTGGCAAGAACTGTTTTTTACTTTCATAAAGCTATTTCAATTCTACTAGAGTGCACTAGACAGATGTATATAGATATGTATCTTCTTTCAGAGAACAGAAGCAAATTTGAATACACGATCAGCAAAAAAGACGACAGTGTAAAGTAAGGAAAAAAAACCAAGCTAAGCCATTTACATGCACATGCATATCAGCCTATAGAAATAAATATAAGCAGCTATTCAATACTGAATATTGACAGGCACATTCCTATTTGGACTAGAATATTCAGTGCAGTGCTTTCAAAGCCCCTCAGCAGCTGAATAGCACAACCTTTAGCTTTGTACCTGCTACCAGATGGCAGCTTGAAGAGCGCTTTAGAAATAACAGAAACTGGAATAGATAAAAGCCTTCTGGGACGGGTTCAGCATCTATAAATAAAAAAAGCTGTAACCAAGTTTTCTGGAAGCAGAGCTGACAATAGGCTCTCATAAAAAACTGCTACAAAATGCAGCACTTGCCTGAAAGATTTGTACAGTAGTCTCTCTAGAAGTAGGGTTTCTACTATAAAACAAATATCTGTCTCTGAGCCACAGATATTTGCAACTAAAATAAAAATAAAAAACCCCACCCTCCTCTTGAATTCTGTTCTGCCAAGTATCACAGAAATTACCAAAATTTGAGTTTTAGAATTAAGTCTGCCATTTTGCCATAAATTTTCTCTTGCTCCTTACTTGAGGTGGGTCATGTATCTATATGTATTTTTAAAAAAGAACACTACATCAGCAGATAAAAGACACTGTTTCCTAAAACTATATAGGTGCAATGCAACATCAAGCACCAGGATCAGTAAGCCTTTATTCTCATTTAAGTATTACTGCAATCAGTTATCTCATGGGTGATTTTAAACAGCAAAAGATTACATGTTGTTTTTAAGGTCCAAATAGACATTGAAAGATTGCTCTTATAAATGGAATATGGAATAAAATCATCTTCTAAATACTACAATCATGCAAGAAATGCTGGATCCTAATTTCATTATTAGATGGTCAAAATTAATATTAATGGTCCTGATTGTTGCAGAGTTTATGACAATTTTATTTTACCTTTAAATAACTATTGTAAATAAAAAAATAAATAAAAATCTTTTTTAAATCATCGACACTCCAGGAAAGGCAGAGTTCTTTGAACTACATAGATCAAAGACAGAAACACACTATATGAAAAACACACTCTGGAAAATTTTAAATTACTCTCCAAATAACAAACCGTACTACTATACAGAAGTTCAAGAGTTCCTATAAAGATAAGTTAAAATTGTTTTTTAGTCTAACTAACCACATACCTGGATCTCCTTCCTTTTCCTGTGTCTCTCAGAAGAAACCTTTGGATATTCTACATCCACTGCTTTGCCACTTCCCTCGTTCCGCTTTTCAGAGCGAGTTTTCTGGTGGTTGATGGTATGATAAAGCTGGGAGAGTCTTGGCGATACCCGCACTCGTTCATGCCCAAAAGCCTTGATCAGCCTGGCAGTGTCAATGGTGGAAATGGAACTGCTCACCTCAGTCTGAGTAGTGCTTTCCATCTCTGTTTGGGTTACCACATCTGATTCTGAGGTGGTGGAACTGAATGTGGTGCCATGATGTCTACTAAGCCTTGTCTCTGAGGAAGCGTCACTAGCAGTTTCCAAGTACTGCTGGTGCTCCAAAATTTTGTTCATGTGAGAGATAGTTTTTTCTCCTGGCCTAATTTTCCTGAGCTTAACAAGGCTATTTTTATCATGGTTGATGAGTGGTCTTTCTTCAACATGTGTTGCACCAGACTCTAAGCTACTTTCAGACATGCTCTTTTCTGGCAGTCTTACTTTCTTAAGCTCTCTCCCCTTTATTTCCCTTTCAGAAACATTCTTTTCAGATTTTGTTGTTATTAGTGTATGCTTAATAGGATTCTGAAGGACCCTGGCCAATCTATCGAGACGTTCAACAAGGGACAGCTCCCCATTACTCCTAAAATTATGGTGCTGGTGCCTCTTCTGGCACTCCAAAAACCTAATCCAGAGTTCATCTAAGCTACCACTAGAGTGGGTTCTGTGTTTTGGTGGTAGGTTTTTCTCCACAGTCTCACTGAGGCAAGTTGTTTGGCTACGTGGCAAAGGGTAACTTTTAGCTGCCTTTTGTTCTGCTTCTCTTCTGCCATGTTGAAGTAGGTCCTTCCCTGACGTTTCATTCCTCAAAGATGTGTTAATATTTAGATCCTCATTCTTGCTGTAATCTCCTTCTGCAGCGAGTGGAAAGAACTCATTTTCACTATCTTTTTTATGAAAAGTGGAGAAAACACATTGATTACCATGTGCTTTTTTCCAATTCTGCAAGACAGCCCTTGAGGAAGGTCTAGCATGTCCAATACCAGAACTGTCTTCTGACAGCTCACTGTTAGACAAGAAGTAGCTCTCACACATGGGCATTGGATGATGAAGGTAGAACTGTGCAGGTTTGAAGACTGAATGAGTGGTTTTTACAGACTTTGAATGATCTGTGTGTTCTAGAAGAGAAAAAAAAACAGCTTAAATTTTTGTTTCTTTACAGGGAACCAAGTAGCAAACAGCAAATCTTAAACAGGATGATTTTCATGCTAACACTTTCCAATCACTTCAAAGGATCAAATCAGGAATCACTGAAACCATTCCCAAAATGCAACAAACTTAGAAATTAAGTTTCAGCATTATTACAAGTACATAAAAAATATTTTCTATCCTCTGCAACACAGAATCCAAGAGAATATTATATCCAACTGAGTCTGAAGGGGGAATCTAGATACACCACAGGTGAGTAGGCTCCAGATCAAAATTTGGACTAAGGCTTTATTTATATTTATAGAAACTCATGAAAGGATGTAACTCCTTTTGCCTCTTTTCAGACAAATGTCCACAGACTACAAGTGTCCCCTAAGGCTATGCCTTAGGAACATCATCTCATATATAGTGCTGTCCTGAATTATTTAGAAGACAACCAACACCACTTCCTGTCCAGCCCCTAGAACCATCTCTGATAGCATACCAAGATCTAACCCTGCTTTGCTTTCAAGTTCAGATGACACATTTCAGTTCAAAGCAGCAGTGAAATTCCACCCCCCCGAACATGCTATTATCTGAAATTACAAAGGACTATATGCAGAAATCCAATTATAAACTCATTTGTCATAGACATACGTTAAGTATGCATGCAGCGTGTGCCAGCAGAAATATACTTCAAAGTAATTTTAAAGTTGCTTGCAAAATACTGTGAAAAAAACTTTCAAAAAATAGATTTTTAAAAAGTAAAAATGGGTTTCATATTATGTTCTCTGTATGATGGCCTGAATTATAAGATGAACCATGAAGGCAGAAAATAGGAACTACAGAAACTAGTGCTAGAATGATTTCTCAGGCTCCTAATCTTATTGCAAGATATTCCATGCCAATTTAGGCAAGTATAGGCGATTGAAAGATGCCTTATAGAACAGTAATAGCTTTAACATAAATTAAAGAGTTAATACAAAAAAAGAACAGTCCATTTACTAATTGTAACACCAGCAACTAGGTAATGGAGAGCTGTCAGCAAAGGCCTATCAAGCTCCATTAATGGCAGGAATCCTGCTCATACTAGCTTTTCTCTAGCTCTCCAACATTCCTCCCAACTTTACTTTTTGATTGTATTTTTGTTATTTTGTTTCAAACAGCTTTGTTTTTATGACTGTGATCTGTTGATGAAAGCAGAACTGGAAACAAGGTCTTCCTTTTTTCATTTGAGCACACTATGCAACTGATTTAGAATAAGGGTGGCAAGTACCACAACCAAGGAGGAAAATACTTTCCCACCTCATCAACAATCACAAGCTGTGGTTTTAGAAAACATCAATTCCACATGGGAAAAAGAGTAATGCAAGATAAGCTCAGAAAGGATTATGATTACATTAATTTATATTATTAATACTTTCTCATAAACCTTGTTTTTATTTAGTCACTTGTTTCCCTTGTATTTTATACATAGCTTCCCTTCCCAACATAGAGATGCTTTCAGTGTAGCATCAAGATAATGAATAGCACATGCAGACTCAGGCTCACTAACTCTGAAATTGGAGGAATTTGTCATTCCATACAAGGTCAGTGTTTATATGCTCATGTAAGAGGATTCCTCCACACCCTCCTGACAGATGAGATGAGACTTGAGAATACTATGCAAAATTTTTGCTATTTTTGTATTTTTAAAAAGTTATCAACAAAATGGAAGGAATGCAATTAGGCAAAAAATACGTTTATAGAGAGAAACTTTTTTTAAAAAAAAAAAAAACAAACCACAACCGTAACTTGCATAATTTTTAAGCTCTAGACAAGTTCTGTGGATAAACTTTTATTAGACCATCTAAAAATATAGTTGAAAAAGTCAGAAAATATTTTAGACATGCAAGTCTTTCTTCAGAAAGCTTGCTTAAATTTCCAACTGTACTGCCTGGTTTAACAAGAAAATTATTATTGCAGTTCTTTTCTTGCTTGTGTCTTTAGACAATCACAGCTACACAAAAGTACTATTAGATAATTTTATATTAACACTCATGTTCCCCATTCATTTTTATCAAAGCTATTCAGAGAAACAGGTATGCATCAATCTCTGCTTCAACATATTCTGTTACTGCAGATTCTTGTTCAGAGAACTCATTTCTATAAATGCACTCTTTGTTCAGCTCTGCCACCATGACCCAGCAGTCTTCTTTTGAGTTACCCACAGTGAATGAAGAAAAATATTTTTCATCTTACACCATGTATTTCCATATCCTTGCTTTTTATAAACACTCACAGGGAATTATTTCTTCCATTAGAAAAACTAGGTTAAGACAACATTGTCTTTATAGTTGCACTAATTCAATTACTGGTCCTATGTATACTTACTGAAAAAGTAAAATGACCACAAAATAATGAATTTCAGTGTGTCTTATGAAATCATCTTAAATTATCTCCTGGAAATAAAAATTACCTAGTGGAAATACCAAAATCTCCTTATTCTGAAGAGAAAAGCTTCACAGAATATCCCTTCTAAAGTTGAGAATTAAAAGAATCAGAAGGAATCCCTAGAAATATATGAGCATGGCTCTGGGGGGTGACCTTACCCTGGGCACATTGAGTTGCCTGCTTTAAAAGGACAACAATAATCACACTGAGGTACTCCATAAAAATCTGTTTCATTAGTCCATATAACAAGTTTATGTGATAGTAAGAAGAATGTATGGGCTCCAGAAAACCCTACGTATGTGAATACCTAGAAGAGAGCAGGAAATCTGCAATTCAAAATCCATTATGCTGTTGTTCATATGTTTCAGGTCCCATCCCTCATTAACAGCAATAATTATATTACCTCCTTACAATTTGTCCGCTCTTTGTGTAATATAGTACATACTGCAAAATACCGCACTGTGCAATAAAAAGCTTCTCTGAGGAATTAATAGCTGCATTTAGGAGAGATGGTAACCACTCAGCAATTTTCTGTTTACAGTTACTTCTGTCCAGGAACAAAATGCAATTCCCAAACTCAACAAAAATCCTCATCCCTCCTCAGTCTCATGAAAGTTTATTAGCTACTCAAAATCCCAAAATGAGGTTTTTTATGAAAGGAATGTCACATAAGGACTAATCTTAGCTACTGTCATGAGAAACAGTGTCAAAATCATCAGACTGCACCATGTAATTTCATTTACTCATCATTCTCAGCAAATAAAGCCTTAAAGTAGGCTATGAGAGTATTAAACTCTGACCTTCATCATTCAAGAGTACCATCCAAGAAGGTTAATGGAGGGGAGAAAGAAAGAGTCATCAGTCAAAATTAAAATTGAGTTAAATACCAGCATTAGAGATACTTGATGTGACACCACATGTGCCCGTGTGTATTTGTGGGAGGGAATACAACTCCAACCCAATACAGAGTCATCTCACCTGCTTTTATTTACCAAGGGATTTCCATCATTTTCCCCATGGGCATCCTTTATACACAAAGGAGACACTGTACTTCACAAACCTAAGTGTGCCTAAAAAAAAACAACAAAAAACAAACAAACAAACAAAAAAAAAACCACACAAACAAAAAAAAACAAAAACAAAAACAAAAAAAAAAAAAAAAAAA
>VZRU01000686.1:30194-107740 GCA_013398155.1 Pedionomus torquatus
AAAAAACACCAAACTAACCCAAAGCCAAAAAAAAAAAAAAAACAAACTTACAAAGGGCCACTGGAATGCTACCAAATACTAACATCCAAGTACCTGGGCAGTCAGGGAGAAGTAGCAAGATGGGGAAGAGAAAAAGGAGTTAAATTCAGCATCTTCATCAGATCATCAGTAATACCAAAAGACCAAATATGATAGAACCTGAAACGTAATTCTTTTGCTCTACTTGTTTTTGTGCGTATGAAAACACATGTAAAATGGAACACACACTTTAACTACCTGAGGAATCTTCCAGCGGTATCATTTGCTCCTCAGCCCAGGCTAGCTTGGGCTTGGCCATCTTACTGTAGATTCTTTCTTTGTGCTTGATAACTGTACTGTCTGGAGCAATATCATCCCTTAAACCAAGCATGCTTGCCGGAAGCCTTGGAGGAAGAGAATCGTTTGACCCTGCAGAGATAGAGAGCAATAATTATGAGTAAAAAGAGGAAGCAGAAAAAATAGATATAGAAATTTCACAACAAAGACAGATGTCTGAAAGAAAGCCTATTATCCAAGTATTAGTACCAGTATGTTCACCAACCAACAATCATGATCCCTAGTGAGCAGTTCCAGCAACTAACACAGCAGCAGTAGGTCTTGTGCCACATTGTTTTCCCTGATCTTTGAAGACAAGGCTTTTCCCAGAGAGGTAAATAAATTTTACCTATTCTGCTAATGAGTACAGAAGAATACAAGGATAGATACAAATACAGAGCACCCAAACTCCCTCCTGCTCACATTAAAATTCCGGACATTTTCACTGACTGATGTAAATATGTATTTTCCGAGCTCAGAATAGCAATGGAGAAAAACTGGAAGGCAAGGATAGGTCTGTATAAACTCTAAACAAGAATTGAAGACAGCAGCAGAGCTCTCTTACTATCATACCACTGTTTCCTAATGTCAGAAATCTAAAATAGCCCCTAACTTATTACCTTTGTCAACACCACCTGATTACATTCAGCAGACTTACTCTATTTCCTTCTGCTACTTACTTGTGAGCTAAGAATCCTAGCTGCAGCACAGAGTTTAAAAGACAAAACTTATTTTTTGATTCTGCTGTATATTTCCTAGAACCTTGCACTGCCTCATATGCATGTTGAATTTTTATATCTACCATCATAGTTTCTGCAAAACAACAGACTCGCATCACATTTGTTTCTCTTATTTTGACTGTATTAAAACAGACAGACTGGAAAAAGGTAATGATCAGACACCCATAACCGATTACAAGCACAATCTATGGCTACAACAACTAACCTATGCACTTACTGTCACTTTTGTATCAACCTACTTCCCCGGGGCACATCTCTCAGGAACTGGACATATCTGTAATACTAGCTTTGTCTACAAATATTGTTGGATGTCAAATAGCTCTGACTGAAAACAACCTGCAAACAAGATCTGTAATACTTACATGATGCGTTCTTTATGTATAGGAGAGAACTGAAAAATAACAGTAAGCAAAGCAGAAGAAATTGATGAACCACAGAGCATGCTTTCCTCCAGTAAATGAGGAGGTGTTTTTACTGGGATATGGGAAGATGCAGGGAAGAGGTGAATATAGATTTTTAAACTACAGTTATGAATGTTGTTGTTTATAGAAAGGCTTTCTGCACTGAAGTCTCTTAATACAGAGGAAAGAAATTTAGTATTGAGAAAGCTATTACCTGAAATATGTATTGCCATTATGCACATATTTCAGAATACACACACAGCAAATTAATAAAAAAGAATGTACGTCAGAGAACCCAAAAGAAGGAGAACTGGCAGAGATATGAAAGAGTCCAAACTGAACAGTAATTCCCAGAGGAAACTAAAGAATTACCAAGCTGTATAACATTGAGCCTTGTTTCTTTTCACTGCCAGAATGAAGAACTAACATTCTTTTCATCAAAGAAATTGAGCCTTCAGTCAGGACTCATATCTTTGTGTTATAAAGTGGTGTAAACATGAACAAAGACATTTTTCTATTACAATCAATCTACTTTCTCTAAACTGGTAAGAGAAAAGAGCTCTGAGCTCAACTGAGACAATTCTGCATAAGAAATAAATATATTTTGATCCATGATCTACAGCTGTCATTTTGCACCTGGAAGACCTAAGATAAATAAATACCTGAGTGAGAGCTCTCCACGCTGGTTTCTGACCCAACTGGAGAAGCTTTGGATCCTGCTTTTACATAAGGAACATAATACATCCCAGCACTTCCAGAAGGCTTATACGGCAGCAATAAGGGCTGATCTGTGGGGATGGAAGGCAAAGCGGCAAAGCAATGAACAGAAGTCAGGCTTTAATTCTTTAATCCAACTGAAGATAAAAGTAACAAATCAGGACCCAAGGAGACTGCTAAAGATGTTCACTTTGCTAAATCTGGAGAAATAGCATACTCTTTAGGAAAATAAATTGTAATTATTAATTAATACTTACCTAATGGTTAGAATGTTGACTGCCACTTACCTAGAAAACATAGCTTTCTTACCTATTCAATATTAAATTTGTGAGTTGGGTGACAAACACTGACTTTTAAATAAGCATGAATATTAGTCTCTCAAGTCAATAAAACCAGTATGGAGTCACAACAGAAATCCAGCAAATGTCTGGACCAAAACATTGACTGACTTTTTTTGTGGTCTGATATAATGAAAGAATATACTCTCTCAACTTGTGCTATTTTAAACACCTTGAAAACAGAGATACAAAGCCAGGAGCCCAGGAAAAATCCTCAAAACCACCCAAGTGTATGCGTATCAGTACCATAAAATACCAGTGTGGGAAACCACATTTCAACAATCCACATTTGCCCATCAACAGTTCTAAAAGCCCTCCACATTTTCTATTTTATTTTGCAGAAAACAGTGACATGCATATTCTCCTCTTAGCTTTAGTACTACCTTGACTAGAGAGTAAATCAATAACCAGACACATCTCTTGATAAACTCCAAGCAATGAGCTAAATAAAATTATCTAGAAACAAATGTCAGAAAATTTTCTTGAACCAGACTTGTACCTAACAATTTCAGTTCCAGACAAACCTGAACCAAAACTGTATTTATACAACTCCCTATATACAAGACTGCAGAGCTCAAGTTTAAGGGTTGTCGTTTTTCCCCATATGAGCAAATTTAAACATCAAAACTATCTCAAGAACATTACTTTCACAAAAGGGCTGGCTTTGCTTTTGTTTTTCAATACCTATAAATATCTCATATTTGAAAATATGGAAATCTACATTTAAGACACTAATTTTCTTATCACTCTGACCTGGGAAACAGGAATTCTTTTTAAGGGATGAAGTTGTATTGTTGGGAATTTCAAGTGCTTTCTGAAGAGATGACTGGTGGACAGCATTTTCACTGTCTTGTGAATTAACATAAATTTCTGCTGAAAGGGTTGTTTTCTCAGGACTTTCTGTTGTTATCTGAGTGGTAGCATCAGAAGTACTTTTCTCAGTCTTTGCAGAAACTACAGAGTCAAAGATATTCTTCGGACTACATCCCCCTGAACCCAGAACAGTGACTTTTGGTCTCTCACTGCTTTGCAGACACAGCTCTTGCTCTGCTCTGCTTGTAACAGAGGAAGGCACTAGGCAGGGATCTGCTGAAGACACTGGCATTGGGAAAGATGAAGGTCTTTGATCTTCTGGAATAAGGTTCGCAGTTGATGCTGTAGAAACAGCTTCTAGTAAAGTTTCTGGAGTTTTTAAAGACAATGGTTGAGTATTAACTTCAGGTTTATACCATGATCTCATCTCATTTTCAGTATTCAAGTCACCATGCAGATCTGAGTTATTACACTTTGAGGAAAGAGTTATGTGGACACAAGACAGTACTTTCTTAGCTGGTGATGAAGGAGATACAGACGTGGTGGATAAAATCTCACCTGCAGATGAATAGTGAGATGTACCGATTTGCTCTCTCACATCCTCTTTCTGAAGAGATACTTCATCAGAAGGACTTTTCTTCTCTTCTTCAAATAGCTTAATATGGGCCTTCAGCAAATCAGTTTGTACAGCTGGATCTGAACCTTCTAAGTTCTCATACAATTGGATGTGGCCAGGTGGGCTGCTTTTCTCCTGCTGATAAGAGCTTATAGAATGGGGTTCGCTAAATCTACGCATTTCTTGAGTGAATCTTATATTGCAGTCAAGTCCCAGGAGTCTGGCACTATGCCTGCCTAATTCAGTCACATCTTGAGGCAGAACATGAGAATTTTTTGCACTAACGGTCTGTCTTTTATCAGCACGGATTCTTACAGAATCCTCATCTGACAAACCGTCTGTTTCTTCATAAGCTCCAACTCTGTTACTGTCAGCAGAGACATGATGAAACCTGTCTTTCTCAGCAGTAAAAGCAATCTCATCAGACACTGAGCCAGCAAGCATTGGACTTGAAGGAGGACAAGTCTTAGATATTTCCCAGTGCTGTTTGTCATGGCTCTGTTCCTCAGTGCTAGAAGAGCCAACCTCCAAAGGCATTATCCCATCAAGACCATCTCTAGTAAGACTGCTGCTGAGTACCATGGAAGTCAATGGTGACTGCAAACGTTTTCGGGATGAAAAGGTGATAGAAGTAATTTGCTTAGCCATTTCTTCAGAATCCTTTTCCATAGACAGCTTCTTCTGAGCTGGTAAGTGGACTTCTGCTGCTGAAGACACCATTGCACATATGTCTCTCTCCATCTGCAAGGGTGGATGAAGTTCAACAACAGCACCAGAATGAGTAGTTGCAACTGTCTGATATTGGTTGCAAATAGGTGTTTGAACAGTACTCAAAGATTTAAACTGTGTATCCTTCAGCAGGCAACAATCAGAAGGATCAGCTGTATATAATGGCACTATTTGTTGTGAGCTTGACTCTAAAGACTCCTTAGTCTTGATTGCTTGTGTTTGTCTGTCAGTTTGAAATCTTTTGTCACTTGAAGATTTGAAATGCTCCGTTTTCTGTTCCTGATTATTGCTACGCTTAGAAGCAGCTTCCAAACTGCATCCCCGTGAATCCTGAAAAATACAGAAGAATTGATATAGGTTATGTGGATAGCCTCCAGCCCTTGACAAAATTTGGATCACAGAATTCAAAGACTGACTAGTGCTGCTGTCAGTAATCAAGAGTCTGTCATCATGAATGAGCACACGCTCTCTCTGGAACTCATCTGTTAATGGAGCTAATTAAAAATTTGTCATATTTTAAATACCAGCTAATTAGCTGATGTGCTTTCAATGCTGTAACAAACAGCAGCAGTGACGTCTATAATAGTCCTTTATTTTTGTGAACCATAAAGATGTAAATACCTCTCAACACCACTCCACTCGCTGGAAAACAAGAATAAAACTTTGTTTCTTTTTATCAGTTGGATTCATACACAGTTGAAAACTTTTCATAAGCCCAGTTTGCTATGCCATAAATACCATTATATGAAACAGTACTTAAAGAAAAGGTTTTCTTTCACACTTGCATTGATCTAATGTTTATGAAGCAGCACTAAAACGCAAAGAAATTAAGTGGCACAGGAACAAATGGGAAGTAAAATAAGCTCTTTTTTACAAGCATAACAAAATATTTAATTAGAAAAGCTTTCATTTTCTGTAATTTATATTTCTCTTTTTCCCCAAAACAAGTCTGCCAATTTCCCTCTCAGACAATACCTGTAATAAGTCCTTTTATTTTTATGGCCACCACCTACTGTTGACAATAATTAAAAAATAACTGAAAACAATTAGAGCTTTGAGTTGCTCTTTAAGGTTAATGATAACTTGCGAAAACTTTCCAATTCTCAGGTGCAGATCGTTTTCATTGTCCCATCAAAACAGCTATGTTTGCCACAAATATTGGTTTCTTTGATTGGAAACCTGGTGACAAAAACCCAGAAGGTATTCCTATAAGACACTAATCCCATCAAAACAATGAAAGTTCACTGTCAGTTGTCTTTCTTATAAAATCTTTTTAAAACTAAGTTACATTTACACTGTTGTCTGACCATGCAAATTGTCCCACATCCGTATCACCTCCCAGTATGAGCACCACTGTATGTAGGACTCTGCTATTTCACTACACATATTCACGCACCTCTGGCAAGTATTTCACACAAGAGTACAAAATTGTGTCTTAAATTACCTGCCTGTTGTCATTTAGGAAACTGAAACTAATAATTTACTTTAATACTAACTTCTGTCCTGGTTTCTTTGCCTGATTTTACTAACCATTCCCATTTTCAGCACGCTCTCCAGCCCTCATTGCTTCTCCTGTACCTCAAACCCTATTCCATCAAAGAAAGGTCGCAACAGCAATAATCAACAGCAATTTATCATCTGAGGCAAATAAAATTAAAGCAACATACGCTATAACCCCTCAGCAGAATCAGACAGACTAAATCCACACCCTGTTCTCTAAGCATATTCATCAGATGGTATTGCCTTTCAGCTGCCTATTAATGAGCCAGATTACTGACACTGCAGTTAAGTGGACAATTCCCAGGGCTGTCTCTGCTCACTTAAAAATCTACACCTTCTGGCATCTCAAAATGTAACCTGATATCTCGACACACCTTTTGCAGACAAAAGCACTAAATGCACTATACAGAGCTAAACGGTATGAAGGGTTCAGCAAATGGCTCTAGTTACTTGCCAAACAAAGTAGAAATAAATGTGTTTAAATACTCCACGAAGTTTGGATATTCCAAACTCTTCCTCCAACTCATTACACACAGCTGATACTAACACAGCAGATTCACAGTATGCAGAGATTTACCAAGATCAATAGAACAAACAAAACGTGATCTTCTCTGACTGGCTCACCACCTTAGTTTCTGCAACTCCCTGTACACTTGTCATGGTTTGGGCTGGGATGGAGGTAGGGATGGATAGGACTTTTTCTTCCAAGACTTTTCTCATTGGGAAGCTCCCAAATGCTGGCAGTTGATCTTTGCAGCAACTTACCTGACTTCTGCAAGGAGGAGGTAGTTTGAGAGAAGAGCACTGCAAATACCTCTAGATTAAAGATTGCACTACAAACAAGTGAATAAAATATCACACTCCCAGATGCATGCAGAAAGCCTGCCACTCTAAGAGCACAAATAGAAAGCCTTGCAAGTACAACTGGGAAA
Organism: Pedionomus torquatus; assembly: GCA_013398155.1. Classification (NCBI taxonomy): domain Eukaryota; kingdom Metazoa; phylum Chordata; class Aves; order Charadriiformes; family Pedionomidae; genus Pedionomus; species Pedionomus torquatus. The sequence goes on from VZRU01000686.1 coordinate 37,335, forward strand.
ACCTTAAGTTACTACTCACAGTAATTTATTACTGTCATCATCGATCAGAAAGAAACAGATTTTGCCCTGAAGCAGGTGAGTAATTGCCTTAATTTGATCTCTTAACAATGCACCTCCATTGAGGAGCAATAACAAAAGAACACTAACCTTTGTAAGTGGCTGTATTGATTCTAGAGAAATGAACATTTACCTACACACCAAGATTTCCTCTCGCTGAGTTGCACACTAACTAAAAAGAGGTATCACAGAGTTAGTCCCACTCCTAACACAAAATACCACACCACACTTCACACCACATGCTCAAAAGCAGCTCCCTCTTACGTTATTTCACCCCAATTCTTTTTGACAGGTCAGTTTAGCATCAGAGGCAGCATCGTGGTTAGTAAACACTAGAAATGAACAAAACAAAAGAGAATTTCATCAGCATCCAAACCTTCCATCCAAATCATTAGAGCTCATGTTAGCATATGTGAAATGATACGCCAAGAGCCTTCTTTTGAGAGAACTTCTTAAGTGTGGACATAATTTTATTAATTTATCAGTAATCTGTATCTGCACTTCCTTAATTTAAGTGCCATCAAACATTACAACACTTCCACTGAGGTGCAGAGATCAAATTTGAGATAAATGTACTGTCATAGAGATGGGCCAGATAAGCTTATTTAAAAAATAAAACTGAAAACCTAGGCTATATTTATTTTTTCCTACTGACTGGAACAACTGTAGAAACAGCAGAGTATATTTCATTAATAAGGTGTTACACATGTCCCTGGATGATTACATGCTCAGCAGCTATCTGGAATTGGGAAATAAATATCAAAAACATTTTTGGTGTAAGTCACAAAGCATAAACAAGTATTCCACAAGGGATTTTCCATTCTTTCTACATCCCAGTTGTCATTAGCAAGAAACCATTTCAGCATGATCTGGATTATTACTCCAAAGCAGTATTATTCTGTAGCCTTATCTATTCTAAGCAAGTAAACTTGTTTATTTGGCTTCCTGTATTTCGTACAGCCATGGGGGACAACAACGGACTGCAGAAGAATGCAAGGGTACAGAGCAGTCCTGTACCAAGGTAGGGATGCTCCCAAGATGATATTTTCCCTACACCATGTACCAGTTCAACGGCCTGAAGTAATACACAGCAACTCCTACTACTGAAACTAAGCACAGAAGCTGCTATAAACTCATCTTCCCAAGCCTTTCACATGTCTTATTGTGCTTGTTATGTGTCATGCTTCCAAAAAAGATCTGTATGGCATATGATCCACAAGAGATTGCAGTGCAAATTTATAGCTACAACTCAGTGAACTTCCTGAACAAGTGAGAAAGTACAAGGAATGGAAAAATACAGCATATAGCAGAAGAATACAGTTAATAAAGAGGTAATGCTCTTAGATAAATTAAGGGATAGCAATTTGGCACCCATAAAAACACTGGTGGGATTCTCAATTTAGAAGAAAAAATCTTATATTTACTATGCTGAAACTGTATATGCTGAAACACAATTCAAAACCCCTCAATCACAACTAGGGGTCAAACCAAATGTACATGTACAAATGGCACAAGAAGGAGGTTTGATTTGAAAGACAATGCATCTAGAACAGAAGACAACTTACATGCTTTTCTCCAACATTCTTGAAATTCTCTGTTTTCTTGAAAGACCCTAATGATTTCAGTGGTAGAACAGTAACAGGGCTGATTTCTGGAACCTACAATAGACTTCTCATATGTTTTTCTTAAAAACCCCAACAAACCTTTATGTTATTCTATAGCTCTTTATAGCTGAGGAGCATCATCTATCCTAGGGTTAAACTCCTCAAGCCTATCAAAAGAATAAGCATTCTACCACCAGCTTACCTGCTCAGGCAAAATCCAGATCTCTACAACTACTCCAATATGGCCAAAGACACAGGAATTATTCATCAAACAGTAGCCTATCTTTAGGAATGTCCTGCAGCTCTCTGCCTTCCTTCATCACAAACAAGTTTATAAGAGTGCCATAAGCTTATCATAAATTTCACAGGACCCATCTCTCAACAATCTGAAATATGAATTTCCTTATGCACAATCGCAAAAGAGTTGCAGTTATGAATCTGCAGCCTTTTTCTCCTAGAGAGGTCCAATGCACTGCACTTTCTCTTGCCATGAATGACCAATTAAGTCTTCCAGGACAAGCCAGCAAACAAAGTCAGTATGAAATTTAGAATAAAAAATTCCTCTGTCAAAGTTCTGTGATTGCCATTTATTCGTAAGCATTTTTGCCAAATTTTAGTGTTTATTATAAAACATAATACTGTGAGTAGAGTATTTCTCTCCTTGTGTAATAAAAGATCTATAAAATCACCAAGACAATTCCATGAATTGAAGGTCCAGAAAAGAGACTCACTATACAGAAGATAAAACAAAGAAAACAAAATTCTGAGTTACATTCACAAGCTTGCTATTAAAAATACCTCTTCAAAATTAAATTTTCTTATTGAATGTTCCCTTCTTTGAGCCACTATTCAACTTAGCACTTGAGTACATGTTTGGAGCCCATTTATGTGCATATGTCCCAATCACTTCCTTAAACACCCTTCTCAGCTAGAACTTGAGAAATCATTATGATGCTTCTTTTTTAGAGCATCTGTTAACACATCACCAGTGATAAACAGCTATCAAACTCAACTGTCTCAAAAGATAGAACAATCTTTAGAAGTAAAAGATCACTGAGAAGAGCTCTCCCAAGCTGTCCTGCTCCTTCTTTGCATTGTCTATTTTTTATAGACAAGGTTCACATGCCTCCTGTGGGAAACTATAAAATATCACAGTGGTACATTATATTTCTTGATTTGTCACCTATAAAAACAAGACGCAGAGTCTAAAATTTCTTGAAAGAACACTCATCAGAAGCCTACATCAGAAGCACTAAAATAAAGATGACGGTCTGACGAAAGAATTGTTTGCATGAGTGCTAGGAACAGTTTGTCTCAGTCTTTAATGTTTAGAAGAAAAATATCTTTCCATAATCTTTGTTCTTTTCTTTTTAAGTCAGTGCATCACCAGCTTTGCTCTATAAATTCAACAGGTATTTTACAGAACAGTTTCCATTAAATTCAGAGATTTTGTCAGCAATAAAACTGGCTGCATTTTTTTCACTTAGTTTTCAACAATCTGTATTTTTCAGTGACATATTAGTTTTCTTGGAGGCAAAAAAACCCACTTAAATATAGAAAAAAGCAGCCACCTTCATTCCACAAATATGAAAATATTTTCAATTTCAAATTTAAGCCATAGTACAGCAAAAATAAAGATGAAATCAGAAAGTGTTGTAGTTGAGTTAAAGCAATTTCTTGGTGTTTTGGTTTACGAAACTGATTTATTTTTTCTTGCTCTAAATTAGGATAAGACAATTCATGGCTGTCACAATCTCATAAAGGCAAAATATTTGGTTCCAGTCTGTAACAAGTTAATGTTAGGGACAAAGCTGTGGTCTAACAAAGTCTAAAAGTTGGGGGAAAAAGTAGCTTCACGGCCCCTAGTTTTTAACGAGCAGATTGAAGCACAAATGTATTTGTGTTTTGGGTTTTTTTTATTTTTTAAGAACTGTCTGCATTTCTAAAAGTAAATAAAATTGTTATCATGGGGTTTTTTTAGGCTCCCCAGTCAAAGATTACATTAACATATGAATAACCAAGAAGCTCAGTCTAATGGTTTTTTTTTGGAAGCTGATATCTATATTACCAACACTGTTCATGCCCAAGAAACTGTAAACATAAACAGACTACTGTTAGAAAACTACTCTTCATCCTTGCTGATGCAAAGCTTTTAATTAAAACAAAGAAACAAACTGGGGAGTTTTGTTCAGAATATTCTCTATGAATAGTGCCCTATCTTGGGACACAGGGACAGCCCCTAGAAATCATAGCACAGTTAGACTGGACATGAAATGAATGCTGAAAATGGTTATTTAAAGTCTAACTGAAGGCAAAATACTCCTGCTTAGACAAATTCCAATTTGGATATACTATATGAACTAGAAGTGTTCTAGAAGAGGTATGCAAGACATCACAACAGTTCAGTGACAAGTTTTCACAGAAAAATAGAGCTGTAAGAGATGAAAGCCCCATCCCAAATCAACATTAACTACACTTAGATGATTCTTTAATGACACATGCCCAAGGTCTTCTCAAAAACATACCATGATCAACACTCCACAATCTTCCTCTTATCATCCTTACTGTTAAGGAGTTTCTTTTCTAATAGGACACTTTGTACTTGAAGCCCATTACCTTTGATACAGTCAACATAAAGAGGGAACAATTTACTCCCTTCTTCCCTGACACATCCTTTCAAAACTGAGTACCGTGCTCCTTTGTAAACATTTCAGAACACATGGGAAGTAAACACAACAAATAACCCTATCACCTAGGCAATATTGCACTGTACAGTAAACTCCTTCCACAGGAAGAGCTTACAAGGCGCCATCCGCACTTGCATAAATATTTTGTGAAAAGCAGAACTCATTAAGGCAATTAAGTGCATGCAGCTCATGATTCTCTCACCACAATAACACCAATTCTCCTGTCACATCATAACTGACTGCATCTCTGTCCTTCACAGTTTCCCTCAGAATATCTTCATTTGTGTACTAAGCTCCTATGCCCCAAACCACCTCCCCTCACCCAAGACATGTAAGTACCATCGGGAAAAACAAAAATCCACAACAGCATGTGCTGCGGCTGGTTTTAAAACACATGTAAGAACTGACTAAAGCAAACAAAGTGTTTCTGCTAAGCAGAGCTCTCATTAGTTTGCACGCCCCTATCACTGTCTAGCCACCAATCTTCAAAAATATTACAGGAATATAATTATCATTTCAAATCACAAGCAAGACAGTAGCCTTTATTCCCCACCAAGTAGCATTTATTCACAAGCAAGACAGTAGCATTTATACTGTTTTACTGTTTTGTACCTTGGCTAGTGCAGATTTCTTGGCACTCAGAAGCAGTTCTGCCTTTATTTCCTCTAGTCTTTGTTGGTCATCTTCATTCCAGTCTGACACAGATTCCTGAGATCGGCTGGCCAGTTTTAGTTTCACCCATGCTATACAAAGAACATAAAACAGAAAGCACTTTCCATTTTCTCACATCGTGTACAATAACAGTTTTATAACTTAAAAAAATCAAAACTTCGCTACACATTTCTACATGCCATGACAAAGACCACTAAAAAATACCAGAGCTGACAGATTGACCTGAAACAATTTAAAATGGGTCTTTTGAACATTTCCTCAGAAAGATGGATCCCCTTGCCCAGTTCTGTCACCTTTCTAGTCTCAAACTCAAGTCAGTAACTCCTTCAATCTTTTCCCCAAATTCTTACCCTGGCACACGCCTAATGGACAAAACCACCTTCTTGTGTTAATGTTAGGCAAAATAAGGTATTCAAACTGGAAGTTCAATTCTACCCCATTCTATTATACTACATAGGATGACTAAAAAACATTGATCATTTAAGCCCTGTCCCATTAAAGTTTATCATTAATAATATAACATAAATCATCTTTAAAACCAGGGGAACAGACTTGGGTCCTCTTATGTCCATACCTCATAATTTCAAAGTCATTTCACAAAGCAATCCCTTATATACAAATATTTGCCATTCTAACAAAGTGTCTCAGTTGTGTTTTATCAAGCATTATGTTACCTCGTGCTTTTGTCTCCTCTTCATCTGCACCCTTCAGAATCTGTGCTGCATGTACCACAGGTGGTCTATTTGTCAGGTTTTTGACACGGGCAGCTAGTGAGTCTCCACTGCTACTGTCATTGCTCTCTTGAATGCCTCCTGCCTTGCTTCTGGCTGCACTAGCTCTAGAAAATATGCTCTGGAAGCCTCCTGTGACATCCGTGACACTGCCCAGAGGCTCTGAGGGAGGATTCCCTAGAAGGTTTTTGATACGGGCAGCTAGTGAATCTCCACTGCTATTGTCATCGCTCTGTCGTAAGCCTCCCACCTTGCTTCCAGCTACACTAGCTTCAGATAGTGTGCTCTGGAAGCCTCCTAGGACATTGGTGACACTGCCTAGATGTTCTGATGAAGAAGAAGAATTCCCCAATTTTGAAGTTCTTACACTGCTGACTTCACTACTTCCATTGCTTTGTGCAAGACCCACATAACCAGGTTGATTTCTGTCTGTAGTTACACTACTACAGCCTTCTGGCTCAGACCTTCCTACAGATTTTCCTGTCCTAAACTCTTTGGTCATGTCCTTCATCATCTCTTCACTGTTGCACAAACTGACATCAAAAGAATTTTCCCATCTTAAATTGCACGTGCCATAATTCAGAGGCTTTGTTACCAAGCCCTCCTCTTCCATCCTTTTTTGGGTCATAGTCTCATCCCATAAACATATTGTCTGAAACTGGGGGACCCTGTCTTTCACTAATGTGAACTCCTCAGGGCCATCTTCCTTTCTCATCAGCAGTGAGGAAGGCTTACCAGTTTCTCTGGAAGAGGCAGTGGAAAAGATAGGATCACACTGACTGCCAGCTATATCCTCTGCCAAAAGCTTATGTATTTCTTGCAATGCACCAGAGCCAATCAAAGAACCACTTTCTTGATCTTTACTTCTCTTACTACCTACACTTGAAATTTGTCTGTCAACTTCCATTTCATTTTTAACTCCAGCCAAAGAACCAGTAGTCCATCTCTGTAGGCTGCTAATTACATCTTTTGACTCATTTTTAGCTAGCAGATCCTGAACGATTTTTGCAAGAAGCATGGGACTCTCTCTGTCAGAAGAGCAGTCAGGTGAAACAGTCTGTTGCCACTGGCTTGGTTCAGCTAGTCTGGAGACAGTTGAACACTTTGCCTCCCCTTGTGTGGCAAGCAGAGCAGTTATATCCAGCTGGTGCCATGACATCCTGCACTGCCTGACTGGTTTGTCTCCAACAGATGTTGAGAAGTGAGGAGAGAGTTCACCAGATGACAGAACATCAAAACCGGCTTCTGAATTCATTGATGTAGACATACTGAGAGTGGAAGCGTTGGAGTTAAAACTTGTTTGCTTAATTTCAACTGCTAATGGCCATTCACCTACAGAGAAACAGAAGATTCACTAAGTTAGGGGCTCTAGAAAGCAGCTGCATCAGTAAACACTACTTTTTCTTGTACTAGAGGGCATGTAAAGGGAGGGAAGAATTCAAATACAGGAAAACGTTTAGGAAAATGTTTTTAGAATGAGACTTGAACTAAGAATTCCATGACAATTGTCTACTGAAAGAAATCCCTTGGACCATCTTAGATTAATATCAAAGAAACTACAGAACTTGACTTAAATAACTTGCTTTTGAATAAGTGCTTTTAAATCAATGTTCTTAGATAAATGAAATAGTGGTGCTCAAGTGTCCAAATGGACACTTGGATTATAAAAATATTGCTGCAAGAAACAGGAGGGCTGTCGGGCAGTATTTCCAAAATATCCTTTTGGAAAAAAGCAAAGGACATAGTACACATAAGTTTTTTCGCCCCCTATAGCTTAGAAAGGTCAAAAAGCAGACAAGATGCATTTTTAGCATTTGAATATGTAACAACTTATTGCTAAACAGAAAAAAAAAAAAGAAAACAAAACAAATTGCTAAACTTAAGTCTAAGCTGGCAGGTACACAGAAGAGTGAAGAACCAGCTCCCAGGTATGCCTGCCAAACAGCTATATTTTGTTCCATGGCCCAACCATGTTTTCAAGTACATCACGTAGTCCAGAGCTCAGTTGAATAATATCTCTCCTGAGGAGAATTCTACCCCTGCACTAAGGTGTTTCAGTTGCTAATCTCCCACAATGATTAGAGAAGGGAAAAATAATAAAAATAAGCAAGCCCAACAGGCATAAGAATAGATGCACTTAATCACTTTTGGTTAGAAAGACAGGTGTGGGGTTCTCGAAGTCACAGATGTTCAAAGGGTTAGATAGGTACTTGCTGTGAAGAGCTTTCAGATCTGCTCTTCCCCACTGGGTCTAAGACACAAATGCCAGAAGAGAACAGGGCTAAAGTAGTTGTAATGTACATTTTCCCATTTTAATGACACACTGCATGGGCATGTCACTGAAGAACATCTTAACCCTAACTGAACACACTGTTCTTCACATAGAAATTACTAAAACTTGTTAAGGTCATATTGTATTTTCTTTTTGTGTATTGAGATTAATGGATTTATGAACTGATCTAGTCAGCTACAAAATGCGTATGATTATTTTGTCACACTGAACACACCAGGAAGTCTCAGAAAGAAATAGAAACTAAGACTTACTTCTCTCACAGGAAGAAAAAAATCTGGTAACTTTTCTTTAATCTTCAGATACAAAACATTCCCTTCTTAAGAACTCTTGTAAAATGAAAAATAAAGTAAAAAAAGATAAAATACCGGTGCACTGACTAGAAGGTGCCATGTAGCCATGACTTCTTAGTGAGAAGCCACGTTTTCAAATGTTTTAAATGCTTACTTTTCCAATGCCAAGTATCTTATATTCGTGATAGCAGAAGGCCAACTCATATGAATGAAACAGAGATCACATGAGAAAAAACACATTTGACACTGCCAGGCCAAGAGCAACCTCACAGGTGAGTCTCAACTTCTGTGTTCTCTAAGGCTTGCACAACACAAGATCCTCCTTCTCCATACCTTGTGGCTGTGGAGCAGTCCTCGTCAGCGTGTCAGTGGAGTCCTTCAGTGTTCTAAGCTCTGAAGGAGAAAATTCAACTTCCCTGATTGGTCCTCGGGGTATAAATGGTGTCAGTATAGATCCAGGTGACTGATCAATGCCAAGGTTGCGAAGATATATCTGGTAAAGGAAAAAATAAGTAACAAATTTGGCAGTCTTACAGAGTGCCACTGGATTCTGAAACTGCATATGATTTCCATGTCACCTTAAATAGAACTTGTTTTGAAACATCTTAAGCTTCATTCATGTGCAACTCATGCTAACAGTTCACCCAAAATGCTAAAGCAGTCATGTGAGACAACACCTCCAGCTTATCCTGTGCTTTGGATCATGAGTGACAAGTCTATTCTCTAGTATGACAAGGCCTACATAATGGGCACTACACCAACAAAGTTTAGCCCAGCAGAACAACTGACATATCCTGCAATCTATTCCTCATTAATTTATCTTTGGCAGCAATTCAGAAATGAGTTACAAGAACTGTTCCAGTGGTGATAGTTTGTGACTGCACTCACCAACAGTTTCTTACTAGTGCTTCCTGCCCTTTCATAGAATCACCTAGGTTGGAAAAGACCCTTGGGATTGAGTCCAACCATCTACCCTACTCTACAAAGTGCTCCCCTACACCATATCCCCCAACACCACATCTGAATGACTCTTAAATACATCCAGGAATAGTGACTCAACCACCTCCCTGGGGAGCCTATTCCAATACCCAACCGCTCTGTGAAAAATTCTTTCCTAATGTTCAGTCTAATCCTACCCTGTTGCAGCTTGAAGCCATTCCCGCTTGTTCTATCACTAATTACCCACTAGAAGAGACCAGCACCAACCTCTCTACAGTGTCCTTTCAAGTAGTAGTAGAGAGTGATGAGATCTCCCCTCAGCCTCCTCTTCCTCAAACTATACAATCCCAGCTCCTTCAACCACTCTTGATTTATTCTCCAGGCCCTTCACCAGCTTCGTTGCCCTCCTCTGCAATCACTCCAGCACCTTGATATCTCTCTTGTATTGAGGTGCCCAGAACTGGACACAATACTCAAGGTGTGGCCTCACCAGTGCTGAGTACAGGGGGACAATCCCCTCCCTACTTCTGCTGGTCACGCTATTTGTAATACAAGCCAGGGTGCCGTTGGCTTTCTTGGCCACCTGGGCACACTGCCGGCTCATATTCAGCCACTTGTCAATTAGAACCCCCAGGTCTCTTTCTATCAGGCAGCTTTCCAGCCCCACTTCCCCAGGCTTGTAGCGCTGCATGGGGTTATTGTGGCCCAAGTGCAGGACCTGGTACTTGTCCTTGTTGAAACTCATACCAATAATGTTGGCCCAATGATCCATCTAAGTCTTTCTGTAGAGCTTCCCTATCCTCATGTGAATGAACACTCATGCTTAACTTGGTGTCACCTGCGAACTTGCTGATGATACACGCTATGTCCTCATCAAGATCATCAATAAAGATGCTAAACAGAAATGGTCCTAACACCAAGCCCTGAAGCACACCACTTGTGATTGGCCATCATCATTTCTTTCATCACATGCCAAAGATGGTAACCGGCAGTAGTCTGCAACCACCAAACCAGTACCCAGCCCTTTCCACTGAATCCAGAAGCAAGATAAGCCTACTGCTTATAGTCTTTTTATTCAAATACATGCTCTGTGCACTGTATGAACAAGTCTGATACTTCACAGATTTGTAAGCTTCAGTCTCACTTGTTTAAGGTGAGGAAAGGAGGACAACGCAAAGGTTTTATTTTATAAGCTTTTTCCCTCCCCAGATGACTGCTGCAAAGAAAACACTATCAGACTTTGAAATTCAAGCTAGGCAGCAGGAAAGTTCCTCACTCTTAAGGACAAGTCCATTATTGACTTTGCTTCAAAGCAAATAGCTGGGAACCTTTTGTCAGAGCTGGTTAAAAAACATTATGAACAGTTTTAGTGACATTGCTGTAGAAACGCAGGTAGTATATATATATAATTGCCCACTACCTGTATATATGTATACAGGTAGTATAATATATAATTGCCCATGTAACTCAGTGGCTTAGCAAGAAATAAAGAAATTTCAGCAAAGCTGAAATGCTCACAAGCTCTCTGGCTTAAGTCTGTAAAACATAGGAGCTTCAAGTGTATAAATTCTATGTATAACGAAGACTGTTTTACTAGCACAGCTAAAGCAATAACCCCTTCTTAGTAAAGATGGCATAAAAATGCCATCTTTTTCCCTTTTCCGTAAGCACAGAACAAATACACACAAGTGCTCTTTGTGTACCACCGGTATACATATAAATTGGTATTCAAGTACAACTTCATTATCATTAAACAAAGCAGTTTAGAGAAGCCAAATGAAAATTACACTCACAACCTAAAACTCTGCAATATACCAGAGAGAAAACATTATAAGGATGAGACCTCATGCAACATCCAGGACGTTGTCAGTTTAGCCACATGCAGCTTCATTCCCTGTATTAACGCATTCTGAAAGCTAGAAGAGCCTCGTGAAGGTATGAGCCTACCAAAGATCATCTAGGATCTCCTGAGAAAATAAGTTCTTTTAACTGAGTATCCAAGTTTACATATAGACATAATGTATGTAGGGAAAAAAAAAAAAAAAACCACAACCCAACCAAGTAAGTTTGCCTTGACTTAAGCACCTGTACGGGCAAGTTAATTTCAACTCTTCTGAGCTATATCCTAAACTAGCCAACAAAGTAGAATAAATCACCTTATAGATCTTGGCCAAATTTATTTTCTGTGACTTTATTACAAACTACATATTAATACCAATATATGTGGCCTAATATCCTTTACCTTGTTAGTGATCTATGAGAACAGAATTCCTTCGAACTAGGGCTGCAAAACATGCTTAATTACAGTAATAAAAGAGGGAGGTAACAGACAACCTTTACCTCTCACGAACTTAATTTAAAATATCCCCCCTACAATATTTATATTTGTTTCAACACATATTTGCAGAGACAACTCGGAGAAGAGTGCTTCTAAAACACAGTTCCAAAGACCTAATGATTATAGCAGTCATCTTGTGAGAGGAACAGCCACTTACTCAAAAGATAATTGCATGTTTATCATTAACATAAATCTACATTTAATTTTCTCTACCACTCAACAGCTATTAGTGTAGCTAACATGGCTGCCACAATCTGCCCTCCATTCTCACCAACCATTCTGAAATTGGTAAGGGACGAAAGAAATATGTATTAGCCAAATAAGATATACAGGATTAAAGGCATGCAGAGGCTTCACACATCCTTTATGAGCAGTATACAAAGAATCAAGATTGTATGCTTTACATACTGGAACAAAATGAACAAGCTATAAGAGTATTTATAGAAAAAAAAAAAAAAGGCAATTTGATTTGCCAAGGAGTTCTGTGTTCGTTTTGCTATTATTGCAGATCTGTGGGTGTGTGAAGTTCATCTCTCTCTTCTGCAACCTAGCATTTCCTTAGTCAGCAGTTGAGTCTCAACCTCATGTTTGGATAATTATAACCTGATCTTCTGAAAGAATCTGGAAGATCAGAAATGATTTATCAATGCTCTGCTAAAAGAGCTACAAACAATTTATTTAAAGGTCTCTTATCAAACAGATTTCAGTTTTTATCACCTACTATGTCCTGTTCTTATGTCCTTTATGTTCCACCACCGTCAGTAAACAATCTTTACATTACTCTTGCATTCTGTTACCATCATACTATCACCTATACATACCTATCTTTCCCATATCCAACTTTTTCTTTGCCCATGTTAAATATTACCTAAAAGTTATTTCTTACACCTCTGTATCTAAAATACGCTGAAGTAATATCACAGATGAAATTCACCAGTAGCACAGGCCAGCATAAAACCATTTCATTTAGTCTGTAGTGATTTAGACCCTACCAGAGTTTCCTAGAACAGTGGATAGAAAAAGAAAAAAAAAAAAAAAAGGGAAAACTCTGAAACCAGAGTTTAAATTGGAATTGGTTATAAAAGGTCCTTTAAGATTTTTTTTTTAGGCTTAACACTTACAAGTATTCCTAGAGGATGAACTATGGCATGACATGTTCTGAACATGACTAAGTATCAGAAGCTATGAGATACCAAAGCATGCTAGGGTCTTGCTCCTGTGATACCTTCTGCATTTCTGTCCTACTCACTCTAAGACAGCTGAGTGAACTCTGACCTCTTCATAATCAGAAGGCAAAAAAGAGTTACAAATTTTTGTTAGGAATTAACTTACTGGGATCCTTTCCTCAATATTAAGCTCTTCTTTCTCTGGAGTTTCCAAAGAAGTTGCTCCAATGGGGACAAAATGATCTTTTGCACTGCTGAAGAAGTGCCTGGAAACTGCTGAAGAACACGCAGAAGAGCCCAAGTCCCCCTGCCTACTTTCCCCATAACTAACAGGAAGATTCAAACTGTCTGGGGAATCATCACCAAAATTGCCAACACAGTCAGTAGGAATATTTAGGTTGTAAGAGTGATTTTCATGAGGATCACAATTCTTCTGGTCATCAGTTGGACAGTTTCCATCCTCTTGAAGGAGCAGAACAACTCCTTTATCACAAACAAAAACATTTGGGTCTAAATTTCGTCCTGTACTTTCTGCCTCTTCACCACTAGATCCAGAAACAATTTCAGCTGTAAACTTTTGTATGATGGAGCCTCCTAAACTATTTTCAGACACTCCTAAAACGTTACTTTTTTCTTCTAGAGGCTGCACTGTCTCTTTTGAGTTTGCTGGTGGAATAACTTCAACCAAGGACATGTTCCTACTGGAAACATTTACCGCATTGTCAGACTGAGATCTATTAAGAAGGTGCATAAGCAGTAAGTTTTTATTATGAAAACACAAACTTCCCAGGGAACCTGTCTCTCCAGAGGAAGCAGCAACATAATCTTTGGGGTCTCTCCCGCTTTTCTGTATTGACAAATTATTGTTTGAAAAACTTGCAATTGCACTGTAGGCTTTCCTTCTATGAGAAACTCCACCTGGGTCACTTGAACTCAGTGTATTGGGTATCTCCTCTGGTTGGCTCACATTCCAAGCCCCTACCTTCTCCATAAAATTAAGAGATGGGAGTGACTGAATTCTTCCAGTGTGGGGATATTTTAATTGTAAGGACTCAAAACAATCATTGTTTTCTTTGTGAGTGCATTGGAATGAATGTTGTTTCTCAGCAGATACAGGTGTCCTGGTAGATGGCTTCCCTGAAGTTTCTTCATTTAAGCATAAAGGAGAGGCCTGAATATCTGATTTGATCACCGGGACACAAAGTTCTTCTGCCTTAACATTTTTCTTTAGTAGTATCCCTGGAGTAGACTGATAGTTTGGATGAGCAAAGTGTACAGAGAATGAGCCATCACCTACAAGATTAAAGGGAGGGGAAATGCCTGTAATTTTATGTCCCCCTTCTATGGAAAAATCTGAACTTGTTAATTCACTCCTGCTTACTCCAGCTTCTACTTCCACTGGGGCATTCTCACTGCATGAAGGAGCTTTCACTTCAGATACCACTACTTGTTTAGGTGCACAATCACTGGTGCTTGTCACAGTAGAGATAATGCCGTCTTTCTCAGATCTCATTGCAGGAGATAGTTGTTTCCGATGATGATCTAGGAAAGCTCCTTGGATTTCCTCGGCAACAGCCACAAACTTCAAGCTTTCAGAGCCATTTAAATCCACTCCATGTCCTTTTGACGGTTCAGCTATTTCAAAAGCCTTTGCAGAATAAATATCTTGTGTATCTGAATTTTTACAATTGCCTTTCCTCAAATCATGAGATAAATTATTAGACAAATCAAGCTCATGAACCTTCTTTTCTTTTTCCAGCTTCTCCAGCTGTCTCATGCATCCTTCTGACTCATCCTCAGACATTTTTACCTTTTCCTTTTGCATCTCACTTTCCCTTTTTTCTGAATTCTTAGTCAATGCTGTTTTACAAGAGGAGTTTTCTGAAGATGAGAACTCATCATGACTTGGTAACACTTTGTCTTCCTCTGAAAGCTCAAAACCAGTAGCTGGTACACCGCTGTTCTGAGAGGAACATTGGTCTTTTACAGACACACCACAGGTCTGCTTTGCAAGAGAAGCTTCCATTTGATTTATTCTATTTGCCTTGGTTATCATCACCTTTGAAGTGGAGTTTGCTAAATTGTCACTTGTTTGGGGAATCAATGCCTTCTTATTAGTATAATTCTTGCAGTCTTCATTTGCCTCCTTATTCACAGGTAGCTGTCCAGAAAAAGAGGGTTGCTGAGATAACCAGCCACTACAACCAGTATCACAAGATTCCACATGTCTGAATGAAAAAGGATGCTGGGACAAAGTAAAGCAGTCACTGGTTGCATCAGAGGGAGATTCTGCATCTGTCAGTGACACAGCTTCATGGATGTGCAGAGGCTTTGCATGCTCCTCCGACGCACCAGAAACATCAGGGACTCCTCTACAAGAGGCAAGAAAAGTAAGTAAATTTCTCATAATTTTCTTTTATTTCAACGTCCATATTCTCTCCTTTAATGTAGAAGGAAGAAGTAAAACTTCAGTCAAAAAATAACTGGGGTTTAGCAACACACACATAAATACAACCTCTAAGCAGGCCCAAATGTGAAGAAATGTAAAGAAAGTTCAAACTATTAAAAAAAACCTATATACTGCTATATAAATAAAGGTTTTTAAATAATATTAGTTTCTACTTAGGTCAATATTTTTCAATCAGTTTAGGACTGAAGTATTTTTTACTAACAGAATGTTTATTAGTTAAATAAAATACACATAAATTTCCATGTGTTTGGTGGGGTTTTTTAATAATATAAATCACCTGTTTCAGTTTCATTAAATCAATTATTTCTTTAAAGGATATAAAATAAGCTCATGTCTCAGAAAAACACAAGAATAGATTCCTATAAACTTCTAATATTTATTTGTGGAGTTATAATTAAGTTATTTTCTATGAAAATAACCATCAAACCTCAACTAATATTACTCTATGCAAGTAGATCGCCCCTTCTGGTGGAACTAAGTTTTGATTCACAAAGTGAAGTCAGAGCGTATCATATTAGAAAACAAATGTGTCTATCACACCCAAAAAAGTACAAGGAAGCCTAAACAACAACGAAACCCTACTTATGCATGTTTATATGTACACTTCCTTTTTTTCCCTCTTTTTAATCAGAGGCAGAAGGTTTCTTGCCTTCTTTGCACAAAAGAAAATTTGTCAGGCCTTGAAATGAAGGCTTGGACAAAATCTTTCATGAAAATAGTTATTTCTTTATGTATTCAAACTTTGCATACAAGTCTGTATTTTCAATTACACATAACATATATTACTCCAATATAGAGAAACCCCAATATTATTACAAGCATATGTAAGCATGTATTTACTACTGTAGATAAAAGTCATATCTGATTTTTGTCCCCAAAATTTCATGAAGTTACTTTCAGAGTCTAAGAAAGCTAAAAAGATGTCTGAGAGGGTGGAGTTGCTCATTTTCCCATTCTCTTCAGGTACACTAAGGATACGAAGTTTAGAAGAGTCTTGTTTTGATTGTGTCTTGTTCAAACACTCTTGAAGTCAAAATAAAAAGAAGAGTAGAACTCTGACAATGCCTTTTACCAGACAGAGTAAACTACAGCTTTGTCTTATTTGTGTGTGCATAAAACTGCAATTATTTAGTTATCAAACACAGGACAATTCATGGCAACTCAGGAACACAGGTTTGTGTTCCGTCTTGACACCAGTTAATCTTATCCTACCTTAAGGGAATAAAATTCATTTCTGATTGCTGGAGAAGCGTCTCATCTGAAGATCTTCGGCCTTGTGTTGTATACATCAGCAGTGGAAGACAGGGAGACACTTGACTATCCTGAATATCTATTCAAAATAAAAAACATAGTAATAAAAGCTTGCCAGGCAATCCCTCTTTGAACTGCCCCGCCAATATAGCCTTCAAAACCCAAAAACATGCCAACTGCAGTGCAAATGATGTAATCCCATCATTTAAATCATCTGATGAAGCATGTTCCTTCACGTATTAAATTCAAATACCTTATCACCTATTAAATTCGGATTCTTCTTGCCAACCTCAAAGTGCTACATGACACTGACATCTCTAACTTACCCTCTTGAACTTCTTTTTGTGTACATCCCTGTCATATTTCACTTTGTGATTTCCATGCAGCCTATACTCATCAGAACACATCCACAGGGCTTCTATCCAGATCACCACTTCTTTTAAAACCAAGAATTCCCACTGATGTCTCCCCCCCATCTCCATTTTTCCATATATTTTGATTATAGCAAAAGCTGCAGAAATTTTCTTCAAGGTTTCAAAATGCATGTAATAACAAAACTTAATCACAATTATACTAGTACCACTGTCTACCACTTGCAGCAGTAAGTCTTAGTTTCTATCATACACTTCTTTGTTATGTGAGGTAGTTGGCACTTCTTTTTTCAGTTCACTGCTTTCCAAAACCAAGTGTTTTATAACAAAATAATAAAACCAGCTATAAGCTGGTATCTGATAAGCATAAATGACTACATACACATTTTGATGAAAAAAAAATCCAATACTTTGATAAGCTTTTTTTTTAAAGCAAAAAGGCTATTTGTTGTCAAGAGCATTATGACTTTCAGAATCAGAATTCACATTCATCTAATTTAGATTCAGTAGTTTCAACCATCTCAGACAAGCTATACTTTGTATCACCTACAGAAGCATAATCATATCAGATAAGAGATGACCATTACACACAAAGAATCAAGTTTACATTACGTCAGCTTTATCCTGAGGCTTTTTACAGCTTGTAATACATCACCTGGATGAGTGGCATCCAACCACAAGATTACCTTTCTAATTAATTTTTAATTTAATGCTTCCAATTATCATATTTTAGATCCCTTTAGAACACTACGTAGTGAGAGGATAATTATATGGATAGAAGTAATTCTACATCACGCAGCAAAGCTGTGGCTCAAAATTCGGATGCTCCCTAGTCCCACCTCATCAGCAGCTAGAAAAATAATATGATTGCTATACAGTTTCAAAGATTTCCTTCTCACTCAGCAGCTGTCTCCACCACATGGCCAGCCTAACGTCTCCTAGAGGAAGCCAAATTTATACTTTAGCATCTGTAGGACAGATGGCACAAACACACTACAGCAACTTAAGTGGAATCTTTGTTTTTCCAGCACCCCGTACCTCTACCTTACTTCATTACATAAATGCATTGCACTAGTCACCATTCCATTTTACTTTTGTCTTAACTATTTGCAATACCAAACATGAATGAAAAGTAACAAAAGCCAAAACTTTTGGAAGTTTATAGGAAAGGCGATTATATGCATCTCTGAAAAAACAGGTATGAATAGCTACTCCTAAGCAACTTGACAAAAGAAGGCATTCAGAAGAGGCTCCAATGTAGACTGGTGAGCAATGGAATTGTCAGTCACAGAATCATGGAATTGTCAAAATTGGAAGGGACCTCTAGAGATCATCTAGTCAATTGCACAACATTGGATGACAAAAATAATTATAACACACATGGAAGTGTAAAAAAAAAAAAGGTAGAGAAAACTCAAGACTGGCAGCCTCAGCTTAGAGGGAGCAAAAGCCAAGAAAATACGGAACAAGGTCAAAGATGTCTCAAAGCGTAACAGTACCTCAGGGCTGTTATATTATAGAACACAACTAAGACTTTTGACCAGGACTGATTGGTATTCATGTGATTTTAATCATCATTTGAATCATCATTAAAAATTGCTAAACAGGGGACTGATCTAATTTACTGTAATCTCCTCAACTTTATTTAAATGTATTTACAGAAAACAAAGAGGTTTGTTTTCAGTGGCTGATATTGACAGAACCAAATACAGTTTGCACATAAGATTCCTTATTCACAGCCACTGTCAGGGAGAAGACAGCAGTTACAATGTGTTTACTCAAACATTTACTGTATTTAGTGTACATTTACTCAAACATTTTTTTTGTTATTACACATGAAAATATTGTGTAGATTAACCATAGTTAGCTTGGACATAGCTTGTATTTTAAGAAACATTAAGCAAGTTGGAATCTAAGTTTTTGCATCTTTAATGTAATTCTGTTAGATGCACTTTTTTTCCTCCCAAATATTTTTTTTACTTTTAAATTATATTAGTGAATAAAGGCAATAGTAATTGCAGTTATCGAATTAAACTTGTCATCTTACATCATAATATACTTCATGTTTACAGAACTGGCATCTCATTTTTATTCGTACAATAGAAGATGAAAATCAGCTGTCCTGATTTTTCAGCTTAACTTCTATACTTTGAGAATGAAAGTGTGTTTTCAAGCTAAATTGAAAATCAGTAGCAATTAAAGATAAAGCTTTTCTGCACAATGAAGGATGGGTTTGCTGTCTCTGTAACTGAATAAACAAAAAAGACTGAGGAACCAAAACTAATTGAGGGAAAAAAAAAGCTGTCAAATGCTATCAAAAATAGATCTTGTCAAGCATTTTTTTAATGCATCTACACCCATATTGGTAAAATAGAAGTGCACATACACACACATACAACATAAGTCACAACACTGGGCTGATAAATCAATGCTTTAAAGATAAATTATATCAACAAAAATTTAAGCACCACTCAACATTTGTATCAAGAAAGTCAATTCAGCACAGAAACACATGAAAAATTATTTAGCAGTCTCCAACCAGTGTCATAAGCAGCAAATCCTCACTGCACCTAGCGAGCCCCTTCAAAAGGCGCTCTCTCCCCTGATCCTATTTGAAACTTGAGAAATCCCTAACTTTGTATAGGGAAGGTACACAGATGAGAAAGATAGGACTGCTGCAACAGTACAAGGGGCAATGGACTTAAGTTGGAGAAGGGTAGATTTAAGTTGAATATTAGAAAAAATTTCTTTACTCTGAGGGTGGTGGAGCACTGGAACAACTTGCCCAGGGAGGTGGTTGAGGCCTCTTGCCTGGAGATATTCAAGGTGAAGCTCAAAGAGGCCCTGGGCAACTTGGTCTAGTTGGGGGTGTCCCTGCAACTGCAGGAGGTCGGACTAGATGACCTTTTGGAGGTCCCTTCCGGCCTGGATGATTCTATGATTCTAAGATATTTGCCAAGCAAGAAATACCTCACTGCACAAACCATTGAAACGGGGCAGCCTGGGTTACCTGGCATCACAGCACAGTAAAGGATAGAAGTTTCAGTACAACTGAAATGCAGCAATGCACTCGTGTGAACGAAGCACCCCAGCAAACCTAACAGAGTCAAAGACTACCTCAGAAAGCAACAACTTGGATGAGGATTTGGGGTCATGACAAGCAAACTACTGAGAGGAGGCCTGTGCACTACTCTAAAACGGCAAGCAATTTTTACATATATATAAAGGCAGGAATAGTAAATAAGGAGTAACAAGGACTTTCCTTTCCAATCTTATACTGAAACTATTGTTGAAATAGAATTTGCAGCTTCTGATGACCATAACTCCGTATTTGTAACTATCAAAGAAGGATCAGAGAAAACAGCTAAAAGTTGAAAACACATGCCTCATCACAAGAGCCTCCTGCAACTAAATCTGTGTAGTATAATCAAAAAGAAGATTTAGAGTGACTTAATTACATTTGTATGTACATATGCAAGAACAAAAGTTTGGCCACTAAGAGCCTTTCAGTTCAGATTATAACAAGAATCTGATGTAAAACAGTGAAGCTATGCAAACCTACATGACAGATAAGACACTTCTGAGCACATTGATACAATACAACAAAATAACTGGCTCACCACAGAAAGTGCAAGGCAGTTTAGACACATCATTAACGGCTACAACAGTTATTTCAACAGCACAAAAAGTCTTACTTCCATTGTCTCTTCCCTCCCTCCTCAGCCTCATAGATGTAGTCCTGAACAACAACCTCCGAGTTCTCCATCTCCACTTGAAGGCAGTAAGACTACACCTCAGCAGAAGGGACAGTCCTAACATCTCCACTCCAGCCTAAGTATGTGTTTCCCCCTCTGTTTTTGCACAGGCAAGAGAACTCTGATCCAGCTGAAATGTAACCATCTCCATTTTCCAATCCTACCATTACATTTCAGCCTGAACAGCAAGACCATCTGATTGCACTGATTCACATAGTGGGTGTAGCAGGAACGAGTATGCATGACAAGGAAAAGACAGACAGTCCCCTTTCAGCAGCAGTCTTTAGCTGACTAAATACATTGCAATTCTACATCATCAGACTAGCTTCCATTTCAGGCAGTCTTGCTCCTCTGACTTCTCCACAAAATGTTCTGGTTTTCCACGTAGCAGAAATCTGCCTTAGGCTGACAGTACCCTACCTTCCCCAGAGGTTTCCAGTCAGAGGAACTGTGGTGGTGATCACTGACTTGAAGCAGCAGATGACTGAATGACTGACAAGGCCAGGAACAAAGAGTGAGGAAAAAAGGGAATGGGGCGGTGGGGGCAGGGTGAGGAGGAGGAAAGAGAAAAGTCAAGATTCACTGCAGCCACATCCTTGGTAGAAACCCTCTCTTCCAGCTTTCCCCCTGCAGCAGCCTGCAGAGACAACCTGTAAAAAGCATTCTTATGCAGTTCAGTAAGTGACATATAACTGGGCTACAAAACCAATCTTTTTATATATATAAAATGCAACTCCAGCCATGACACACACACACCACCTCATGTGGCTTTTTTGAATGTTTTGTCATCTTACAGCACATGAACTCTAATGTTTTCAGCAACTTATTTTCTTTAGGAGGCAGAAAGATCATCACTATCATATTTTGGATGCGTATGATGATTTAGGGGCTCATTACGCTCAGGATTGAGCCTAGGTTCTGCAAGCAGAGAAGCAGGTGCTCAATGCTTAAAGCAGCAAGTGACGTCAGTACAACACTCTTCAAGCATCTTGTGTCAAAACAGTAATTCTTCCCGCTGTCACTCTGAAGGTCAAAAGCTTCCTCACAGTTGAATTCACTGAACAAGCAAAGCTGGGCATGCTACTTTATCTTACAGCCTGCTGACAATTCTGAATGCCAGAGTCAAATTGCCATTTGTGGAAGATAAAAAAAGGAAGGCAAAACAAAAACAAAACCTTCTTGGTTTTATCAATCTGTTCCACAATGTAGCAGGAGCAATTTCAATACAACTGTCATTGTGATTTTTTCCCTCTCTCTCCCCAAATGAAATTCAAAATGCATTTTGAAGAGAAGAAGGAATAGATTAGTATTACAGCTCATGTTTTTCACTTCCCTCTCATCTTTTCTCCCATACCTGGAAATTTATACAAAAAGGCTGCAGCTACTGGCATACTCACTAGAGAGCAACAAATAACCTTATGCTTTCTCTTTAATTACAGATGTATTTCAAAACTAAACCTTCACAAATATCAGATTTTTTTTCCTGACTAAAGAGATTCCACTTCTACAAACCACAATAACAAAATGGACAAAAATGCTATAAAATATACTTTATATACTACAGTCTTATACAGAAGGTGGCAAAAACACAGCATGCCTAACCTACCATGTCCTTCCACTTTTTAATATCTGTCTTAACCTGTATTTCTTACATGGCAAAATAAAATATTCAATATTAACCAACTGTAGCCAGACAGTAACTCACTGTCATACACACATGGCTTTTAATTAGAATGTCATCTGTAGACATAAACATGAGGTAGTCGAGAGTGTTTATTTCGTAAAGGAAAAAACATCTCAGAAGTAGTTCTGAATTCACAGCAACAAGCAGTTGATTCAGGCATGCCAGGCTTATCTGCCTGTGTAGTTAATGCTAGAATAGAATCTCACTTCATCTTTCTAACACATTGTATTAAAAAAAGGAAAAAAAAAAAAGCCTTAGGGCAGCAAGGGACAAAGCTTAGTGTTCAGTGTAGACCAGAAGCAACACATTAACTCTGTATTGGCAAAAGTTTGAGATTTCCAGTAAACTATCTAAAGTTTCTAAGAAATATTTAAAAAAAAAAAAAAAGGGCTGTTGTTTCCTTTAATACTTTTGTATCACACACAGGATTTTAAAAGTTCCTGCAGCAGATCTATTACCTCTACAAAAACTAACCTCATCCCAGATTCTGCCTTTACAGATAGAAATCATCTTCTATCTCATTTTCCCCTCATAGAAATCCATGTATATCCACCACTATAAAGTTAACAGAGAACTACATACAAGAAACCCCTGAACAAATAAAACAACAGGTTGAAGCAGTGAAATCACAATTTTTTGAACCAGATAATCCAAGTTACCAAAACTTGGATTTTGTTCAATCTCTGAAGAGAATGAGGAAAAAAAAAGCAAAATGAGAAACACAAGGGGTAGTTGCAGTCACCAGCGCAAGACCTGCAGTGGAAGGCATTGAGCCTTGAGCTTCAGAATCTCTGAAGTTCAGAGACTCTGGATCCAGACACACCAGGCAGATAACTCTCTCTTCTCTTACAGACTCCTTAAAGGATGAATCAAAGCATCATTAAAATAACCACAAAAACTGATGAAAATGACTGCATGTAATAACAAACAAACTCATAAAACCCTCAGGAGTTGCCATGAATGTTTATCAGGCTATTCCCAAGGCAGTTTCAACTCCATACCCTAAAGCAGTTTAACTTCAGAACAAACAAAAACGCAAAAAGCAAGCTACATACAAGTGAGATGACACAAGTAGGTACAGGAACGGCAAATTGCAAGTTGAACTTGCAGTTAACTGGAAGCAACACAGGTTTATTTTAAAATATCACAAGCAATCATGTTATTTGCCTATAATAATTTTGTTTGTTCATGAAAAAACCTAGCCCAATGATGTAGTGAAACCAACTTTAGAAGCAGTGTTATTCAGCAATTTCAGTAACATCCTGGAAAAGTGAGTCACAAATATAATAACCTCATGGGCAGGGTAACACTCGATTTTGCAGAGTGATCTTCTAAGGGTTATCAATATAAAAAGAAATACTTTGGACTTAGTAACAGCATTGTCAAATTATGTGTTTCCAAGGAAGTGTATGCAAGCATATGCATAAAAGGAGTATAGGCTGGATGTCATAAAAGTAAGGAAGAAAGAATAATAAGCATTATCAGCACGTAAGAAATTAACGGGTGACATAACAGTATGTTACAGTATACATACACAGAGGTTTGCACAGGAAAAATTAACGCCTCAATTGGAATCAAGACAGCTAACATTGCACCCTGGTTTCAGAAAACCAACAGACACTACAATTGAGTGATGCAGAGACCCTAACTATTTACCATTGTTGTATCATTCTTAAAGGATGCTCACGACTGTATTACAAGTAGTTTCTAGACACCCCACAGGTTTTTATATATTTCAAATTACATTACTAATGATAACACTTGTAAAATACCAATACACTGCACACAGGTTTTCACATCTTAATGCTATGATCAACAATACTTAAGATAGCACACCAATTGAAAAAGCATTCTGAGGCCAGGATGACCAATATATCAGAAAGAGTCAACATCCATATTAATGTGGTACATTCCAATATGGCCACTGTGCAAACTCACAGAAAAATGTAAGGACTTGTAATAAGTACATTAATATTGACATGAAGTAAGAATGTGTGTATAAACTTGCATTTTAAGCACCAGAACGGAGGACTCGTTAACAGAAGTCGTGTGCTCTGACAACGAGACAATGACAACAACCTTCCTGCATTTCACACACACAGCTCCTTTCTTTGTTAGTCCAATGGGACAATGGAGTACAGTAAAGCAGCACACCAGGCTGCCATGTTACAAGCAAGCTAGACCACTTGCGAAATAAAAAAGAAATAAGAGTTGGTGCTTGTGAGTGCAACAGTGAGAGTGTGCAAACATAAACTTATTTAGAGATTTAGTAAACAATTACCACCTTCCTCTTCCATGTAGTCTTTGTTATGCTAACTTCCTACAAAAGCAAATCCCTGTATCTGGATAGTTTGTGTTAAATCTTGCAGTAGTACAGTACTTCTAGCTATAATTCCTCAGTTTTTCCTCCTGTCTGAAAAAGAACACATACACTGATTAAAGAGCAGTAACACAAGATACCTTTGGAAAGGGTTATTGAAAACCTTTTAAAACTGTATTTGGAGATCCCTTCATCTATAAAGAAATCCTATAAGAAGCAGTGAAACATAGAAGCAGTGCACAGCAGTCTGAATACATGAGAAAGGGGTGCAAGCAGGCACGCGCTCTAATCAAACAGGTTTTTATGTTATCAAGACAATTATATCTACTATCCACTATTTTGAAATTAACAAAGATTTCTGACTAAAAAATTAATACAGATTTTAAGGACATGGAGAACTATCACCTCACCTAAACAGAGCACCAAAAAAAATTTATTTCTTACTCAGGTTTATGATTAATACTAAAGGAAAACAAGACTACAGTTTTACCCAAGACCAAAGATAATCAATTCACGTGTTAAAAAATCCAGGGGAGGTACACAAGCCTTCTATCTCATTTTGAAGATGGGCACTGACCATAAAATTACACAGAACTTATTTTGTAAATGTCAGTTTTCACTAAAAGAAGTCAAATCCAGGTTAGGGATTGATTTAAAAGTAAAATCATAATTATTTAGCATTTAAACAAAAAGCAACTTTGAACATACCCAGCAGTAAGCCATGTGCTACATCTACAGGACACTGCATTCTAGGTGCTTCGGCTGAAGGTAACACTCCTTCCTCCAGCGTAGGGAATTCCGTCAGGTCATTTCTATCACCAGTCAGGCCAAGCTCTGTCTCCATGGCAGCAGTTAAACGGCTGGCATCCACTTCTGCTGGAAGTTGATACCATGACTCAATACCCTAAGAAGAGGTGAGTACAAAAAAATGCTCAGGTATCAAGTTTTGTAAGACATACTTCCAAAGGAAATGAAGACTAAGTTATAAAACAATGGAATTATTGCTTCTAAATTGTATTTGCTATACAAATACCCAGTTTTGAACGTGAAGGAATTAAGATGCACTATGAACTGCTAATGTCCAGTCACTTCTCACTACTGCCTAAGTTGTCATTGCTTATTATCTGATCACCAGCATTCCATCACTTGTCTGAAACTGAGCTCCATCTCCAAATCTTGCCACTGCAGAGGACTTTTCCCAAACCAGAATGAAATCTCTCACTTAGAAAGAAAAATTGTGATAAGGAAAAATGCTCCTGTAAGATGCTGGGCCACTGCAGTTCCTGACACTGGGGAGTAAATAAACATGGTTTGCATTGTAGAGCCCAGGAGTAACAAGCAGAACAGCTTCTGATTTGTCTTTAAAGAAAGTCTCTAGTTACAGAAGTTCTGAGTTCACACATATAATGCCTGACAATCCTAACCAACTCTTTGTTGGTTTTAAGAAAAAAACCATTCAGTTCATGTTCAAATGGGGAAGAGCACCATTAATTCAAGTAATTCATTAAAGAATTTGCATTGGGATTACTGGAAAAGCAATTAAACAGATACATTTTAATCACAGAAAAGGAATAGACCAACCTTCAGTGCATAGAACTGAAATGATCAATCATTTATAAGGCAAACCATCATCTGCATATATCTTATAATTACATATACGTTAAGTGTCCCAGTGAATTGGCAGAGTTACAGTATTATTCCCACTTACTAGCTGCAAGCTCTTCTACCTTTTGAAACACTTCTAAGGTACTAAAAGCTACTTTTCACATCAGAATTTTGCTATATGAATGATTTTTGCACAAGATTTTTATAACCATTTGGAAATATTTTTTTCATCAAATCTGTCTTTTCAAAACACCTTTGATTTTACACAGTTCTCAGAGTAATTAAATATTTGGAAGCATATCCATCAGAGGACTACTATGACTGTATCACGATGCAAGTACAGTTTTCCTTCATCACGTCACTGAAACTAAGGTCTAAAAGTAGTTAGCACAGAGGCATGCTTCAGCTCATGTGGTAGCATGCAAATAATTTATTTTGAAGCAAACAGATCTGACAACGTAAGAGGCAGAAGCAGGACCAGGATTATAGCCAATTACAAACTGAAAACATATCAAAGATACTGTTGCAAAGAACAAAACATTACACTGGAACATATACTGTACTGGATATAACAGGAACGCAGAAGGGGCAGAGGGAGAGGGGAGAAAAAAATTTAAAATAAAAATAATTGAACTACTGGGGATTCAGTTTTGAATATGTCAAAAAGGCTTGAAGTACTTGAATCAAGACTACATCAGATGACTTGTCAGAGTTCACAACAGTCCTCTTTTTCTGCAGTTCCAAGATACAGAAACACAGAACTTTACAGGGCAGGAAGGTGGAGGTCTAATTTACACAGACAAAGCACTTCATATTATTTTCAATCACGTAATTAACCTTCAACCACAATCAAAACAAAGCACAGTACAAATACCCAATTAATGGCAGTTTTCTGACGTATTGCTTCTCCTAGGGAGATCTCACTGGTAGCGGATGCCTGAGTTTCACTACTGCTGCGGCTTAAGGATTCCTCCTTCCAGCCACGTTGTGGTGGAGTTGTTGCAATCGGCTAAAAGAAACAATACGTGTTTTTAAAATAGAAAATAATTTCTTGGTATTTCAACATGTATATATTTAAGTAGTGGACAATGAAATATATCAAATACTCAAGTCATCCCAAACACACAAAGTAAGGCACGTACCTCAAAATACTCAGGCAGTGACCTAAATTCCATCTAAAATAGGATAGTAGGTTCATTTACCACCCTAGGTCCCAAAAATCAGTAAGCATGAGTTCCTGTACATTAGCCAATCATTTCTGAGGGCCAGAAATTTATTTCTCGTTTCCAATCCATGTATATGCATTTCTGAATAAATCACAAAATACCAAAACGACTCGTCACCTTGATCAAAGCCAGGTTCTGGGATTTGTCCTGTCTGGCTTATTATTACATTAAGTGGTCACCAAGTCTTTTAATAGTAATTTTTTTAATATATTTTATTTTATTAACAACAAGTTTTTACTTTAATCAATGTTGTCAACTAAATTTTTTAAAGGCATCTTATGTAAATATCTTAAAGCAAGTCTAGGTTGATTTTTAAATTACCTGACACACTTCGAGGGCATGAAATGAAATTAAATTAGACTTCTGCCTAGAAAAGCAGATGTAACTTCTCCTTTTTCCCCACAAGGTAACAGAGAAAGCTGTTCTGCAGTCAGAATGAAATTTCTCTTCCACAATATCCCGTGCGGGAGGGTCACAGTGACTGGAACAGCTTTCCCCAGACACGACAGACAACCAGGTTCAAACACAATGGTACATAACTGAGAAAAAGAGACATTTCTGGAACACCAAGATTCAGTTAAAAAAAAATGTTCCAGAAAAGTAGTGATCAGCTTAAAAAAAAAAACAAACCTGAGACTAACACTGGAGAGTATCAGGTAATATCATTAATGCAGCAATTTAACGTGAAGCCTCAACCAGAATAAGGACTTGTATCTCCCACATCTGCTTAATACCCCTCCCTGTCCTCATCCTCTTCCTCATGTCAACTCTAGTTCCAGGTTAACTCACTAATAATAATTTTTTTTTAAAGCCAGGCTACCTGTGGAGCTATTTTTAGTGGCCAAGCCAGCAAGTGGTGGGATCTGAAGAACTCTGCAGGGAGAGCAAGCAAGGGTAGGAGGAAGCTCCCCGACACCTACTCCTGTACTGTGGATTAGTTATATACTGTCTGGGGGTATCTGGCTGCTTTGAGAATTGCAACAGCCCTTATCGTGGGCAAGCAACATGCAAAGGGCATAAGCAAAATGTCTCAGAAAAAAAAAACCATGATTTCACAGAAGCCTGCCTTCTACATGAATAATTATAAAACTGTCGGATATGCGCCTTCAGTTATAAAGCCCTCCAGCGAGAACTGTCTCTTCTTTCTTTAAGAAATTTTCTGATAAATTGATCTAATAGTAATTTGTAAATTTCCATCCAGTAGCACAGGTCTACTTTGCTGGTCAGGGCAGGGAAAGGGATAAACTAGGCTCATTAGAAATAAGGCTGGGGCAGTGTTTGAAAGATGGTGTTATAGCAAGGTCTGCTATCTCAGTGGAAGCAGGGGATGGAGATTCATGTGACAGCAAAGACACGGGCGTTACTGACATGTTAGAAACCACAGAAGTGCCTGAGAAAATTAAAAGTGCCACAGACCCAACTAGAACTTACTCTGGCTACTGCCTTAAAAGAGAATAAAAAAATGTTTCTATAAGTACATTAAGAAACAAAAGGTGGACTAAGGAGAATCTCCACTGGATGTAGGGGGAAACACAGTGGCAATGGCTGAGATACTTATCGCCTTCTTTGCCTCAGTCTTTAATAGTAAGACCAGTTGTTCTCAGAGTACGCAGCCCCCTGAGCTGGAAGATGGGAATGAGGAGCAGAACAAAGTCCCCATAATCCAAGGGCAAATGGTTAGCAACCTGCTATGCTACTTAGACACACTCAAGTCAATGAGGCCAGATGGGATCCCAAGAGTACTGAAGGAGCTGATGGAAGTGCTCACCAAGACACTTTCCATCATTTATCAGCTGTCCTGGCTAAGTGGGGAGGTGCCAAATGACTGGAGGTTTGCAAATATGACTCCCATCTACAAGAAGGGCCAGAAGAAGGATCCAGGGAACTACAGGACTGTCAGCCTGACCTCAGTGCCAAGGAAGGTTATGGAGCAGATCATCTCAAATGCCATCACACAGTACATATAATTCTTTCACTATTTCCCATCAGCAGGCAGCTGTTCAGTCATCCCAGGAAAGCAGGGCTCCATCACGTGTAATGGTTACTTAAGAAGACTAATACCATCACACTGAACATCCCATCCACTCCCTCCCCTTCATCCTTCTTTCCCCAGTATTATACACCAAGCATGACATCACATGTTATGGAATATCCCTTTGGTCAGTTGGGGTCAGCTGTTCTGGCTATGTCTGCTCCCAACATCTTGTGCCCTCCCAGCCTGCTTGCTGGCAGGGTGATACGAGGAGCAAAAAAAGCCTTGATTGCTTCGCAACAACCAAAAACATCACTGTTTTACCAACACTATTTTCATCCCAAATCCAAAACAAAACACTTTACCAGCCCATAGTATGAACTTCATCCCAGCCAAAACCACAACACAACCTTTATCACAAAAAAAGCAAGGCATAAGAGTTTGCATGAAGACATTAATTACATTCTAAGAGAAGAGATCAGACACAACCTTAGGGAAAAGTCCAGGACATAGACTTGTTTCAATGTAAAAGAAACATGCAAAATTCAGTATTTGAGATTGCTTTCTTATATCACCTACTAGATTAGCTAAACTGACACCTAAATTCTGTTTCATTCTTCTTATGCGCTAAAAAGCTGGAAAGGATGTGAATAAAAGCTCAAGATTATTTTTCTTCATTTGTTACAAGATTAGTAATCCATTTCAGAACTTAAGAAATGTGAGTTCATTCCACTATTTATGGTACCTCAGTTGAATGTGATTCTTATACAAAGCACACCAAGATTTTCAATCCACCTACAAAAAATAAATTACAGGTAGCACAAATTAAACTTTCTTCATCTTTTATGTTCCTAATGAAGCAAATCATTCTGCCAGAGAGACAGTGGATTTACAAACTTCAGAGATAAGCTAAGGAAAACCCCTTCAATTTTGACTAATCTGTTCAAAAGACACCTGAATTTAATCACCATGCAGTGGCTGGGCTGCCACCAACAGAGAGAAAGTTTGAGCTTTCTTCATCTTTTATGTTCCTAATGAAGCAAATCATTCTGCCAGAGAGACAGTGGATTTACAAACTTCAGAGATAAGCTAAGGAAAACCCCTTCAATTTTGACTAATCTGTTCAAAAGACACCTGAATTTAATCACCATGCAGTGGCTGGGCTGCCACCAACAGAGAGAAAGTTTGAGCCTCCCCCTCTAATTGCCAATTACCAGCATTCAAGCTTCCAGCAAACAGCTTATTTTCATCTTTACTAAGCCTGAGCATATGCAGAGCTGAAGACAGGCTGGACTTCTCTTGCCTTTAAAGAGCATCTGGTCAGGGAACTGCCAAGACCGACTGCCAAAGTACTACATGGACTTCAGCAAGTTTCAGGCTGAATTCTGCTCATGAACAACAGGTAATCCCTAAACATTTCCTCCCTGGAAAACGCAGCACACTTCACTTCCAAGTTGAGGTTCCAGTTCACGGCTTTTATTTATACCCCTTAAATGCCCAGTTTTTCCTTTAAAATAAGCCACTTGCTCAAATGTTCAACTGCAAACTAAAGAACATCATGGGCCTAACACCTCTACATTTTTCAGACACAGCTACAAAAACTTCAGCTTTACAGTTATCTCACAAATTTCAGCTTTTGGAAGAACAATTTCCAGGATTTCAGTACTATATACCATCTGAAATCCTTCCACAAAATACCATCATTGAAATAAAAACATGATGTAGCTTTCTATGTAGACCAGCAACGTAAATTATTCAGAATTGCAATAATATTTTTACCCAAGTTTAAAAAACCTAATGCACTCAGAAGGAAGATGTTACATACTGATCATGCATAAACTTCACTTATGAAACTAGGACTCAGCCAGGCAGAAACTATGCTTACAAATTAATTCCCCACACAAAATAAGTTTATTTTAGCTTTATATCTGGACTAAAGATAATAACCATAGCCTGTATGCATATATTCTAGTTTGTATTGTTCATAGTAATTCAGTTATTAAAAGAAGCAGCACTGAAGTGTGCATGACCACAGCTTTGAAAGCAGAGCATTTCAACAGCCATTTGGTAATTTAATTAACACCTATTATTGAAATTTTAGTTTTACAATATGCATCTTCAGAAAAGGGCAATTTGATTAATCCAACTGGAAATTAATAGTGTAAAGTACTGGAAATTAATAGCACTAGGTAAGGGACTCATAATATTAAAAAAAAAAAGAAGAAATGGTACTGATTTTATTTAGATACACTGAGTATAGCTAATTAAGTGGGTGTTGTAGAGGATATTAGAATGGATGAGACATGGATGAGTACTGACAGTGTTCAAGATGCATACAATGAACAGAAGACTAAACAACCAAACTGTACATGTTATTCTTCATTATTCCCTTTAAAATGACCACCTTTAGCCTATGGTGAGCCATTCCTCTCCAAATCATGTAAGTACTTGCATACCTGTCAGCCACTTAATTTAAAATTCTTTTTCTATGCTGCAGCAGTTACATCACAGACTTCCTTCTACCTACCAGCATGTCAAATGAACCACTTCACATGAAGAGAATTCCTTAATTCCCAAAGCCTACTGATTAACTCGATTTCAGAGTAAATAAATATAAAGAAGTTGACTGGCAACCTAAAGAAAATATTACCAAGATTATTAAACCTATGGCCAAATTTTGAATTTTGCCAGTGTAAATGCACCTGGACATATTCTTTGTCACAACACTGGGAAAAAAAAAAAAAACACAGAAAAAAGCACAAAAGGTATCATCTGAAAAGGTTTCTTCTACCTGTAGTTTCCTATGTTAATCTTTTACCAAAATATTTTATTACTGAATGAAAAAAAAATCTGCATAATTCACTATAAACTGAAGTCATCAAGAATCTTCCTTGGAGAGAGAATTTAACTCAAGTCTTGGGCAATAAAACAAGAATACAGAAGAAAGTGCAGCTGAGTGTCTACTTTGTGGAAATTTCTTTCCCAGTACTTCCTCCTCCCAAATGCTCCCTTGGCACTTACAGTTTTCAAAACTCATTCATTTCACATTAGAATTTGGAATAGGTGCGACCAGTCTTATTCTGGGAAAAGAGAGCAAGAGATGTATCATATGCAAATTTCTCAAGAAGAAATAGGCGAAGAAATGCTAATGAGTTATGATGCAATTACTACAAATAGCAATATTCTAGAAGATTCAGAGTACAGTTATATCCAGAGCTACCACAGCTCAACTACTCAGTCACTGAGAAGAGCAGGAAGGGAATCAAAGTAGTATTATTATTGCTAAGACTACTTACATAGCACCTTCCCTGCAACAATCCAAAAACACTCCAAAACATTGATTCATAGAACTACTTTAGAATGTGCATGGTAAATATTTATCCTCCTTTTACTAGGCACAGATAACTTAGTGTACAACAATATGGCAAATCAGCAGCAGAGCTGGTTCCCCGAGTAGTCTGACCTGACCATAGCATGCATTTCTTGTTTAAAGTGCTAAAATGTCTTTGCCTGTAGGTTATGAGAAGTCAAAAAGAACATCTACAGCATCACAATCCAAGGAGACTAAAGCATGAATGAAAACATGAAATAAGATATGAAGTAAATGTTTGTACCACAAATAGATAATATTATACCCTTTAACTATATTAATATTTCATGTAGGTAGCTGCTGTTATTGTCAGTGATGCTACAGTATCATGAACACAAGAAGAGATCTGCACAGCGGCAGATTAGAAGAAAGTGGCAGAACCATATAAAAAAACATATTTAGAGTCAATTCCTGTTAAAACAGCTCAAATGATTTTGCAGCATATACCTCCCTCATATGAAACAAGAAACGTACCTCTTTTTTATTAAGTAAGCAGAAAAAAAATACGCCAGAAAAGCAAGAAAGATTCATTGGTAGTCTCCCAATTCTTTCCAGGTTTACCAGTTCTGATTTCCAGAACACTGTTTGTCAACATTTCTTATAATAACCCATAAGCTACTGATCTGTCTACAATACTATTTGGGAATGGGAAGGGAAGAAAATTTGAATTGGGGAATGGGGTAGAAGGGAGATGAAGCAGGACTCCCAAGTAAGGGATATACTTAGAATTAGTCAGGAATTCTCCACTGAATCATGCTCCTCAGAAATCATCAGTAGCATTCAACCCAAGAAATTTTATGTGGAATAAAAAACTACCATCAATGAATGAATGATTATCTCAGGAAGGCAACAATCCTGAAAAAGACAGCCACTAAAAAAATCCAAAGCTCTGCAAATCAAGAAGCAATCCTACCCCTGCTTCAGAGCAGTCCACCTAGCAAATGCTCAGAGAAACCAATACTTTTACCCATTCCAATACTACTATTTCTTAAAATCATTCAACTCTTGTACATCACCACAAGAAATATGTCCCAGATTCTCACAAACTGTAATGGTGATCTCCGGAGGTTCCTTTCAACCCCATATGATTCTGTTATACCAATGCATTTCATAAGATCTTCCCATAAAAACCTAAGACTTCGGAGTTTGCTCCTTCAAATTTTCCTTCAAAGAAAAAAAAAAAAGTGCAAGTTTTACACAACTCTCTAAATCCACAAGTACACGTATCCAAATTTTACACTCTGAAATCAAAGGGATTCAAAAGCCAAGCATGCTTGAAATACTGAAGTAAGAGAAGGACCTTAAGGAAAGATGATCACTTCCTGAATCAAATACTTTCCACAAAAGTAGGATTCTCCAGTAAACACCCAAGCTTGATTTGTGTTTTCACATAACAGATGTCACAGCTCACAAGGTTTAAGGCCCACATATTCATCAGCAGTAGTTTCTCCTGCCTGCATATATAAGGGCACGCTACACATTTAGCATTGCTCTCTAACGGAACCTGACATGACATTAACAAAACACCATAAAGGAAATATCTCCTTTTCAAGACTGCCAAGCGACTAGGACCTCATGGGTTAGCAGCTAGAAAGAAGCAAAGGAAATGGGCAACAGCAGATACTGTTTTATTACTTCACTTTTAATCCTCATACCAAAGAGCACTATCATGGAAACAGCACAAAGAGATCCGCCACATATTAGCACTGTGTGTACCAGGATACACCATACATAACAAACCAGTTGCAAGCAAGAGATAAATTAGGATTTAGTAAATGAGTATAATCATCTCTGAGGGCTTCCATAGAATTAAACTCAAATGAAGAAAATTTAACAGGGTTTTTCTTCCTGAAATCCAGTATATCAAAAGTTAGCTTTTGCTGCTAAATAAATAATGACAGGAAAAGACAAAAATAAAGCTGAACAACTACAACCACCCACACACAACATAGTGCCATTACTTGAATGGGAGGAACAGCAGCTCCCGTTTGGCATTCTTAACTGATGCTACATTTCATAGAAAGAATTGTGAACGTTTCTCAGTTTTGAACCACTGAAAGTTTGAATATTCAGGCTTATCTCTTCTTACTTTATTCTGAACTACTGACCACTGAAAATCTCTCAGTGAAAATATCATCCAAAAGAACACAGCACAACAAAGTAAAAGATCTAGAGAGATATGGGAAAGAACTCCCTAGATGCGTAATTCTAACAATCCGATCTTCCAAAAACATCAGAAATACACTGTATTTTTTTCCAAACACTTTGTTTAATCTCATTTCTCCCTCCTAAAAATCAGAGGTACATGGCTCAGTTCAGTACAAAACTGTGTTTCAGTTTCCTTATCCATCTAAACATGCCATTGCAAAATCATCAGCTCTGCAAAAACAGGCAGTATAGTTCATGACCAACTCTTCCAATATCAGCCAGCATTTACACCAAAATAAGGTGATCGCATAGCAGTGCTACAGGTAGATCCCACTCTGAACTTGCTTTTGCTGGATTTCATCTTGCTAACTTTAGGACATAATTTTCCCCATTATATCAAGAACATTCCTGATTCTCATACCATTTTCCAAAGCATTTATAGTTTTTCCCAGCATAGCCTTATATCTACTTATTTTCTAGGTCTCACCATCTACTACTAATCACACGATTTATCAGTGAAAATACTTAATTTTTCCTGGCTCATTCCTGTTATCAAAAACTGGACCTCAACTGTCTTCCAAACTTTCTGCATATTTTCTTAGCTTGCTCCAGGATAAAAAACTCTTTGGAGCTCATGATACAACCATACACTGCCACCACTTTAGTTACTAGATCACCTACCCTCTCAAAGAAGATAATTCAATGGGTTTGAAAACAATTGTGATTAGCAAAGCCACACTGGATATTTTATTAACAATTTATTTCAAGTGGTTTCAAATCGTTAGTTCTAAATTTTTTCTTTTTTGTGCTTTTATCATTTCTAGTGAATAAGCTAGCACAGAATATAAAGCTCACAATCATAATTAAATAATATTCTATAATTTAGGCTGTCTGTATACACAATCAGTTTTGAATACAAATATAGAAATGTCCCCATCCTACAAACCCCAAGCACATTTGCTGAATAACTGGACCCAAAGAATGTATAATGAAAATCCCTTCACTGGGGGTTTCTTCATTGCAGCAGAACTTGTACTACATACTAAAAAGTTCTTGTTCATATTTGTCTGCTAGTTTACATTCAAATAATATGTGCTATCAACTTCCAAAAATCTATAAAAAGCTGTGACAAACAAGACCTAAATCTAACTTTCTAGCCTGTAGCATGGCTTTGTCCTTTGTCTGTGAAGCCTTTCAGAGAAAACTGAGGTGTGAGCTCCCTCCCATCACCTGTAACAACAGTGCAGTGCAAGCCTCATGCCACTTGGAGTCAGCAACCCACTGCTGCAGGGCAAGGTCTTTCCCAGCTGTGAGGAAGAAACAAAGGAACATGGAGAAACAGGCAGGTATTTACCTGCTAAAGGATGGAAATGGCTCTGTGTCCCTGAAGATTAAAGAAAAAAATTTACCAGAACACAAAGATTGTAGGTCATACTGTCTTGTACCTACTTGTTCCTTTCATGGTGCAATTATCAGCTTGTAATGAATGGTCAAGGAATAGCAATCATGCAAAAGCACTTCAAAGGCTACATGCAAACTTAATGCTTAATTCCCTTAATGCTACATAAATACAAGTGCATTTCACAATAATGTAACAATTTCATTTTTTCTGATTTTATAGTCTGTATAAAGCCTACCCTGTGTCAGAACACAAAGCTTAAAAAAAAAAAAGTCTCATTCAAATGAATAAATTATTATTTTTATTTTTTTTTTTTTTGGCCAGAAGCCCAGTACACAAGTTGTACAAAAACTGTTAGCATTTAAGCTCAGGTACTGAAATGAATAACAAAATTCCCATTGTCTGTAAACATTTCAGCACTAGAAGTTCATCTATGAACATACTGTAAATAATATTGATTTTGAAATATTATTCAGGAAATGTAATAATGATCTGGTGCTGTCAGGTGTGAGGAACACAAGTTATTTAATCTCTAACTTGTTTTTTCAACAAGAACTGGCATGCCAGCAGTACTTTTCAGACCCACAACATTCCTTCCAGGTGTTACATGAGGCACCACCAACTGGTACCTCAGGTGCTGTATAAATTCTGAATGGCTTATTACTTTCGTGCAATGAACTTTGGGCTCTCAAATGTCCACAAGAGATCAGAACCAGCACATCAGATCTCAAGTACAATAAAGAAAGATTCATGAAGCAGTTAACTGTCAGGGAGGCGCTAGAAGCATTCCAGAAAGGCAACCCATGTATTTAGACAATATACACTGACATTTCAAAGATTGCTAGCACATCATTTTAAATCTTTGAGAAAAAAAACAGTAGTTTCCACTGTCAAATTCACAACATCAATAGCTTTAGCGAATGTCCTACAACACATGGAAAATTAATCACTGCTGACCTGCAACAAGCGTGGGGGTTTTTGTTGCTGTAGTGGTTTGTTTGGTGGGGTTTTTTTTTGATTGGTTGGTTTTTTGTTGTTGTTCTGGGTTGGGTTTTTTTGGTTTGGGGGTTGGTTGTTTTGGTTTTTTTTAAACACAGTTTCCTAAGAAGGCATGACTTCCAAGGCTGAGAACACACTCTGTTTACCGTCACACCTCAGCTGTGGGCACTGTAAGGCCATCTGAAAGCCAATTATCGTAATACACCTTAATATCTGAAGCAGAAGCTTTATTCATGTAATCACAGTGTAACTTGTGACTTCCTTGACTCCACTTAGATTTTTTCCTTACTGTCCTGTCACCGTGCACCTCCAAGAGTCTTCCTCTGTATTTCTCTAAACCCTGCTTCTGGCAGGGAATCGTAACTGTCACTTCAGTCTCCTCCCCAGGTCAAACAACCCAGTCTCTGCAGCTTCTTCTCATGCACCACACGCTCCAGCCTGTCCTGGCAGGTAAGTTGATCATAGGCTAGCAATCTGTCCTTGTCACCAAGAAAGCCAATGGTATCCTGGGGAGCATTAAAAATAGTGTGGATACCAGGCTGAGAGACATCATCCTCCCCCTTCTACTCTGTCCTGGTGAGTACACATCTGGAATATTATGGCTAGTTTTGAGCCCTCAGTTCAAGAAAGCCAGGGAGGTTCTGGAGAAAGTACAGTGGAGGACTACAAAGATGATCAGGGGAATAGTGCACCTCTCTTATGAGGAGAGGCTGAGACACCTGGGTTTGTTTAGCCTCGAGAAGAGAAAACTGACAGGGGATTTTATCAATGCTTATAAATATCTAAAGGGCAGGTGTCAAGAGGATGGGGCCAGACTCTTTTCAGTGGTGCCCAGGGAAGTACAAGGGGCAATGGGAACAAACTGGAACACATAAAGTTCCATCTGAACATGAGAAAAAACTTCTTTGAGGGTGACAGAGCACTGGAACAGTCTGCCCAGAGACATTATGGAGTCACCTTCCCTAGAGATATTCAAAACTCACCTGAACACAATCCTGTATAACCTGCTCTAGGTGAACCTGCTTTAGTAAGGGGGTGGACCAAATTATCTCCAGAGGTTCCTTCCAACCTCTGCCATTCTGTGAACAGGAGACAGGATCCAGCTGTGGCCAAGAGGAATTGACCTTCAGTTCCCTCCAGCTATCATTTACAGCTTTATTAATGCAGCCCAACGCATGGCAGGCCTTCATTGCTGCAAAGACCAAGCTGTCAAGTCCCATTCAACTTGCTGTTTGTCAGGTCCTCAGGCTCTTCTCTGAAGGGCCAACAGTCAGTACTGATGTACAGAGATTCTTCTGTCTCAGTGAGAAAGACTCCACGTTTCACAGCTAAAGCTCGTAAGACTCCTCTTGGGCCACTAGCCCAGCTTGCCAAGATAACTCTGAATGGCATGCCTGTCCTCCAGCATATCATCCACTCCCTCCAACTCACTGTCATCCACAAACTCAATGTAAATATGTTCATTCCATCCTCATGAGTCACCAGTGATGGCATTACACAGCATTAGCCCAAGGACTGAACCCTGAGGATCACCACCAGTTAAGATTTTGAACAGCTGACTAAGCTAACTAGGTAGCAGTTCTTCAGGCATGCTTTCCTGCCCTTCTTGAAAAAAAAAAAAGAGCATAACATTAACCTTTTTCCAGTTACCACAAATATCTCCCTGCCATCGCAAACTTGACAGAGGGAGGCCAGCTCCAACACCACCCTCAGATACATCATGTCCAGCCCTATGCACTTGCGTATGTCCAGTTCACATAACTAGTCACTTTCTTGAGCCTCCACCACCCCAGGCACTACTTCTCACCCACAAGCTCTTGCACTAAGCACACAGAGTGAGAAGATTTAAATGAAACAATGGGTTTATCCGATTTCTTAGGAACCGAGACTGAATTCCTCTTATTCAGAAGTAATTAATTTGGGTTTCATAGAATTAGATTTGCTCAGTTGGAAGGGACCCCAAAAGATCACCTGGTCCAACCTCTTGAGGGAAAGGCAGCCCCAGTAAGAGCCTAATTTCCAGTTGTAAGAACATACTAAATTCCCAGTACATTAACACTGCTACAGCCACTTCAGCAATCTAACAGCTAATAATCAAAATGATTAACTTTCCTCCAAGCATCAACCTTTTCTCTACTCACTGCAAATAAAGACAAAACTTACTTTCAGACAAGGTATCTTAGACATCGTTTTCATTCCCATGAAAAAGTCCCATAACAGCTTACCATCCAAATTATGGCTCCAGTGTGAACTTTTAATAACACTCCTGAAAACTTTTATGCAATGAGATGGTCGATTACTTCTTTATATTTTCAGCTTTGGAACACTGAAAAAGTAATGAATACCATTGATTTTTAGACTTCTGTTTGTTTAGATAACATTTACAAGAGCTGTAATTTGCATCATACTGTTCTTTGGGTTTTACAAAAACCTTTATTCCTTTATCTTTTCTACACTAAGTTACCACTGAAATGAAAGGTACCTCTGTCAGAAGAAATTTAGTTTGATGTTTCCACTTAGCTTAAAAAAAACAAGTTAGAAAAAACTCTATTAATGATGACTTCTGGGAACATTGCTATCAATTTGCAGCATTTAAGAATGAGAACCAAAGTCTTGATCCTACCAGATCCTGTTTGTAATAGCTATGCCTAGCTGAATGTAGAATCAAAAACTTAGCAGGACAGTACTGAAATCAACCTCATAAAAGTAA
Organism: Pedionomus torquatus; assembly: GCA_013398155.1. Taxonomy (NCBI): domain Eukaryota; kingdom Metazoa; phylum Chordata; class Aves; order Charadriiformes; family Pedionomidae; genus Pedionomus; species Pedionomus torquatus. The sequence continues at coordinate 77,392 of VZRU01000686.1, forward strand.
ACTGAAGGAGGAAACAGACAATGTGTTTTCAGTGATAAAACAAAAAATAACACAGTAAGAAGTATCACTATGTTGGTTACAGAATTTCTTCTCACTCTTACAGACTGAGGCCAAAAGCTCTGTAATGCCTTTAAATCATTGTAAACAGTCACTTTGGCTGGAAAATATACAGACTCTTCAGTAAGCAAAAACTTGAGATAGAAGTTGAGAAGCTGTTTAAGTCAATTTTAACCACAGTTAATAACCCTCTGCCTAGCTGTGCCGGTTTGTTGTTTGTTGGAACACGTGACAAAACAACACAGAGGCAACAAGATGTAATCAGGGCACAGTAGCACAGGTCACTTCTTTGGACAGGTGAACTTGCCAATTTATATAGAACTCCCAAAAATACAGCCTTGCACATCATGCACTACAAACATAGATTTTCAGTGTTATTCTGTATTTTTGCTATAATTTCAATTGACAAAGAGTCTCTCACAACAGAAATATAAAATAGAGGTGTAAGAGCAGCCATACTATGACAGAGAGAAGATTTGGCTGGCCTATGATTTATCTGCACCTACATCCCCTTTACCCAGGAGGGCAACAGCACACTAGCAACAAGCTTGGCTCAGCTCCATCTGCTACTCCCAGAGCTGAGCTCCAGTTGTCAAAGCAGCAATTAAACCACAGGGCAAAACAAATGCAGAGAAGGAAGCAATGGCCACCATAAAACAACAAAACTTGACACTCAAAAAGGATCAAAATAAACTGACCTGTGACAAACACCATGAAGGCATAACAAGAAGCAGGAGGCAAGTTCACTGGTCTATAAATTCACATCTTAGAATCATAAGGTTAATTGCGAAATCTCATTCAAATGAACTTTATTTCACTTAACCATGTAAAAGAATACACAGTAATGCACGAACCGTCCCTTCTATTCTGAGGCAAATTAGTCTTCCTGAAAACACATGGTGAAGGTCCTTCAGCAGAAGGCTTTTGGAAAGTGCATTAAGACTACACTACTTAAATTCCCATATTCATGTGTTTGTCAAGGCCAGTCTTGCCTTCAACATGTCATATTTATTCACATGGTTGTTTTTACTCTTTGTTTTAGTTTCTATTATTTTTCCTGATAAGACTGAAGCCTGTACCAATCACGACTCTTCCCAGGGAACATTTGTAAAAATTTATATGGTATCTACCACTGGTTACCATTTTTCTGTTGTGCCTCTGTGTTCATTCAGAGCTCTGGGACAAAGCTCTGGAGCAATTACCATCTTGTAACTTCCTTTTGGGTTGTCCTCTTACACCTTTCCTAACACAGAACCACGAAGATGACATTCATAAATATCTCTAGACCCAAGCGTCTGACATCAGCTGTTTAGTACCATGCATAAAGTCGTCCCACAACAGTTTGCAAGAGTGAGAACTTGTGCAAGTGCTACAAACTCTTTACACTTGTAGAAAACATCATGAGAAGAATGGGACAGTTAAGACCAGGTGCCAGAACAGTACAATACCGCAGCAAGGAAGCTTCCCAACGTTCTCACAGAGGGAAGTTCAGGAAGACACTGATTACAGAGCACAGTGGTAGCAGGATGTGATGGGACACTCATGATCTCAGAGATCTCCTCTACCCCATCTCTAGCCAAGTGCAAGACCAAGCAAAGTGCACAGAGCCACGTATGAGCCCTTCCAGGGCATGAATGGGCCCATGAGGCCACTCCAGCCCCACCGGCACTGCTTTCCTAAGAAGGTTACTGACCAAGACAGCTGCACTGGTCAAGCCTAACAGACCCACCCCTCTCCAGGGTAGACTAAAGCACAAAAGAAAAAGGACAGTTACACACACACACTCCTCTCAGGAAGAGAGGAGAAATCAAACCAGTTACGAGCCCCCTTTCCTACAGGGCAGGAAGAGGCGGGAGGGGGGTCAGGACATTTCATCCCTTCTTCTGGGGCAGAAGAACCAGCCTTCTCGCCTTCGCGGGCGAAAGATGAAGGGAAAAAAAAGCGAAAGATGAGCGAACCAGCCTGCGGCACGCCCCCCCCCCCAAGGCCGGCGGCAGGCTGAGGGGCTGCTGAGAGCCGCCACCGCCTCCCTGCTACGTTACCCGGGCAGGCCGGCTGGCCGAGCCCTGGCAGGCCCCGTACTCACGGGAACACGCTCCTCTTCCTCCTCCTCCTCCTCTCTCCGGGGCTCGNTTGCCAAGCGAGTGTGGCGGCTGCGTGCTTTTGCCGTGATCCGGGACCTTTGCCCCCGCTCTTCTCCGCCAGTTCACTTGTAAGGAGTAGTCCATGCCTGATCATAGCAAGCTATGGAGCTTGGTGATGGGCATACATTAAAATCTGATGGCAGACATTTTGAGATCGCATTAGGGAATTACGTGTCATTTTCCCAGGTGGGGCGTCCGTTCAGCTCACTCAGGACTCCACCAGGAGCGGTGGCCTCTCTGGCAGTCTGTCAGGAACCGTTTCCCCAGTTCGGTTGACAAAAGGCCGGGCCTCGAGCGTGGGGGAGATATTCTGCCACCAGGGTAGTCAAAGAAACTGAGGTGAACCCCTGCAAAGGTCTAGGTGTTGGTGGCCCCCACACACAATCATTTGTTGGTTCCCTTTGGGTGCCGTGAAGGAAGGAGGAGCTCTACATTTCCCCTGTCACAGCCATAATGCTCTCCCTGAGGCATTCTATACAAGCACTGACTATAATGATACTTTTAATGATAATGTTTCAACTGATTGTTGGCAAGAGCAAGAAAGGAATTTCCCCTGAAAAGCACAGTGTTCAAGGGATGCTATTTTATTTACTTACCCTTCCTCTAAAGCACCAAAAGCAGGTGACAGTTGAAGCTAGAGCAGCAGAAGATGCAGATCATTGATCCGACACGGTACTGACAGTCCTTCCCCCACAGCTTGAGAGGTACGGAGGAGTGAGAGGAGTCTCCAGGGTCATTGACTGCAGCTTCACCATCCATGTTTCACAGGCAGAACATCATTTAATCTTTCATAAAGTTATTGGTCTCCTTCTCAAAAGCAATTAAGCTTCTCTGGTGTTGATATAAGCAATATATCCGGCTGTCCATATGAATATAGCTCCAGACTGTCCACCTCTCGGCATGTAAGACAATAAATAACTGCACCACTTTTCATTCTCTATTAAGCAGGGGGAAGCTGAAGTAGGCTGAAAAATAAAGGCGCCTCTGTAACACTTTTTGTCTTCCGAGTTATTTATTCTCCTCATAGCAGTTACCTGCCATGTATCCAATGTAACATTTCCCAAAAGGCAGTGTATGTTCATTTTCGTCTGCATTGATTCTGCAGTGAACTGGGTGTTATTTTTCAACACTAGATAAATCTGAACACTAAAGTACATCAAGGCAAACATTCCTTAATAATTGAAATAATAACTAAAATGCCGACAAGAAAATGCAGCTTTATATCTGAACCCATCTTCTCGAACAAATGCTATTAAATTTGCTGGTGTCAGCCAATCCTAGTCCTTGTTTATGTACATCCCCCAAAATCATCACCTAATAATTTACAACTGAGGCTTCAGAAAATACCACATATCAGGGTGTGTTCTGGGGTGACTGGGTGAAGAGAACAGGCAGCAATAAAAGAGTAAATACTGCCGCAAGAAGCCAAGATTCCATGCTTGCTTTCCCTGAAAAGTGTGAGGAATAGCCTGCTTGATTTCAGTGCCATTTTCCCCTAATTGCAGTGGTACGAGGGAGAGAGCAGAATTTAGCCCCTACGTTGTAGCGCTAATAACAGTTCCAAATGTCATCTGTGAGAAAGCTTGCCATTTGCTTTTCTCTCCTGCAAAAGACTGAAGGGCTCCTCTTGTCATACAATACAGAAATTCTGTCATACCCTTTATTTTTAGAAGAGCAATTCACAGGCAGAGAGGGGAGGAGGAAGGGTTTTCTGAATGTTTATCGCTTACACATCATACAGGAAGCTGTTCACATTCTTTATTAATTTTCCAACAATATCCAGAGACTTACTCAGTCAGAGATGTAATATGCTAAAATCCTTTCCAATAAAATGTCACTTGAAATGAAAATTGGAGAGGAATTTTTAAAAAGGCCATCGCTGCAGAAAATTTTCAGAGAGAGTCGGGCCTGACCAGCACTGCCTGGTTCAGCTTCCCCCAAACTCTTTAAAGCTCGAGGGCTTTTAAAGATTAAATATAATGTATTAAAATAAAGCAGTTGATTAATATGCTAGGTCCAGAGAAGAATATAAGATACAGGTGTCCCTCATGACTGCAAAGATCTTGGGAAAAGGAATATTTAACAATCAGGTCCTGGCTTGTGCCAATGACAGGTTAATTGCAAAGCTTTTGACATGGGGATTCATTCTAGCCAGCGCAAAAGCACCCAGGCAGCAGGGGCCTCTGTGTCTGACCTCCATGGAAGTGTTTAATAAAAGCAGGTACACAGTACTGTGAATATTATGACCTGTTAATTAAGAGTCTCTGTCACATACCACAACTGATGTTCCCAGGCAACCTGAGGGGAAAAAGTGATCTACAAATGGCTGTGATATCCTCAGCCACTGCGTTTTTTAACCGACCTCTTGGCGTGCCAGTGAAATGCTAAACTGTTTTTCACGTATTTCTCTGAAGATCTAATTGAGTTTTCAGGCTGTCAGATTTGAATGCACCGAGGTAGTTGGGAATTACTAGGATCAGGTCAACGGGATTCCATTCTGGAAAAACTCCAGCTGTTCTGGAAAATCTCAACTATTTCAGTGTCCGCATATTTCAGTATCAGGTATCACAAGAACACTTTCACCTGACAGAGCCAGCTCCACTCTGCCTTTTCCTGGTTTGTGACTGAAAAAAATCATGTGGTTTAGTGGGAGAAACCAAGGAACTCTCTACATCTAGTCTTGGTTAAAAAGAAAAGCGAGGGAAAAAGCAAGTAAGTGAAGATAAAGCATGTCAGTGGGCAGAAGGGTGGGCAGCAAGGAGAAAGAAAGTGCTGATACACGAGAAGACTGATGAGGTAGGTGATTCAATTAGTGAAAGGACAGTGGGAGTGCTCCACGAAAAGAAGAGCTGAAATGTGTATGTATTAGTGCAAGCGAAGGAGCTCAAACTGCCAATGCAGGACATGAAACCAGGTATTAGGATAACAATGATAATAAGGAGTTAGAGCTTATGACTAGAGCACCAGCACCAAAGAGTCAGCGCTGTGAGGAGAAGATGGAAATAAATGTATGAATGGGGAGGCTGCGCTATGTGTCATGGTTTACTAGGCTGGAGAAACAGGAGCTGGGACAGGTGGAACAGAACCAGCATAGGTCAACAGGACTTTGAGGAAAGCTGGAAAAAGATTTTCCTCCTTGCTGTCTGCAGTAGTGCTAACAATCTGCCATAATTACTGAAATACTGTCAGAGAAAGTAGGAGGGTTTATTAGCTGATTCTGTCTAAATTAGATTGAGGGATAAACAGAATCTGGGCTTAACTGCTGTTTCTGATCTTAAAAGAGCAAATCAGGATTAAACTGAGAAAACTGATTAATGAGATAAAATGATCTGCGGAACTTGGGCCAAACCTCAGGCACCTAAACGGGGTATCTAAGTTGGGATGACAACAATGGGATCATGGAGCAGTTTGGGTTGGAACGGACCTTAGAAGATCATCTAGTCCAACCCCCCTGCCATGGACAGGGACATCCTCCACTAGATCAGGTTACTCAAAGCTCTGTCCAGCCTGAGACTGAACCTAAGGATGGTTCATCCACAACTGCTCTAGGTAACCTGACCCAGTGTCCTGTAAAAAAATGATTCAGCACGTCTAAGATCCACTCTCTGAGGGTACATGGTTCCTCCCAGTGCCCTCAGAAAGTGCCTAGGATAACGAAACACCTAAATTAGGTACTCTGGTTAAGATGACCAAAATTAGGTTAAATAGACCCAAATTTTGGAGACCTGAACATAGAGAAAGCTTGAAATCTCTTTCTGTCAGTTGTGCGTGAGTTGTTTAAAGTTTTATTCCACATGCTGGGGCGAGGGGGGGAAGAGGGTTGTGTGCTTCGAAAGGCTCTGGACATGGGTGAAAAACAACCTCAAATAGGGAATAAGTCACCCTAAGAGAGTGATAAAGAGCACTCACCACCAAAGAAAGCTTTATCTTATGAATAAGAAAGCCTATGAGTGAGGAGGAACCCCAATACCTTCCTCCTGAAGAGCGGGTAACACCGAGCCCCCGATTTCAAGCAAAAGGAGAACACTTTTAGTCAGCCTTTCTCCAGTGACCCAAAATAGGCTGATATCGCTGCTGCAGAGTGTGCTGTTTACTGGCATCCCAGCCGACAAGCAGACAGTGCAGCTCCTGCCAGTATCACAGTCACAGATCCAGGACTGGTGTCTTGACTCACATCTTATGCAATCCTTCTCCTCACCAGGAAGCGAGAAAGAACCTATTAAATCTGCCCACACAGCGTCTCTAATGCCTGAGCTGAAAGTGGTAGGAAATTATGATAGAGGTATGGAGCCCTTCCCCAGGTTTCAGGCAAATCAGGGGAAAGTTCCTTCAGAAGAAATGTACGACTAATTATGGATTTTCCAGCTGCGATAATGTTTGGAGGTCTAAGTCTTTCTTTAATTAAATCAGAGGTTTATGACTGAACACTTACATTTCTGGTAGAAGTCTGTAGGGAGTAGCCTTTGAATTGGTAAATCAGCTGCCTGAATAAAACACTTGTCAAGCTAAAATGTTGCATTCTATGAGTTATGTGCTAAGTTTAAACAAGAAAATAAATAAGTGAATTTAGTGGGGATGAGAAATGACAAACTGGCAGTGCTGGAAACGAGTCTTTCTTTTACCCACAGGTTCAGAATAGCTTCTGCCGTGCATGTTCTGTCTGCGCCATCCCCTCAGTGCGCTTCTGCTCTGACCACAGAATTGCACTCCATCACCGATTCAGAGCACAGAGCTGCCAGAAATACATTCATCTGGTTGTGCAAGGTCTACCTTCAGACCGATGCCCCTGATAAGATCTGCAGTAGCATCAAGGGCTCTGAGGCTCTGCCTATGGAAGCCAAGACGTCTGTTTTATCCTTGAACTGTCAAGGAGTCTATTTGGGTTTTCAGTCAGTAGGAGACTCCTAAGTCCATCCACCACACCAATGCCCTCGTGCCTTGGCATTCAGGGTATCTGAATTACAGACCAAGGGTGAAGTTCAGCTGAGATGACGTAAACCTGAGGTTAAGTCTCTGCACAGGTTTCTGCATGTGGATTGTGTATTTAAACCCCTCTACAATTGGTGATAATGCAGGGTGGGATCCAGTTGCCTAAAAATAGCACTTAGTTGAGTCTGAGGTACTTCCACATCTGCCTGGAGCTGGTAGGTAGAAGTCCCTCACCCTTCTGCAATAGCAGCTTTCAGTGATTTCTGAGGTGTTCAACTGCCAAAATATGGGCATCTACTCTAGGGTCAGTTGAATCACTCCTGTACTTCACTGGGCTCAACTCTTGTTACCTACCCACAGACATCTAGTGCCACCTGAAATGTAGCAGTGTGCCCAAGACATTTGTACAGAGCTGGTAAATCCGACACCAGACCTAAGGGACACCTGTGCCCTTATGGAAATGGAGATGTGATACCGCTGGGGCATCTCAAGTAGCACTTGATGCCCATGTTTGGGCAATAGCATTGATCCTGAGGTTTTAATTGACCATAAAGGGAGCTTAGACACAACATTCAGATGCAGTTGTTCACATGTTCACATACTCCTATTTCAGGAGCTCCAGTCTTACACTTCCAACTCTTAGCCAACTTTTGCACTTTCAAGAGGTGCCACACACTCAATACTCAGGAGACATGATTTCTTTGATGGCAATTTCTGAAGCAACCTGCTCTTTTTCACCATTGACCATAAACCCATAGGCAGTTTTTCTGTGACATCCAGATGACCAGTATTGATGAGGTCTTCTGTGCTCAGCCATCTCATCTCCATCTTGCTTCCACTCTTCAGTCTCTTCTATCTTTGACTCTTTTGCCCTTCTTTCCCACTGCAAGGTTACCCAGTCTTAACTCATCCCTGATCCCAGTTCTGTGCTCCCGTGTTTGGGGTGGATAGGCAGCATGGCAGTTGTCTAAAGTGATATTCCTACAGTACAGACTTCTAATCTGAACTCAGGTGTATAAATTGTCTTCATAATCTGTGGGGAAAAATCATGCTCTTTTAGGGCATGAGTCAGCTGATCTGTTTTAGATGTCTATTTTAGGATGAGAAGAAGCATGCCCTCAAAGATTCTGATCATCTGTGCTGACTTTAAAGGGAACCCGGGGTGACTTGCTCACATGGATATATCTGTGCTATGAAAGTCTATCTTTGGTCTGATGAATTGCGACAATGAAGAGCAATGGTGACTTCATCCATTATATATTAATTCTTTTCAGTGGATTCACTCAATCTTGAGTTCTGCTACCTGGCTAATACACTGCCAGACTCTTGCACTGCTCACTCCTTGAGGTTCCCTGCTCTGTTTCTCTCCAAGATCAGGATCTTGCCCAATAATTCCATGACTTAATGGACAAGACATATTGTCACACTTCCCTACCTCTGTGCTTCCCTGCTCTCTATCACCCTTCCATTCTTCTCCTCCATGATCATCAATGCAGGATCTTCTTGATCATTCCACAACTGCCTCAAATATCTCATGGTATCTCCTTCGTGCTCACTTTCATCCCATCCCCTACTCTCTTCTTACACCCTCAGTCTTGACTGCTAATTTCTCCTCACAGTATAATCATGCCTTAGGTTCTATGATCTCCAAAAACCTCCACTCTGAAACCTATTTGCCACTTCAATTTCTGCTCCATCTTGCCTTCTCTCTGCACCTCTGAGTTTATTGAACAGACTGAACAATTGATGACAGGGATTGATAGAATAGTTTAAGGCTGGAAGGGAAGTCATTTAGCAGATCCAAGCAGATCAGATTGCTCAGGGCTTTGTCCAGTCAAGTTCTGAATATCTCCAAGGATGGACATACCAAACCTATCTTGGATTCTCCCAATCTCTTTCAGTGTCTAAGAAATGTTCATTCCAGAGTCTTGCATGACTTCTTTAAAGTAAAATCTCAAAACCAATGCTTCATCCTCACCTTCCTTGACCTGTCAGTCAATTCCAGAAGTTACACTGATCTCTTCCTGAAGACTTGTCCTCTAACATCTTCCTATTTCTCCAGTGGATCCTTCAGTATGGACTTCGGAAAATATTTCTCTTCTTGCTCACAGGCTTTCTGTGTTGGACTCACTGTGCTCTATGTGATGCATGCTGTATGGTTTCCTTGCTTCACCTCTTCTTGAAGAATTTCATGGACACAAACCCAGGTACTGCCTCTGTGATTGCAACTTGCAGGTGCAACCCTTATTCCGCTTGCCACTCTGAGCCTGGAGCAGATGCCCAGCCTGTTGTTGGTATGCTCATGTTTTATGCATGTCAGTTCAAACCCTGAATGGCTTCCACCAACCCTCCTCTACTTTTCTTAGCAGACTTTCACTCAGACCTCTCATGTGAGCGCTACCTTTGACTTGAGTCTTCATCTTGGTCCCTTCACTCAAGCTGTCAACATGTCTCCAAGCCTCTCCAGCAGAAGGCTCTGAGATGCAGCCACCCACACCCAGCCATCTCCAAATGCTGCAATATCCCCTTCTCAGGTCTTCACAGCCCAACCCCACCTGCATCTACCCAAGGGGTGGCTGTAAAACCTAACTTTTTGCTTCTGATCCCCTGTATCCTCTGTCTCTCTCTGTTGCCTCCAACTCAGAGGCTTGCTCTTCATTTTCAAGGCCTTTTTAACTTCCTCTCAGCAAATTCCTCACCTTTCATCAGCATCAGGAAGCCAGCTCTGTGCCGGCAGTGCCAGCCTTCGTTACCTCTGTGCTAGTGTGTGGACAAGAGCCTTCATGCTCTTTCCCATGCCACTCCCCGCATTTTGCTGTGATTCCTGCAAAAAGCTGCCTAACAGACTACTGGGGTGCTGAGCTGACTTCCCGTCATGCTGGCTGACATTGTATCATTGTTTTCTTGCTTTCCTCCATCTGTCTGTTTCCATCTGTTATACCTTGCCTTATCCTTAGAGCGTAGCCTTTGTGAGACAGAGACTGTCCTTTTTATTTCTGTGTGTCCGTGCAGCATGTGTACAGCGTGGCCCTTGCCTGTGAGTAGGGCTGAAAGATGCTTTAATGATAAACGTTCAATAAAATGCTCATTTATTTAATTGAACCCTCAGCACTGGGTGCCTAGCCTTGGATTCTCTTGAGAAAGAAGAGAGGACTTTATTTGTATGAGATTTGACCTCTATTCCCCAAATTGACTCCAGGAGCAATGGGAGACTACCTCGGTTTTATCGTCCTTAAATTACTTACGCTATAATTATAAACTTCCAAAGTAAGACTAATAACACGCAACTGTAGTTCATTTTCAGACTTGGCTAAGAAAAGGCTGTAACCAGACTGAGCAATTTTAATTAAAGCAAATTAAGGATATAAATTTAGCACGGTAACTAAAATCCTACAAATAATAAACCGTCACCCCATGTTAACTGCACAATCTTCTCCTTATAGTTTGATATTATATAGCACCCTTATTTTCTTGGTTTCTGACTGGTCTAAAATCATCGCTACAGTATTAGTCATGAAGTGAATGTCTGGGAACGTACAATGTGTAACATTTTGTTTCTTTCTTACTTCATAGGAGATTTTTTTTTTATTACTTTACTATTAAAGTACCGTACAGTACTATTTTTGGATAGAAACCTTTAAAATTAACTGAGTTTTTATACTTTGTAAAAATAAGAGAACCACATGAGAAACTGTCTATTTAAATGTTCATTCTTCAATTTAACATTGAGCAGCAAAAGCAGTAAAAGATTTTGCTCTTAATCATATTAATGAACTTGATTATTTTAGGAATAGATGCTGCCGAGCAGGTTATCTATTTTAGAATGTAATAGCATCATAAATTAAATGTAGCAATTAAAAGAAAACGTGTAGCAAATAACAGATACATGAAAGTTTTGATAGATGAGATAGCTAAGCAGGGGTATAATAGTATGAAGTCAATCTAGTCCCAAATATATTTTATGGGAGACCCAGTTGTCCCAGTTGCTCATTCCCAGTACAGTCAAGAAGGAAGCAGGATTTTCTTGAACAGAAATAAGGAATAAGTTAATAGTAGATGTTTTCTATATGGGCCTCCTTTTTTTTTTCAATCTTGATATATACCCCAGAGCCTTTTCAGATTTGGGATACAGATTCACTCTGGGGAAATCAAATAATAGAAAGAAATATTTGTCATGTCATTGTAAAAGCCCCAGCCAGAAACAAAGTGCTAGGCACTGTCCAAGTGGAAGAAGGAGATCTTTATTCTACAGACTTGCCCACCAAAGACCAAGACAAGAAATAATTACCAAAACTGTTCTGTGACAGGGACAGTCATCTCTTTGGGGTCTTAGTCTTTTGAAAAGTCCTGTGAACCTTTGATTCACCACTGACTTACAGGAAGAAGCTTCCCCTGGGGTTCCCATCATGAGAGCAGTTGTGAGCTCTTCCTTATCATCCTCACAGATTCTGCACCCAGATCTTCTTTGCAATGGTGTACCTGGGTATTGGAGACAACAGGTTTTTGTGGAGGGTAGAGCAGAGCATGAGGACTTGGAGCCTCACATGTGCTGCTTCCCATTGTACATAAGCCTGCCTTGAAGGCACGTAGCGTCTCTGAAAGGAGACTTTGTGTGATAGTGACATTAACTTACCAACATCTTGAGAAGATAAGAGAGAAAATTAGCCTTCACCATCACAGCAGTTTGCCAGTTCTAATGAAGAACAATTACTGCTGGAGAAAAATAAATGTTTCCCATTGGCAGGTTTCCTTCTCACAGCCCACAGCTCCCCATGAGGGTGGCAGCCACTTGCTTTGCCTAAGCTGAGAGCCAGCCTTGGTGAGGAAAATGATATTCAGGTCCCTGCTATTGTCGGATCTAAATCATTTGCACCCATTTCAACCCACAGATGGATTCTGATTAGTTTTACAACATGGTCTCTTCACTGTCTGGGAAGAGCTCGCTTACTCATCTGTGCCATTGAGAGTCATCCGATGATGCAACGTTCAATACGTTGCCCGTTTAGACAGGGTTAGGACTGCCAGCACAGGGTGATAAAAGAAAGATGAGATAAAACAAAATGTAAGGTGATTGATAAAACTGTAATTCCACTGATAATTCCATCTGTCAGTCTAATAACTTGCTTGTAATGTTTTTTTAATAATAATAACTTGTGCTTACATAACAGCTTCTATATGTGGCTTCTTAAGCAGTTTGTGAGTATTAATTAAAGCCCAAAACAGACGTGTGAGGCAGGTGGGAATTCACATCGAATATCACTATCATCACTCCCTCATTCCACAGGCAGAGAAGTTGGCAGACCTGGGAACAGGCTTTGCAGCGTTGCAGGCAAAATTCAGCTTGCTCTGAATAAACTAGTTCCCCCCAGCGGGATACAGAGACACAGACGGGGAGCAAGGTCGGAGGAGCGGGTGGGAGGGTTTGGGCCACCTCTTGCCATCACTCTTTGTTCAGGCTTCAGATCCAGCAATCTCTGCAAGGATTCTCTGTTGTCATGAGCCAGCATAAGCTGGGCAGAGCTGTAGTTGCTGCTGTGATGTTCAGAATTGTCGTCTTCTTGCTCGAACCTCAGCTTCTCCTGCTCCAGGTAACCACCTACTTTGTGTCTAAAGATGGTGCTTGCAACTGGGAATAAGCACTGGATATTAAGTCTGTCATCAACCCAGAAAAAGTGTGAGGTCTCTTCAAGCACATCCCTGAGTTATAGATAACCTTCTTTCCCACTGCTCTCCTCCAGAGTAGACAAGAAAACACAAATGGCCCTGAAGTGGGTGCTTAGACAACTGCCATGCATTTGAAGCCAAGTCTTGTAAATTCTCACTTTCAATCTCTGAACTCCCTGTGATGACTTAGAAATCACAATATGTACTGTTTTCTGGAGCAGTCCTTTTTTTTTTCTTTTTTTTTTTTTTTTTTTAAGTTATTATCATTGATATTGTTTTTTGAGTCCTGGCTGTCATCCAACAATAAAATGGTTCTCCTTGGGCTTCAAGCTACAGAAACACAACTCCAAGTCATGTGAAAGCAAACAGGGACCCCATTTCACTTGCCTACACATGGGTGCCTGCTTGTACAACAGGCATCCAAGCTTCCATGTAGTCAATGGAGATCAGGCAGTAGGCCCTACGGAGTAATTTATATACCCTAAAACAAGTGCTTAGATTTGCTCTGCTCTTCTTTATACCATTTGAGCAGATCAGGTGTATGTGCCACCACAAACATAGAGCCTGTTTATACTAGCATAGAACTTCATCTACTCATTTAAAAAAGCAAGTTTGTCATTCCCTCTGCAGATTCTATTTGCTGAACCAAGTATCTACAGTATGTTCTTTCTGGGGTTTTAATCTGTAATTTTTAGTTGCAAAGACAAAATGAAAAACCACAGATGAAAACCCTGCAGCCTAGGAAGTGTCAAACATCCACTTATGCTGCAGAGGGTCATCAGCTCCTCATTTCTATCCCTGAAATCCCAGCACAAAGATTAAGAGTAAATGTATAGCCCATCCCCACCTACTGCCCCTCAGGTTTGTAGTGAATCCCTTTGTCTATGTTACTTCAACCTCTTCATGTTCTCCCTGGCTCCTTTCAATATAGAAACAAATCTAAAATGGTGATTGATTTTAAAAGTGCATTTTATTCCCTTTCATGCCTCTTCAGATGCTGCCAGACCGGTATTTCACACACACACACATTGTCAGAGCCTGTTACAAAGAAAGCACGATGTTGACTTTTGTCTGGCAGGTCACTCCTACTGTGGGGGTTTATGAATCAACACTTCAGAGGTGTAAGATGTCCGTCCTAATTCCTTGAGCTATCTCAGACATCTATGAGCCTGGCTTCCTTGGAAACGAGGCTTAGGTGACTATGCATGTATCCTTCTGTCTGTTCATCTTCCTAATTTTAAAGGAATAAAGTAATAACTGGCTGACGGCCATTGGGCAGTTTCAATCAAATGTTGTAAATGTCCCAAGCACAGAAAGATTTTTATTATCTGTTAATTAGAGCCTTACAAAACACCAGGGGCTCAATTAAGAGCCACAGCTCTGTAGGACACCAGGCTTCCCTGGTCCTACTTATCACTGCCCACCTTGTTGACTTACATGGTTCATCACACTTTGTGGGCAAAGGTTGGTATGTGGAGGCCTCACTGCCCAGTATTAAACTCAAATTGAACCTGGGTTAACTTAAGTTACCTGTCAGGCAAAGAAATCAAGCAATATTCTCTACCCTACTATAGCACTCTCCCATCTGCAGCCATCACATTTGTCTATGCCTAATGTTAGGCATTGGTCAAACCTCTCTCCAGATGGACAGCCTCTGCACCTTTGGGAAGGACCATGCTCTAGTTCTTGCTCTCCAAGCAAAGTATGAGGCTGAATAGACAACCACCAGCCTCTTCATCAGATATCCCAGATGTTCCATCTCAAGCTGGAACAAGCATTCAGCCCAAGCTACAGCCTGCATTGGGAAAGAAGATACCCAGTGGCACACGTAAGACTAGTTTTGAGCTGTTTCAGCATCTGGTGCAGGTTTGATGACCTACAGTTGCCTGCAGAACTGCCAGATCTAAACGGACAGTGCCTTCTCATGGATTTAGATTCAGAAATACTGGGCTGAGGATGCAGGACATCTCATCTGGGGGCACTGATGTGTTTGTTGAGTGAGACAAAGCTCTTTGTCAGCTTGCCTTTGTTAGAGATAGTCTTCCTCTGAGCTCAGACACAGGCTACCAATCTATCCCATCTGTGACCTGCCTGTACTAGCACAAGTCACATCTCCAGAGTCTTCTTTATTTGTGAAGTTAACCCTTCCACCTCTGTCCCCTTCTCAGCTTCTCTTCCATTACATTACCGTTTTCCCTATTTGGTTTTCATTTCTTCTTGACATGCCCACGATATGCCAACATTAACTTTTTGATCTTTCACAGTGACTAACGTTTCCGTTTTGCCAACCGTTCTGAATCATTCTGGCTGGTTCAGCACATATCCACAGAACTGACACACATCATTATTCTTGGACGCAAAGTTATATGAAGGAATTGCATCCCCTCAGGTTGCTTTTCTAGTTGCCATTTTTGGCTACAGGATCACTCAGAATTTGCATGCAAAAAAATATGGTAGCCTATGTGTTGTGGGTGTGTTGCAGTTTTCAGTAATTTTATCAGCAAGATTTCTGTATCTTTCCATCTGTGAAGCAAGATGCCCTTGGCTTATATATTTATCACCCACTCTACTTAGATTTTAGAAGCTTCTTTGAAAATCCGTGCAACCCAAGTTCAAGATTCGCTATTGCAAAACAAAGCTTACTGTGGCTAACTACCGATCTCTAGAAGACCCTGGAATCCCAGCTCCCTAGAAAGAGAAGACACCTGCTTTTGGGGTTCCTTCACTGCTGAGATGGAGTTCAGTCATAAAGGCCACAATAACCATGTTTTTGACCTTGGGGCAGGGCAATCATCAGGAAGAAAGAGGCAAGACTTCGAACAGTGCAGAGAAGCAGTAAATGCACTTGTATTATAACTTTTTGCCAAGGACAGTCTTGCCAGTACGGAAGCCAAATGTTGAGAATGAAGTTTGTTTCATGGATGCAAAGCTAAAGCTGTTGCTGTAGATAGCATATACAGTCCGTTGCTGGTTCCTCTTGCTCCAGCTGCTCTCTTCATTAAGGCAACCTGGTTTTTCCCATTTCCAACGCCTGCTTTCAGTTGCTCAGAACTTTTGCCAAACTGTAATTGTTTGGACAAGAATTTTCTGAGACAAATGTCTCTCTCCAGCTGAGATTTTGTATAAAGTTTCAGATAAAACAGTACTGTGGTTTTCAGGAATGAGGGGAGGAGAAAAATATGTTGTTTTGCCAGATTAGAAAATGTTTTGGAGTGTTATAAAATGGTCAAGGAGATGCTTATCCCAGGAAAACCCACCTGGACATGCTTAGCTAAACACATTTGAAAAATCTGGCTGTTTTTCTTGTGCTCAATGAGACTTATAGCAGATTTTCAGGTGTGTTCTGTGAACATGGATGAGTTTCTCTCAGCCCTCCACAGCTCCCAAATGCAAACAGCATGTATTCTGCTGCCTGCTCCTACAGCACATGGAACTGTCTTCCTCCTCCCAAGACACCACAGAGGGGTGAGGCACGTATCTTTCATATAGGAGGACCAAAGGGCTGGGGAGATTGGGAAAGAAGAGAGAGGAGAAAATGAGCTGGGCAGAAATGGAGTAGTTACTAGATGAGAGCAGGGCAGGCATCAGAGGCTTAAGCCTTGGCATTCGGTGTCATGACAAGGTGCTCTGCTTGAGCTCCACCTGCCAATCCAGGAGGGCACAGGTCTTCTGCAGACAGTCCATCATTTCTGGAGATGTCAGAGGACACTTTGAATGACTCCAGATGCTGAGGTTTGGGCAGCTCATAGGAGAGGGATGGAGCACCTCTCCTATGAAGACAGGCTGAGAGAGCTGAGGCTGTTCAGCCTGGTGAAGAGAAGGCTCCAGGGAGACCTTATAGCAGCCTTCCAGTATCTGAAGGGATCCTACAGGAGAGCTGGAGAGGGACTCTTTGTCAGGAAGTGTAGTGATAGGACAAGGGGTAACGGTTTTAAATTGAAAGAGGGGAGATTAGATATTAAGAAGAAATTCTTTCCTGTGAGGGTGGTGAGGCACTGGAACAAGTTGCCCAAAGAAGTTGTGGATGCCCCATCGCTGGTCTAGTGGGAAGTGTCCCTTCCCATGGCAAGGGGGTTGGACCTCGATGATTTTTAAGGTCCCTTCCAACTCTAACCATTCTATGATTCCCTAGAAGCAAACAGCTCAGGTAAATGAGGTGGAAAGAAGGTATGTCTCACTGTAGCCTTGCCCTTGACATAGATCATTTTGGGACTGGGACCTCAAGGCATGCTCTACCTGTTTTGACATAGTGTGGTGTCATCCTGCGAAGGACCGCATAGGCAACCGTACTTCCACTCTTCCCAGTTTAGGACAATCTGTTCTCCAAGGTCATGTGCTGTGCATGCTGTAGGCAGATAGTATATGCATTACTGGAGGAAATATCTCTGTGAATGATGGAATAACAGGATTGGAAGCACTTAATGTTCATATTGCCCAATTTTGGTTCCAAATTATCCTGATATAACAAGTGCTGGGGGTAGTAATGAAAAGTGAATACAGACATTTTGGCAGGGAGCACGATAGGATTTTGAACATCGCTGGAGAGTTAAAGCCTCAACCTTCAGTCTTCTCAGGAAGAGTAATTCAACACCAGCCAATTTCATGAGTCAGCTCCCCACTTAGTGTCAGTTGGTTGGCTCCAGTGACTGGCTTGGCCCTGTGATTCAATGGCAATCAAAATGCAATGCCTGTTTTTCATGAACTTAAACATGTCAAGGGGGAAGTGAAACCTGACAGTCAGAAACAAACATTCCAGGCTCAGTTCAGGCAAGAGCCTGACATTGCAAAACAGTGCAGTATTTTATTTAACACATCAGAGAAGTCCCAAACATTATTAATCACCTTATTCCATGACTGCAGAGGAAGCTGGAGTGATGAGAGGTTGTAATCACCAAAAAAAATGTGGAGAAAGTAGTGAACCACCCTCCCTGATGTAATATACCTTCAAAGTGTTTCACCACAGAAAAGTCACAGCAGTGCCAGGGAACCGTGGAAACAGATATGTTTCTTCCTCTGAAACCTTTGAGGTTCCAGTGCTTTGTGGTTTTTAGACCTTTTACTATCGCTATTCTAATCTGAAGTCTAAACAGAAAATGCCATGTGGAAGTTAAAACAGAAAATATTAGCACATTCTAAAACTGGTTGTATTTGAGAGCTAAGAGTAAATACTTGTGATCATATTCAGACCCTGAGAACAGCTGGATTATGCCTAGGACAAATCAGGAAATATGTATTTCCTGAGAAATCAGCTTTATTTATTTCATCTAGAGAGAAGGAAAGGAGGACTTAAACTAAACAGTCATGAAACAAACAAAACTGTACATAGCATCAAATGTCTCTGGGTGTGTAAAGTCCGAGGTAGGGCAGAAAGCTACCAGAAATATTGGTACCCTTGAAGTCAACAGCAAAAGGTAGGTCTCACTCTTCAAGTCCTTTTAGTTACAGCTCTGGTACAAGTCCTTTTTAGTACAGCTCTTTAGTTACCGGTGGCGTGCATTACCTTAGGCAGAGGATTTTCACTTCATAGGCCCTTCTAAAACACTTCTCAAACATTAATGAATTACATATTGCAACGTTCCTCTGCATCAGGTCATTATTGTTAAGATGGCAAGTCCACCCCCAGCCTCTGAGGCCACCTGGCAATTGCTTCATCCTCTCCATGTTACAGCAAGTGGTAACATTTCCCAGCCTGGTCTCAAAGGGAGTTCAGGGTTGTAGCTCTGCTCTTTCCTCCTGCTTGTTTGGAGTTTTTCTGTTGGGGTGGTATTTATTTGGTTTTTGTTTTGTTTTGTTTTAACACAGGAAACAACAATCAAATAAATCTCCCTGGTTTTGGCTCCTCTGACTTAGCACAGGTTGGGAGCTGGGCCAGGGACTGTTCCCAGGAGGCAGCCTGCAGGAAGCCTCCCTGTTTTGAAGGCTAAGGAGTTTATTAACCAGCTGGCCTCGGTGCCCAAGCTCCCACACATGTTTAATTCACTATTGTGTGTGATGAGAGTTGTCTCTGGAGTCCCCAAGCCTCAGCCAGTCAGACTGGGTAAGGCTGTGGAGAACCTACACGCTTTTCCTCTCTATAGGTGACCAGGGCACGGAGGGGAGGGGTGAAGGAGTGATGTAAAACCAGGTCTTTTCCCATCAGGGGGCGAAGGCATGATCAAGGCACAAAATAAACCTGGTCTAATTAGCAGAGACTGAAAGACTGCAGCGGGAGTGGGGTCCTGACCTGCTGGGAGAGGGATGCACCCCAGCTAAGTTTGGGCAATTAAATGTTTGATTGGGAGCTCAAATCTCACTGTTGAGCTGGCAGGAAAAGCTGCTAATTCCAGGTGGCAATTCAAAATGCCCAGATTTCCAACTGAACTCACTGGGTTGTTTTTTTTTTACAGAATCATAGAATGGTTTGGGTTGAAAGGGACCTTAAAAATCATTGAGTTCCAAGCCCCCTGCCATGGGCAGGGACACCTCCCACTAGACCAGGTTGCTTAAAGCCCCATCCAACCTGGCCTTGGACACTTCCAGGGATGGGGTGTCCACAACTTCTCTGGGCAACCTGTTCCAGTGCCTCACCACCCTCACAGCAAAGAATTTTTTCCTAATATCCAATCTAAATCTTCCCTCTTTTTGTTTAAAACCATTACCCCTCATCCTATTGCCAAACTCCCTCATAAAGAGTCCTTCCCCATCCCTCCTGTAGGCTCTGGAAGGCTGCTATAAGATCTCCCTGGAGCCTTCTCTTCTCCAGGCTGAACAACCCCAGCTCTCTCAGCCTGTCCTCACAGGAGAGATGCCCCAGCCTTCGAGGGATCCTGATCCCTTCCCACACCTAAACTGAGTCGTCAGAGCTCACTGCAGCTCAGTACCCTTTCTGGTGTCCCCAGGCTCAGGGGAAGAAAAGGAGAAGAAAAGTAGGTCAGTGCATGCCATGGGTTTGCCTTGACATGGAGCTGGGATGGACCCAGAGTGGGACAGATGGGTCTCAAGACTTCCAGAGAATTTCCCAGTTAAAATATAACCTCAGTTAGGTGTGTAGGTACAGTCTAACCTAGATTCTTGCAATCACAGTGGTCAGAGACAAGTCTGACCACTGCCTTGAGAGCTGAAAGCAGAAAGCAAATTTAAAAAAAAAGAAGAAATTAACATTTTTTCTCTGTATACAGATCTAGCAATCTGGGGAAAGACCTTTGTGTTTCCTGAACACTTTGGGTCCACAGTTTTGACTGCATCTTCATCTCTGGGTGTTTTTTCCTGGTTGTGTGGGAAGGGAATGTTTAGTTTTCAGAGGAACTCATTGATTTCATGATTTAAAAGAGGTTTAAAGGGCCAGCGCTGAAGGAGGTAATCTAGCTTTAGAAGGGTCTCCACTCAGGAATACAGCTTTTTTTTTTTTAACTTATTTATCTACTGCCCCACAATTCCTTGAAGCAGACTCAGCTCCTTCTTCTGCTTATTTTTAGTTGTGAACTGGAGCAGTGAAGGAGAAATCAGTGCGAGCTGAGTATGCACCTGTCATCACTAGCTGTCACAGCACCAGAGATGCCGTGTCCATCCTTTGCCTCACATCTGACATTGTCTCCAGCAATTACACCCCACTTTCCTTCAAAAAAAAAAAAAAAAAAAAGAGAGATGGTTCAAACGAGGAAGTTTACAACATCAACAGGCTACAGAACTATTCTTGCCATCATTAAATTAGCGTCAGGTTCTCTTGTCAGGGGTTTCTATGGAGACATTGCACTGTCCTGGCAGGCGGTTTATGCTTCCTGCCAGTTATACTTATTTCTACTTGTCAGTGAGCCAGAGTGGGCCAAGCCCTGCTCTGTCCATTTGGAGTAACACAGGATTCCCACTGGGTCCCTGCAGCAGAGCTCTGGGCACCAAGCAAGGAGGTGCGCTATTGTTTTCTACTCTCACTTTCTTGCAGGGTATATTTAATTCTTTGCAACTCTTGGCCAAGTCTTCTGCAAAGAGAGGAGAGTGCTGGAAGAACAGCTGGCTGCAAAGCTGTCCCAAAGCAGAGTTATGTTTAGTCCCATGCTGGATGCATTGCAGCTGCAAGAATAAAGGGTGCCACAGGGCTCACAGCATTGAATGAGTTGTTTGATGTGGTTGGACACATACCACAGCCCGCAAATGGGATGTCCCTACTCCAAGACAACCTGTGAGCTTTGTGAATGGCACACTCTGAAACTGACTGCCTGCAAACCACCCTGTTACATCCCAATTTTAGATCACTAGTAATTTCTCAACTGCTGCGCTTATTTATAGCTGGATGTAAGCTGCATAACTGCTACTAATGACTGTAGTCATTAACTGAGGTGGATTTCCACATAAATGAACTGCCATCAACTAGTCCCAGCTGGCATCGCCAGCTTTGGGGTGTGATGGGAATAGGACAAGCGCCAGAGAATGCTTAGGGACCAAGAGGGAGCTGAAAGGTGCTGTGAAATCACTAGCTGCTGGCTAAAGTGGCAAGTTAAGTTAAGAGGAGACTTGTGCATCATCTGAACCTGCAGGGTAAAGAGTGGCCTGAGACCACCGTTAAATGGACCACCCTGCTCCCTGCAGCTGCTTGACAGAGACCACAGGAGTATTTACTGATATAAATGTGAGAGCGCAAAGGACTGACAGGCTGACTTCTGCCTGTCCATCTCCCCACCCCACTGCTGACAAAGGCAAAGCCCTTCTTCCAGGTGAGGGGAATGAGCAGAGAACAGAGGGAAGAGAAGGATGTGAACCAAGGAGTCAGGGGAGATCCATCAGGAGCACAACCAGTAAGCAACTACAATATCCAGAGCCCAAAACATGAGTCACCTTGCAAGAAACTCTCCATGATATCCTCATCCTGCAGGCTCCTGCATCAAGGTGGTGTTTTCAGTATTGCTCAAATCTCTCTTCTGGCAGATCCAAGGGAATGGAAAGACACATTCTGGCAGCTTCAGAGAGGAGCTGAAATCAAAGGCACAAACACACTTGGAGGACCCCTGTGTAACCATCTCAAGATGCTTCCTATTTCTGACTCTCGTGTTACATGAGTGAATATTCTTGCTGATGTGTGGCATCATGATGAGTCATAGGTTTATAGGAAAGTTTAATCCCCAGTCCCTCACTTTCCAGATCAGACAAATGCTCGTATGCAGCTTCTTCACTGTGTTATTTTATTATCTGTTCCCAGCGCCAGCTGATCCTAATAAAAAGGTGATGTATGGCCCAGAAACCATGGGCCAGCCCCTGGCATAGTATTCTCATCTGTGCTTTGCACCTGTACATTTCTAGGTTCCTCTAAGAGAAGCTGCTGGGCCTTTTATCCTGTGCCCAAGGCTCTGCTCTGAGCTTGATCAAGAGGGAATGCATTGACTCTTTCCCATACTGGGATCATGCAGAAGGTGTTGAGCCAGCTGTGTGTTTGAGTGCAAATATAGCCAGATGTGATGCAGCCAATTTATTCCCCTTGGCACACTCTGGTGGTACACCTTAGCCATGGAAGTCCACATTGTTCCCTGAAGGAGAAACCTTGGCTTGGAGAATCGTGCTCTTCACAGGAACAAATAGGACTCAAATACATTGCTAAGCAGGATGGTGCACGGTCCAGATGCTGTTGAGTGTGTGACCTCAGCAGGAGATGCCGGACTGTCACAAAACAACCTAAGGAGGTATCCTTCCTCCCACACCATAATGATGGGGTGATGTCCCAGAGCAGGAACGTGGAGTCGGTCACTCTGAGTCAAGCTGAAGACCAATCTAGTTACATATTTCATCCCTTGACAAGGGCCGCTGATGGGTGCCTAGAGGAAGGTACGAGGGGGCATCCATCTGCACCATTATTTCCTTGGTACATCCTGCCAAGTTCTAACAATCTGTAGCAACTGGCTGCAAAATGCAGTTTAAGGCATTTTTAAGCATATGTAAAATCAGCATTGTCCCATGCTATTTTGGGGTTAAAAAAGCACACTTGCATATATATTTTAGAGTGACACTCGTCTCATTTATGCCTGGATTGGGCAGCCTGATTCCTGCAAGTGAGATGGCAAATTCTGCTCCTCTCATAGCTGAACTATATAATAGATATAACCTGTAGTAATTTCCATACCATATTATATTTAATAGTTTTCCTAATTATATGCTGAGAGACCAGAGCAGTTAATTTGAAGAGATCCATGAGTTTCTACACACTTCCAACCTTTGGCATGAATATAATTAAGTTTTATTAACATAATTAATACTAATGGCAAAAAAAAAAAAAAAGGACTGCTAGCATTTCATTCTTGTATTTTGGATATGAGCTGAGATCACGATACTGTAACCACAAGCAACAAATCAGAACTTGATAGATGGATTTGCCTTTATTAGCAGCTGACGGTGACAACCTTTAAATTTACTTGGGAGGAAGAACTGATGGCATAGAAAGCTGACTTCAGAGGCTGATTGTTCTATTTCATGGAGAGAAGAGTTAATAAATCTTCATGCTGCTCTGATTAATGATTCTGGAAAGTGTCTCTCTGGATTCTTGGAAACTTTCCTGCAAAGGAGCAGTGAGCTGGTCAAGGAGGCAAATAAAAATCACAAATGAAGAGCTGTCCAATAAATTCAACTCCGAGCAGGCACCAGGCCAGGGGTGTGTGTCCCCCTCTTTGCCATCAGAGAAGTAAGTAATTGAGTGTGGTTCATGGGCAAGATTTGAAACAGGTGGTTAGAAAAGTAACACAGGCCTCAGGGACCACAGAATGAGCTCCAGTCTCTACAACAGGCTCTCTGCAACATCCTTGACCAATTCACTTAATTTGCACCAGTGGGTACAGAACCAGCCTTTTTGACTCTGAGACCCTTGAAGAAGTCCCCTGCCCATTCCCAGCACTGACACCGTTCCCAGTGATCCCTGTGGGCACTGGGGAACTGGGTCTCGAAACTGGCCGGGTGCCATGGGAGGGAGGGATGGGTGGGCGTGAAGCAACCTTGAGGCTTTCTTCCTTTCCCTGGGCAAGGAAACGTGCTCCTCCCTCCCCAGCCACCTCAGCTGTTCTTGCCTGTCCTTCTCAAATGGGATTTTATTCTAATGATTTGTTAATGAATGCCCTTATCTGATTGCAAGGCAGCTCCCTTTCAGGTTGATGACACTGGCAGTAAAGGGACCAACATCTCTTTGCGTCTCATTCAGGAAATATGTCCCCAGCATGCCTTTGCTGGATTGATTGCCCAGCCAGAGTCCCAAGGCTGCTGGGTGCCATGCAAGCCTCTGCTTGCCCAAGCTAAACCTGCCAGTGCTGCAGGACCATGGGAAGCTGGGCAGAAGGAGCCTAGAGAAGGTTTTCCTCTGCAGCGGGGATTGAGGTGTCCTGCAGCCTAATGAGAATAGAGCCTAGTGATGCTCAGGGCTCATTGCAGAGCTCGAGTGCCTGTTCAAAGCCCCAAGGAGACTAAAAAACAAAAATTGAAATGTTTTGCTTCAGGCTTTTTTCTAAATAAAACAGTCCAATAATTTGGTTTCAAGAATGCTTTATTTAAAAATATACATAATTTTTTTAGAGATGATTAAAACCAGTGTGAGAATGAGTGGAAAAAGACTTATTTGGGGCTCAGTGAATCATTTTATTCAAACTGGAAGGCAAGCTTGCTTGGAAATGTTTGTATCTTCCTGGTCAATACAGCAAGGAAGACAGACTCTTAGAAAAAGATATGAATTTGGAAAAAAAGTTGAGAAAATTGTCCCTTCCTGCTTTATTATTTTATTACAGCCTAATCACTGTGTTCCTGACACTCTCGGCCTCAGCCCTGTGCTTATACTCAGCCAAATTAATCTTTCTGGCCCTGACCAACACATGGTAGAAGCACATGCTAAAAATATTGTGATTAGGACATGTGATGAAGGAGAGAATAGAAATACCACTTCAGCTCTCCACTGGCTTCTCTGAGAGCTCACAGCATTAGCACTTTGCCTTTAGTATCAGATTTGATTATATTATTTGGGGGGCAGGGGGGAGCAGGAGATGAGATTATTTCTGACTATAGCCTGTTTCTCAGAGGCAATGCGATGGCAGGCACTGCAGCGACCTCTCCACTTTGGCAAGCTGCTCTGCCATCCCCGTATGCAATCGCTCCCAGGCTGTAATGCCCCTCAGCTAAATTACAGGTAGCAGCCAAATTAGAGGGATTTTACCCTAAAGCCCAGCTGCTTGTGATAAAAAAGCAAGGACGCAGAAGTGATCCGTAAACTTTAAGGGCAGGAAGAGCTGTTATCGCTGGCTGAGTACCCAGAGAATATGGTGATGTGCAGCAACATAAAACCTGGAGTGAGATAGCCATCCGCCCAACCTCCCACTGTGCCCAGGCTCTGAAATTCCAGCTAGCGATTCCTCCCTCATGACCGGTAATTAAAAAAATACCCTTTCGGCAGGCATTTCATAGAGCCTCACACACTGATTAAATCTGCTGAGGCTCCCTGGGCACGCCTGAGGGAAGATGCTCTTTGGCAAAGGTTTTCAGAGCATCCCTATGCTGCCTCCCTGGCACTGGCAGCACAGCTGGGAGGTGGTGGTGATCTCCTTCTCGACCTCTCTGGGTTGTCTCCTCTGCCACACAAGCATCCTCTCCATGCGCCAGGAATAGGTACGTAGCAGAGACAGCACCGCTGGTCGCGTGCCAGTTGCCATGGAAATGCAGAGCGATGTATTCTAGAAGTTTTCCTGGAAGGGAAGATGGTTGGAGCCAGGGGGAGATAAAGGGCAAAGAGATGAGATCCAGCAGCTGGGTGGTGACCCATCAACAGTGCCGTCTCCAGTGTCCATCCCAGGAGAAATCACTACTCTGTCACATTGTTCCATCCACCACCCATGAAGTCCATTGCCAGCTTCAAGATTGTGGGATGCCACTCCCTCCTCCATCTCAGGGGCCTCACAGAGGCAGCTTTGAGGTCATTTATAAAGAATATAGGCTTTGTGGTTGGCTTTTGATGTGTTTTCTGGTGTCTAAATCTAGAAAATGGGACTCATGAAAGGAAATTTGGGGATTCGCATCGAGCATGGGGTAGTACTGGCAACTAGCAATACAGGGTGCTCATTGGGCTCTTTGGGTGCCCACCTCTGTCCCTGCCCCTAACAGCATGGGGGGAAACAGCAGCTCTTCCCAGGGAACTTTCTTTAAAACAACCACTCCATCTGCTGTGCAGCCCCCCTGAACCACAAATAGAAAATCCAAGGGACACCGTTGGGCATAAGAAGTGGAAATGCTGGGGAGGTGGGCAGTGCTGTCAGATTGTTTAATTCTTC
This sequence comes from Pedionomus torquatus, assembly GCA_013398155.1. Taxonomy (NCBI): domain Eukaryota; kingdom Metazoa; phylum Chordata; class Aves; order Charadriiformes; family Pedionomidae; genus Pedionomus; species Pedionomus torquatus. Next base: position 103,442 of record VZRU01000686.1, read on the forward strand.
CTGGCTTTGGGGGGNGAAGCATTTTGTTGCATATTGAGGACCAGTGGCCCAGAGCCAACAGAGCCCCTTTCTTACCCATGAGAGAAACTCTTGGAAGAGGTCAGCAGGGAATTTCGTGGCTTTACCCAGCACCACAGAGAGGTTTTGAACACCAGGAGGAGGGAATTAGTTGCCTTGTGTGAGCAGCCAGCAGATTTATTGCACAAACACCCATTTGTTCGGTGGCTCTTATGAAGCTGCAAGCGTGGAGGTGGTGGGCACTCTCCAAACAAACAGAAAGGGAGATTTCTTCACCTAAAACTTAGCTCATTTCGTGGAGCAGGGGATTCTAAAGGTTCCAAAAGGAATCAGACAGTGGAGAAATCCACTGAGGACTATTAAATATAAGGCATCAGTTCGAATACTAAAGATACATGAGCCATCAATACAAGAGGCTTGGAGAAGACTCATGGAAATCGCACTTTTCTCTAGATATCTGTTGGCTTTGGGCACATAGGCCCAAGTTTGGCTGCCAGAGTAATATTGCCATGAACCAATACTCAGCCCATCCTTTGAAAAAACATGAATTCCAGCCTCAGATCAGTGATGCTCATCTCTGCCCTTGCAAGAGGGCACAGGGCTGCCTCCTCTTGACCAGCCTTCATGGTGTAGCGGGGAAAGTGTTCCCTAGGTTTTCTGCTGGCTTCTTGCTGGCTTGTGGCTAGAATATTTTGCCTTCTTTCCACAGCAACTTCGCCCTTAAAAAAGACTGGGAGTCCCAGGAGCATCCAACCCCCTGCCAAAATCTCCCCAGGCTGTAGGGAAGACTCCAGACCAAGTCTCCAAAGATGAAAGGTATGGGAGAAATGGGAGAAAGCCAAGAATTAAGGTTTGTTTTCCATACTATAACCCAAACTGGGAGCACAGACTGGGAAACTGGAGAGAAAGGAAGGCTGACGTGCCATTGCAATGCGTTACATGCAGCACGGTGGGATGGTCAGGAGAAAGGTGACCCCTGAGACTAAGCAAGCCCCCAGCTCTGTGGAGGAAACATCTGGGTGGACCGGCTAGAGCTAACAAGGAGCTTGTCAAGCAAGTGCTCACCCTGGCTAGCTGAGGCAGGCAGGCTCCCAGGGACAGCTTGTGCCAGCCGGTTCCAGATGGCAGGTGACTTGGGGAGTCCCGGGCTGGCAGCCTACACGCTGCGACATGCTTGGAGGGCTGCAGATCTGGGCAAGCTTGGGGCTGAGCGACCTGTGCCCTCCCAGAAAGCTCAGAGACAGTTTTTGGGCTCCCAGCATCACTGGAGCAAAGCATTCCTTCCTTTGGGGTCGACATTTGCTGCCCCAAGGATGCTCCCACCAGGGTGTAGGGAGGGAGCAGAAGCCTGAAGCCCTTCTGCTTGGGTGAACGTTTCCTGCAAGATGTGCCCCACAGACACACACAGGGCTGCCACAGCAGCTTTCCAAACTGCTTCAGCTCTTAAAGACCTTAAGCGAAGCTTCCCACAGCATCTCAGGGACCAGAGGGAGAGAGAAAGAACCCAAAAAACAGATCAGAACCTGAGCTCTGGTATCTTCCTGGGGTACCTGCGTCTGGCAGGGGGGACCTGGCCACTACACGGATTTCCTCCCCTTATTTTTATGACGACACATTTCACCCCAGGAAGGCTATCCCGCCTCCTTGCCAGCCAAGTGCCCCTTCTGGGAAGGGAAATGCTGTGCCAGCACCTGGTCTTGGAGCTTGGCTTTGGCCGTAGTCACGTTTTCCCATTACCTCATGCGTCGTGTCACCTCCACGGTTGGAGCTAACACAGCCATGCTCCTCCCATGGAAACTGCCATCCAAGAGGGTCACTTTAGACTGTTGGTTGGGGTTTTTTTAATGTAAGTGCATGTCCATTTATCTCAGGCTTAAATGAAAAAACTATGCATCCACAGGCAGTAGCTATGCAGCCACCCCTGTGTAGTCAGCAGCACTCTCCCAGGCAGCTGAGGCATATATGAACCACGTGATATTGTTTATTTTCTTGTCTGGGGAACTGAAATGTTGCCACTATTTTAGGATCATCTCTGAGGATGGAGAGAGGTTTATGAGAGCTGCCTCTGCCCTGTGGTGGTAGCTGGCAGCATTCCCATGGCATTTTAGACTCGCATTGTATAAAAGGTGGGACAGTTTTTTCGATCTCCAGGAGAAAAAGAGAGCTCCTTTTCCTGGCAGCAGTTGTGCCAGGGATGTGCACAGCAGCAGGCAAAATCAAAGGTCTGGACTCAGGGACTGGAAGTACTGTACAACCTAAAAACCGTCATCCCAGTTAAAATGTGGCACAGCCAATTAAGACCAACCAAGGTCTGGTGGATCCATGTAATGCAGCCATGGAGAGATGAAGAAGAGAGCAAGGGTTCCAGGGTCCATCCCTTGGTCAGGTCCCGCGGGCATCCAACAGATCCTCAAGCAGCAGTTGTGGTTATGTTTAGCAAGCCATAGTTGAACTTTTTTGAAACTGTTTATCACCTTGGTGCCCACGATGTCCTGAAGCACTGAGTTCCAGTTTCATCGAGTAGGACTAAGTATTGCCTTTGTTTTGCCCAACACTCACTTTCTGGCCATTGCACTGGGCTCCACCCAGCTCCTGTGAGATCAGAAATGATGAATAACTGAATCCCACTCACCATTTCCACACTCTGATAATTTTCGGGATCTCTTTCCATCCCTTCTTTTATTTACAACATGAACCTTACAGCTCATTCCCTGACATCCCCTGAATCACCAGCCAGGCTTAAGGCTTCTTTGCACCCCTTTGCCAGCGGGTTCGGTGCACTTTGCAGAGGCAATGAATTAACAGCCTGCCCCCAACATGGGGAAGCACTGCTAGACACATTTGCAAGTGATTTGCCCGAGGTAAATGCAGTGAGTCATTGCCAGAGCCAGGAATAGCACCAGAGCAGTGCCCCAGCCACTGTGCCCCGACTCAGCATCTCTTGGCCCCATGGACATGGATGCGGTCACTGCTGCACATCCCCAGTGGACCCGACCCTCCAGAAAGGGCTGTAAGCACACAGAGGCAGGAAAAACATGCAGTTAGAGAGGCCAAGAAGACGTCCTCTCCTCATATCTAATTCCTTTGCATCCTACAGCTTTCTCTTGCAGATCCCATTGCAGAGGTAACCCTCTCATCAGCTGCCTTGCACTTAGAAGCGGCAGGTTTGTACCCATAAGTATGTGGGGGCTCTGAACCCTACAGCCAGGTTGCCCTGACAAAACCTGCTCCTCCTCATTCAAACTGCCTGTGCTGGACGCCTGCTGCAGTTGGCTGCCCGAAGTATCACTGTTGGTCCAGGATCAGCTCCAAATCGATGCTGGAAATTTGGAAACCTCCATACAACCAAGCAGGGAAAACAACAGCCTCCAGTCTTGCTTCACTGGAGACCTCACCCTACCACAGCAGCTGCAGGGGTCAGGAAGATGCTTAGGGCTCCAGGGTGGGAGCACTGCCAGGATCCTGTCAAATCACTGCTTGTGTTGAGTCCACTCTTAAAAACATCCCCTTTTGACAGGCCAGTGGGATTTGCGGTGTGGATCTACCCTCTCCCAGCCCAAATCCATGCCTATCGCTTGCTAGCCTGGGTGGGAGCCATGAACTCAGATGACTGAAACGCGGGAGGGAGCTGGCCGCAGCATTTGCCTTCTCTTTTTGGCCACTTGCTCGATCGCAGGAGGAGCAGGCATCCACTTCACAGCTCCGAATCAAAGCAAATACGAAATGCCAACAGAAAGTATTGCAAAATCAGGCACGGAAAGGAAGGGAGGGAAGGGGAGGTGGGGGGAATAGCAAACCCAGCACCTTTCACGCTTCTAGAAGGAACAAGAGCAACAAAAGGCATTCACGGGGAAAAAATAGCATAAGACGAATAAGAGCCTGGGGAGATGTAAATCTGGAAGAACAGCAGCCCACGGTGGGAGGGGAGCCAGAGCCCCAGTGCGTTGCTGCGGCGCAAGGGCCGGATCCGGAGGGATGCCCAGCATTCCCATCCCTTTCCCCGGCCCAGCCGTGGGAACTGCAGCGACAAAGCTGAACCCGGGGGAAAGGAAAGGCCGGGCACACGCGTGTGCAAGTGCACAAGCCTGTGCGTGTGTGTGCATGTGCACGGGTGTATGGATGCAGAAGGTGTGATGGGGGGCGAATAGGGGCAGGATCGCAGGGGTCTGCTGGGGAGAGGGGAGAGGAGGGAAGGGGGGGATGCTGTGCACACACACACGCAGAGCAGCAGCTTCGGGCCCTGCAGTGATTTGTTAAAAATATCGCGATTATTAGTTGAAA
>VZRU01000686.1:107900-131992 GCA_013398155.1 Pedionomus torquatus
AGCCCGAACATCACCCGGCTTGCCCCAAGCACCCCCTGGGGCATCCTCCAGATTGCCCCAAGCACCCCGGAGCATCACTCGCATTGCCCCAAGCACCCTGGAGCATCCCCCAGACTGTCCCTGGTGCCTACCCCGAGCATCCCCCTCATCTGTCCGGGCACTCCGGAGCATCTCCTTGCTCAGCCCAAGCACCCCCAGCTTGCCCCAAGCACTCCGGAGCATCCCCCGGCTCACCCGGAGCATCCCCCGGCTCACCCCAGCCCGGCCCCGCCGCTCCAGCCATACCTCCAGAAGAGATGCTCAACGTTATGGATTTCTCCTGCCCTGACATGCTTTATTCCAAATACGAGGAGAGCTGCGAGATGAAAACCGGAGATCTGCAGGGCTTGGGGCAGCCTGAGCAGCAACTTCTGGCAGAGGCTGATTTCCTCGGAGGTAAGGGCAGTGGGGAGCTGGGCAAGGATGAGGGACCTCACTGGGAGTGGTAGCTGCAGCCAGGAATCCGGCATCTCGCCCTCCTCTGTCCCCAGCCTGCTCCCAGCCCTTGGCTGTGGATTCAACAGCCCCCCACTATCCCAGGGTGGGGGTTCTGGGGGTCGTGATGGGGAAGGGGGGTGAAGCCCAGGGCTCCCTGTGCGATTCTGGGTATTTGGATAGGACGGGGACCTCACAGTGACGCAATATCAGCCTCCCACTGTTCCCTTGTATCCCGCTCCCCTCCCCCCATCCCTGCATCCCTCCATCCCTCTAACCACCATTCCCTCTGCATTCCCAGGTGAGCTGCTGGGCACCCCAGTGAGTGGTGGAGCAGTGGATTACTCCCTGCTGGGCAGCCAGCCCTCCCCTTCTCTCAGCTACACCGGCAGCTTCTTCATCAAGGCGGTACCAGAGCACCCCCAGGACCAGGAATCTCTCTTCAACCTGATGTCAGGGATCCTGGGTATCTCCCCCTTCGCCTCCTCCGAGGGCCACCAAAGGCACCTGGATGCTCTTTACCCCTGCCCTGAAGTGGCTCAGAGCCAGCTGGACCTTTACGCCGCCTGCCAGCCCGAAATGAACGGATCCACCCAAGCCCCCTTCCCGGAGCAGAGCTACGGTGGCTTCCCCGCAGCTGAGGGTGCTCAACCCCTCCAGGCACAACCCACCTTAGGAAACACCTCGCAGTGCTTCTTCCAGCCCAAGCTCCTGGACAACAAGCAGGACATCAAGCTGCCCCCTGGTTCCCCACCCTTGGACAAATATAAAGCCTCCTGTGCCCAGTGGGAGCCCATCACCCAGCATCAGGCCTACTTGCCCACCAGCTACCATTCTTCTGACGCTTTCCAGGCTGGGGAGGGCAGCCAAGGGCTGTTCCACCCACTGGGCTCCAAGATGGAGAGCGCCTTGTCCATCAGCTGCCAGTCAGAGTTTGGCAGCCTGGCGGAGGATGCTACCTGCTTCAGCACTCATCTGGGCTTCAGCTGTGAGCCAGAAAACTTCCCAGCCCGTGGGGACTTTGCCGACACCAAGATCCACAACCTCGCTCCTCCATTAATGCCAGAGTTCGACACCTCCTTGGCCCAGCCTGAAGTCCTGCCAGGTCTGATGAGCTCTGCTGAGCTCCTCCATCCTCACCCCTCACCCTCCATCCCCCCCACGGACTTTTTGGGCCACCCCACCTCTTCCTCCATCCCTTCCCTGTTGCCCACCAACCCTCCTGCCTTGGCTGAGCCCAAGAAGAAGACCCGCCGGACCAAGTGCTCTTCCAAATGCTTCTGCCCAAAACCCCATGAGAAGGCTTTTGCCTGCCCAGTGGAGAACTGCATCCGGAGCTTTGCCCGCTCAGATGAGCTCAACAGGCACCTCCGCATCCATACAGGCCACAAACCCTTCCAGTGCCGCATCTGCCTGAGGAACTTCAGCCGCAGCGACCACCTCACCACCCATATCCGTACCCACACTGGTGAGAAGCCCTTCTCCTGTGACACCTGCGGCCGCCGCTTTGCAAGAAGCGATGAGAAGAAACGTCACAGCAAGGTCCACCTGAAGCAGAAAGCCCGGACAGAGGAGAAGCTCAAAGGTTTGGGTTTCTTCTCGGTGGGTCTCTCCTTTGGGACACTGTGAAGTCACCACCTGAGTGCTGGGAGATGGCGTTTCCCAAGGTCCCCTGAGCATCTCACAGGAGAGCCGGGGTGGGATTACCCTCCTGGGGTGGCCCCAGAGAAGATGACAGCAGATTGGGCCGTGCCAGGGAGGAGAGGGGCACGCAGGAGTCAGAGGCGATGCTGTGGCACTGGAGCACTGGTGAGGAGGAGGGATATGGCAGCTCCGGCCACCCGGAGCCATCTCCAAACTGCAGGGACTGAGTCATCTTTATATCTCCTATTCCAAGGAGGGGAAAGGGAAAAACTATGCACAGAAAGAAATCACCGCTGAGATGTGGAGTTTTATATACCTGAACCCACGGACATCCTGCGTTTGCAGCGACCTGGCTGTGGTTTCCCCTGCTGGCACTTTACATGATGCTCCCTACTGGTTATTTACGGGTCAGCACGGTTGGGGGCTGCGGCTGCACCGGTCCTTTCTCCCGAAGGAGAGAGATGCCCCCGGGCTCCAGCAACTGGTGCGTAACGGTCCCTTTGGAGAGGTGATGTCATTATTATTATCGTTATTATCATTATTTTCCTGTTTGTATAAAGAAAAATTTGAAAATTGTGTCTATTTTTCTAATTAAAGACTTGAGCTAATCTAAGCCCTTGCTGGGGTTGCTCTCTGCCTGTCAGTCCTGTGTAGCAGTCGACGCCAGTGATGTTTCTGTTGCGTTTTTGACATCTAGCTGCCACGTAGGGCTAAAAAAGTGCTTTAGTAATTAGCAGGGAGAGAAAAATCAAACAGTGCAGTGGGTGTGTTGGTGATCTTCCTCCCAAGCACTCCCGAATGCCCGGAGTGGGTGGCTCATCCCAGGAGAAGGGTCTTGTCTTAGGACAGAGAGAGGAAGGGATCCCCACTCCCCACTGGTGGGAGGCCCTCTGAAAAGGGGGGCGTGCCTCCGGGTTTATTGCAATGGAGCTGAAGCCTGGAGAGATCTGCCCCACTTGGAACCAAAAGCACAGGGTTCATTGCCGGGACCCCAAAGCCCAGCCCAGACCCGCCCCCCCTCATTTCCTGGTCCACCATGGGGTGTGGATGCTCTGTCTGTGCTTGGCAGGCTTAACCCGCAAGAAATGGGGTGAAATACAGCCCTGCTCCTCTTTTTCAACCTGGCACATTCCCAGGCCTGGAGAAAATCCAGGCACCATCAGGCAGCGGCAGGCAGGCAGGATGTGTCCCCCTGTGAATCCAGGGGGGAGTGTTTTCTCCCTCCCTTTTGGTATTTCAAATGGCAGAGAGACTCTGTTCCCCTTCTCCTGGGAATGTCCAGTGCCTGGGTGGCAGAGGAGAAGTTGTTGCAGCCTTGGAGGTGCCACCGACAACAGAGCCTCATTCCTCTGGTGGTTAAAAATCAGTTAAAACCATGCAAGCTCCAAATCTTGTCCTTCTAACAGGAGGTGCCCAGGTAGATGGGGCACACCGGTCTTTTGTTTCACCTAACGAGCAGGAGAAGGTGCCTGTGGGAATGGAGGGCAGTGAGGATGGGGCAGCGTGTCCCTGGCTCGGGGCCCAGCAGTCATCACCGATGTCCAGGCATTAAGGAGATGCTCAGCCTTTTCTTGCCAAGGGGGAAATTGAGGCAGGGGAGGGTCACGGCTGTCCATCTGTCTGCTCTCTCTGACAGATTTTTTCCCCTCCATCAGCCCCAGAGAGGGGAGATCTGCTCCCCAACCATGTAATGGAAGAAAAGGGGTTCTTCCTGCCTCATCCCCTCATGTCCCCAAGCCCTTTGCTGACATTTAGGCTGCAGCATCCGAGGACTAAACCCCAGTTATATCGTCATCCCGGCAAAATCTACTGCTTCACTCTCTGAACATGCCACTGGTTGGGAGGACCCCATGGAATTGGGGTGAGGAACTGGGCAGGGGAGCTGGGGTCCCCAAGGGCTGCTAGCAGGGATGGGATGAGGGAAGGGGTCAGAAAGAAACCTTGTTCAGGGGGAAATCCTAAATGTCACCTTAGACCTGTCCCTAAGAGTTCATGCCTCTGATGGCATCCAAGGATGCCCATGCCCCTCGGGTGAGCACCCATCAGTCCCCAGCACTGCTGGCCCCAGCAGCTGGACCATCCCATGGGTGTCAGAGCCTGATCCTGAGCAAGGACCATTCTGTGGGATGCAGACGGCCCCAAGTACCAGAAAAAAAACCCTTTGTTTTCTGGGGGACATCCCAGATATCATCAATAAGGACCTTAGCACCCAGGTTTCCTTTGGAAAGAGACCATCTTTTGGGCACCTCTCCCAGGGATGTCAACTCTTGCCGAGCAGTAAACAGCCCTGCTTTCCCCTGCGCCACTGGCCATGCATGATGCATGAGGCCTTTATTAATACCCCTCCGAAAGTGCATCTATTATTGATGCTGAGTCTGAAAGCTCTGCGAAGGCACAGAGCTGGAGCCTTCACCCTCTGATCCCCTGGGCAGCACTGCTGTACTGCTGAGGGAAGGTGGCAGGGAGGGCACCCATGATGGCAGCCAGGTGCAGCTGCTTCTGGAGTGGGATGGGACTAAGCACCCATGCTTGTATTTTTAGGAGAGGAGGAGCACTTGCACTCTGGAACCTGAAGTTACTCAGCAATGGGGTCAACCATTCACCCCTAGGCTGGCAGCATCCTGGTCCCCATGCTGCTGCCTTCCCCCACATCAGCATCAGAGACAAGAAAACACAGCAGTGATGGATGCCTTCAGTGCTGGTGACCAAGCTGAGGTACTTGGGGACAGGATCAGAATAAAGCCAGGGGGCAAATCAGGGACATCGGAGACCAGATCAGGGTCAAGCAAGGGACCAAGATGAGCTGCTTGGAGACCATCTGGGGACCAAGCCAGGACACTCAGATCAGGAGCAAACTGGGGACCAAGTCAGGATGCTTGGAGATTCAAGGAGGACCAAGACAAGGATTAAACCAGGGTGATCAGGGACCAGATCAGGACCAAGCCAGGAACCAAACTGAGGTGCTCAGGGACTAGATCAGGACCAAGTCTGGGACCAAGCCAGGTGCTCAGGGACAAGAACTGGACCAAGCTGGAGTATCCAGGGACCGTTTCAGGACCAACCCAGAGTTCTTGCAAATGCAGTTCCTCATGCTCAGCCATGCACCCCGTGCCAGCTGTCCCCCCTGGGGGGGATGCTCCGGGGTGACCCCAACCAGAAGCCTGCCAGGGGCAGGTGCTTCACTATGGAGGAGGTGGGCAAGGATGGGATTAGGGGGCAGGTAAGATGCAGGATGAGGCCGGCGGGCTGCCGCATGGCAGCAAGGCTCAGCGGAGGGCCCGCGGTGTTCATGGGGAGACAGGCAGAGGGAGCTGTGAAGAAGGAAAGCGGCAGAGAGAAACAGTCCAGGCTCAGGCTGCGAAGAAGGAGGAGGCGGCTGCTAGCACTCACCCTCCCTCCTTCCCTCCATCCCTCCCTCCCTCACCCCTGCCTTTGCTATGCACTGCCCCTCCTGAGCTCCAAATCACCCCGGGGACCCGCCATCCCCAGGGTGCCCAGCAACCCTTACCCCACCACCACCCCACCGGGGCCTTCAGCCTCTGCTCCCTTCCTCCTCCTCCTTTTCCTCCTCCTCCTCCTCCTGCAGCCACCACCCTCCCTTCTTCCCCAGGGCCTGGCTGGCATGGAGGTTCTGGCCGCAGGGAGCCGGATGCTTCCCGCTGCTCCTGCCTCCTCCCCAGGCTGCATCCCTCCTGCCCAGCATCCCTCCTCCCCGACAAAGCCCTGAGCCGCTCAGCAGCCGCCTCCTTTGTGCATTGGAGCGGGTGTGCGTGCTCTGTCCCCCCACCCTCCATAGCCCCCCAGCTCGCTCCGCTCGGCAGGGACGGTGGAGGCCGGCGGGGAAGCAGGAGAGATGCTGCCCTCGCCAGAGGAGCCAAGCGTGGGAGGTCGGCGGCGAGAAGCAGGTATGGGGCAAAGCAGGGAAGCGGGATGCTGGGCCGGAAGGCGGCGGCTTGTCACCCACGGTCTCTGGGAAGCAGGGGAACACAGGAGGGACAAAGCCGCTGCCAAGGGGTGAGGAGGGACCCACTGCAGGTGCTGGGGGGGCTAAATGTATCCCGGCTTTTCATGCACACCTCCCACGGGCCCCCTGCGCTTCATCCTCAGCTGCCCTCGCCCACNGAAAATATTAAACAATGCGAAGAAAGGATCCATGATGGATCACAGGTAGCAGCACCGAGGCAGCCTGGGGATGGGTCTCTCCTGCTGCTGCAGTCTCCCGATGGCCAGGAGCCTTTCTCAGCTCAGGGTGCATGTGGGTTTTATTAGCGTGGTCACCATAGTAATGACTCTGCTAATAATTTCCTTAAATCCTGGTTGTTGTGAGAGGGGGGTAGGAGGGAGGAAAGGTTTTGTGGTCAGGGTGGGACCTGCCCAGGAGAGGGACCAAGCAGCATGTGCATTTAGACCCACCTGGGCCAGATCCTGCCTGGGCTTAATGGCTGGGAAACAGAATGAGGCTGATCAGGTACCCCTGGAAATTCAGGTAGGAATCTAGGCCTGAGGTATCAGTGGCCTGATGTTGTGGCCCCATCCCTATGGTGGAAAAGCGCTTCCTCATCCCATCAGCAGCAAAGGTGCCCAATGAAACTGAAGTTGCCGGTTCTGCTTTGTGTTCACTGGGTTATGGCTGGGCTGGTGCAGATGATTGCCAAGGTGGGGTTAACATGTGGTTAACAACCCCAAAATGAAGCAAGGCAGCTCCAGAAATCCTCTCAGCACATTTATTTTTATTTTTTGCATGGATTTATTGCCTTTGCTTATTTTGCCCTAAAAAAAAAGAGGATTTCCCAACCTCGTGGCCTGGTTGTGCCCTCTGAGGGGGTGCTGAGCTGCAGGGGACGTTGCCCTGGATGGAGGGTTTAGTGGTGGTTTAGTGCTCACCAAGACTGGTGTCTGTGATGTGCAAAAAGACTCAGAGGGGTTTTATGGTAGTGGGATGAGCCCTTTGTGGGATATTGCAGAGGGACAAGCAAGGAATACTTTAGGGTGAAAGCACTGCAAAAATGTACCCCCATGGATGCTTGTACCTCTCAGGCTGGAGGAGACCACAGTGACCTCCTAGAACGGATTTTTACTGGCTTGTTCCATTTCATAAGTGTGGAGGTTTTCCCCACAACGTCTTGGAGGGGTTTGTAAGTGAGGGATAAACCAGGTCCCCACAGGCACCCTCATTTGCCGGCTCTGGGAAACCACCAGGTGCTCTGTATCACCAAGATGGCATAGCATGGGGCTTCCGCAGCCCTGGAGGGGATCAACAACAAGACCCAATGGCTGCGGTGAGGGACTGGAGAAGTAACTAATCCTGCTGTGAAGCTGCACAGACTGATCTAGCAGCACTGGGTCACCCGTTGCTTAGTGGAGGTGGCTCCGAGCACTCAGGCTCAAGTGTCAGACACAGGGGTGCTCCCAGGGCCTGCAGACCCTTGGCACTGCACTGCAAGATCTCATTGCACTATTGCATTGTTGGGAAAGAAAACACAGGGATGACTCCTCTGTTGCAAGCTCAGGGTGGGTAGGGACAGATTTCCCATGGGTTGTCCACTTTCCTGACAGCTGTACTCTTCCCAAATGGTTCTGAACCTTCCCTACGGTTGTGCACATTCCCAGGGAGTGGGGGACCTTCTCAACAGCTGTGGATCTTCCCAGGGTTTGCACATCATTCTAAGATGTGTGCACCTTTCCAAGGGTTGTGGATCTTCCCAAGAGTTATAGATCTTCCCAAGGGTTGTGGACTGCCCCATTGTGTACCCACCCAAGGGTAGAAGTGGGAGGAACATGGGAGGGGAGGATGGAGTCAGACAGTGGACCAAGAAGAAGGGCAAGGAGGGACTTCCGAGGACATATCACTAATCACCCTATCTCTTCTAGCGCCTGGCGCCAGCCGATGCTGACATCCCTCCCCAGATTCATCGTATCCTCTACTCCCATCCCGGGGCTCCCACCCCGCCATGCCCCAGCAGAGCTGCAGCCCCACCACCTGGGGCTCCTCAACCCCTCCCACGTACCACCAGTCAATCCATCCTGCGCCATGAGCAGGGCTGTGCTGTTCCCCTGCATCAGGGTGCATAGCTGAGGGATGGCCTCGCTGGACCTGCCCTACCGGTGTCCGCGGTGTGGAGAGCACAAGCGCTTCCGCAGCCTCTCCTCGCTGCGGGCACACCTGGAGTACAACCACACCTACGAGACCCTCTATGTCCTCTCCAAGACCAACAGCATCTGCGATGCTGCCGTGTTCCCCCTGGCCGCCGATGGGGCCCTGCTGACGCCGGCCACCCGGCGGGACTACTTTGAAAGCACGTCCTTCCAAGGCAAGGACCAGCGCTTCTCCTGTGACCTTGTCCCTGCAGAGGAGCTGGAGCCAGCCCCATCCTCCTCCCCCTCACCCCGCTATGTCCACGAGATCGAGATCCCTCTGACAGAGATCTTCACCAGGGGCAAAGCTGTGGCACCAGCCCCCACGCCACCGGCCACTATGGACGCTGCCTATGAGGAAGGCTTGGCTCGCCTGAAGATCCGTGCCTTTGAGAAGCTGGAGGTGGACAAGCGTCTGGAGAAGCTAACAGAGGAGGTGGAGCAGAAGATTGCCTCACAGGTGGGCCGGCTCCAGGTAGAGCTGGACCGCAAGAGCTCAGAGCTGGAGAAGGCCAAGCAGGAAAGCCTGCGGCTCAGTCGGGAGAAGCAGGAGCTGGAGGACCGGGCATCTGAACTGTCCCGCCAGGTGGATGTCAGCGTGGAGATGCTGGCCTCACTCAAGCAGGATCTGGTGCAGAAGGAGCAGGAGCTCACCCGCAAGCAACAGTGAGTCCTTGGCTCCTTCTCCTGGCTGCAGGGTGGTGGGGGGGGATGAGTCCCTGATGGCAAGCCCCATGAGCCCAACACTGTCACCAAACCCTCAGACCAAGTGCTAGAGCACAGTCCCCTTGGCAATGCCCATTAGTAGCACCTTCTCTCTTAGTTTTGTACCTTCTCTCATGCAGGCAGTGTCCGTGTAGACCTGAGCTTCTCCATGTCCATGACCAAACTGAGTCACATCATGTCAGACCTTGTCTCAGAGCCTCTGGTGCTCCCAGGACGTGGGCCTGCTGTCCTGCCAAGAAACATGGTGGTAGCCATTTTGCTGTAAGCCACCTCTACTGCCAAATGGTCTCCCAAAATCAGAGCTGGATCAGCCTCTCTGGCTCTACAGCTGAATTATCCAGATCTGTACAACCTGGGCAATCCCATTGACCTGTCCCATGGTCACAAACATGAGAGGATCCAGTTTGGCCATGCCTAATTCAGGCAGGGGTTTGCTCCCGGGAGGAGGGTGGTATAGCCCAAGCAATATGGCCCTCCATCTGCTGTTAGAACTGTGACACTGTCATCCTCATTTTCATCCCATGTTCCCCATTCAACATCCCCGTCCCACCCCAGCACTTCTCCTGAGTTTCCCTCCAGTCAAGCATTGGGTCATTTTCTCAATCAATGTCTCTTAAGCAAAGTAGACCATGTTCCTCAGGAGTTTCTTAGAAAAGCTGGACCACCCACCATGGGGTCCAGAAAGTCAGATAGGAGCAGGATTATGGGGAACAGTTACAGCTGGGCTGGGAGCACTGGTGGAATTCCTCAAGGACCTGTCTTGATCTCCACCATCTTTAGGACATTCATAAGTGACTTTGACTCCAAAATGATGACTGTGCTTCAGAAACAAAGTTCACAGGATTCACTGGTAGTGGACATGGTTCTGGGGTGAGATGTGGGATGATGCTGGGGCTGTATAAGGGCAACACCTCTTGGTTTGGATGCATGTGTATGGCAAAGGGAATAGGGAGGATTGGGGGTGCCCATCAGCTGCCTCGTGGGTGTTGTCCAGGGGCAGGGGATATCCTGGGTGTATGTGGTGGCAGGATGAGGGCCAATGGGGTGGACAAGTCTGGAGCAGGGTCTGAAGAGATGTGAGAGAGGGCAAACAGAGGGTGACTGATGGATCAGGTCCATCTTGTTCGGTCTGTGGCAGAGACTGTACACTGTTTCCACCCAAGAATCTGATTTTATACCCAAAAACTACCTCCTGGGCCTCCCTTTCCTTAGATAAACCATCCTGCCCCTTGACTGTCCCCATCAGTCCCCAAACTCCTCCAGATGAAGTGACAAAATCACTTGCCAGGTTGCAGAGGAAGCATGTGAAGATCTGATGAAAAGAGATGTTTTTTCCTGGACGTGGGGAAATCATCAGAATTCATTTTCATCAGCAAAGGTTGTTTCAGCCTCCTGCAAGAACAAAACATTGCCCGTGACATTTCCCAGCACTGCCAGCTCCAAAACACCATGAAGCATTGTACCCATGGGAGGTTTTTTGCTCTCGGGCTCCATTTGCTTTGCCAGCGGTCCACCTGGTTTTTCCACCTGGTCCATGGGAATGAGAGAGGTGCCAGTGATAACCATCAGCATCACCTTACACCCACTGTGCCAGTGCCCCATTTGCCTTCCAAATCTCTTGGGTCCCCTCACCAAGAGCCTTCACAAATCGTTACCAGGGAGCTGCCTGGCTCAGCCTGCAAGTGGCAGGTAGGGGGTGCAATTAATTGGTAATTAAATGGCAATTAGTAACCAGCAACAGGAATTATGTCAGGAAGGGCTGCCCCCTCCTTTTCCTTTGTGGTGGCTTCTGTGCTAATCAGTGTGGCTGGGTGTGCACGGTCCAGTGTGCATGGCTGGGTGTGTGTGGCCAGGTGTGCACAGCTGGATGTTCACCATTGGGTGTGCACGGTCCGATGTACATGGTCCGGTGTGCACAAGACAGGTGTGGAGAGACATGTTTGTGCATCTGTGGGGCTTTGTGGTGCCGAGCAAAGATGTGAAAGTGGTTGTGTATGTGTGTATGTGTGTGTGTGTGTGTGTGTGTGTGTGCGCGCCATCGACTGTGCGGGTGTGATCAGTGCTGGGCGTGTGTGCAGTTGACTGTACGTGTGCCTGGGGGTGGGTGTGCATTTCACTGTTCATGATGCTGCCTACATGTGTGTCAGGATGTACGCCTGCATTTGTGTTTTCACGGTGCTTGTGCATGTAGGGGTGGTTCTGAGCATGCGTAGGACGCGCTTTGGGGTGTGCCTGCGGGCTGTGTGTGTGTGCGTGCCTCAGTGTACTCGTGCGTGTTCACAAGGCACATGCATTTGCAGGGGTGTGACGGGCAGGTGTGTCTGGCCGCGTGTGTTTTTGGGATGTGTGTGCTCATAGGAGGGGGTTGATGGCTGCGTATGGCTGTGTGTAGACGCCTGAGTTTTTTGGGAAGCAGATGAGGTCAGTGGGAGTGTATGTGACGGGGCACACGTGTGCCAGGTGAGACAGGGACACCTTGGGGCACGGATATGCAAGCATGCTCCTCTGCAGAGGTGGGCACATTTTGGGAATGCCATCTCAGTGCCTCAGCCAGGCAAACTCTGCCCATCCCACATGCTTGAAGCTCCTGAGTGCCTGCTAATTAATTTGTTAACAAAGGAGCCCTGTAACTACTGGGATTAACAGGGTGCAGGGCTGAGAGGTCTTTAGGGACTTCAAGCTACCCTTAAGGTCTTTCCTTTAAGTCTGCTCTGAACACAGGAGGATACCACTGCCTTCCCTCTCCATCATCCCACCACACCATCATCCTCCTCCTCCTCCCTCTGCTCCATGGCAGTCATGGGCTTGATCCCAGTCCTGGCAGCAAAGGCTCAGGCTGGGTTGCACATCCGAGTGAAGGTGCTGCGGATGTCATCCCTACCAAAATAACATGGCCACATCTGCCATACATGCCAGGAGCATCCTTTAGTTCACAATTCCCCAAACCATGCCCAGGAACCGGCCGGGTTGGCACAGACCCAAACCAGGGTGATGATGGAATGGTCCAGATGCGTGTAAGCATCCTTGATCCCCCACTCCACCTCTGGGAGGATAGAGGTGCTTCACAGGGACAGGTGGGGAAGGACTGAGATATCACCCACTGGTCCATCTATGCAGGGAGGTGCTGCAAATCGACCAGTTCCTGAAGGAGACAGCTGCCCGCGAGGCCAACGCCAAGGTCCGTCTCCAGCACTTCATCGAGGAGCTGCTGGACCGGGCAGACCGGGCTGAGAAGCAGCTCCAGATCATCAGCAGCAGCTGTGGCACCACTCCGAACGGCAGCCTGGGACGCTGTGGCACACCAGGGGCCAAGGCTGCCATCCGACCGGTACCTCCACGGGCACAGGCATGGACACACCAGTGCCTTTGGGCATGCATCCGTGTAGCTTCTCTGATGGCTGCAAAGGGTTAGGCAGGAAGATGTAGGGACCCCTTATCCGTGGGGAAATGGATAATCCAGGGCTGGGGGAGGGGCAAAGAGAAGTTGCTTCTCAATGGGTCTGTATTTCCACAGCAAGCATGAGCAAGGTGCTGGGGATCCTCCTCTGCATCCCATTTTGGGGATGGCCTCACACAAAAATGTGACTGACACTAGGTGGGCTGTCGGGATTGTCTCATTCGGCTGTACCACCTACATTTTGGGTTTCATCAAGTTGACTCCTCTGCCTACAGAGAGACCGGCACCCAGGGCCAGGGGCGGCTGTGCACGGTCCCTATGGAGTGTCCAACCAGCGTTCCTCCTCCAGCACTGGGTGAGTCCTCTATCTGCAATGCCAGTCTGGGATTTTAACAGGATGTTTGTTTGGGGAGGGGCGAGGAGCTGACGGGAAGGTGATGCCAACCCCAGTAAGCACTGAGGCTGGGCATCCTGATCCCCCAGTGCCTCAAGCCGGGCCAAGGCTGTGTCGCAGAGCTCGGGCTGCTACAACAGCGACAGCGCAGAGCCGTGCCCCACCGATGACACNGCTCGGGGCTGCGCCGGCAAGCCATCCAAAACTGGCACCGCCGGCCCTACCGCAACAGCACCGAGGGCGAGGAGGGTGATGTCTCCGACGTGGGCTCCCGCACCACTGAGTCGGAGGCTGAGGGCTGGGAGCCAGAGGCACCCGGATCCGCCTCATCCCGACCCACAGGCAGCTGCCGGCTGACGGGTGAGACTTCTGGTGGGGTGGGAGGACCGGGAGGCTGGAAGGTGGGGGACGGGGCTGGCTTCTATGCTCCACAAGGAGCATCCCTTCCCGCCGGCCGCTGGTGGCAACTGACGGTGGGTGTCCCACAGCCAGGACCGAGGGGGCTGGGGGAAAGACAGGCTGGCTGGAGAGGGGCAGCCCGGGCCACTCCAGCGAGGTGATCAGCCCTGAGATTCTCAAGATGCGGGCAGCTCTTTTCTGCATCTTCACTTACCTGGACACCAAGACCCTGCTGCGGGCAGCTGAGGTGTGCAAGGACTGGAAGTTCGTGGCCCGACACCCAGCCGTGTGGACGCGGGTGCTGCTGGAGAATGCCAGGGTGTCCTCCAAGGTACCAGGGATGGGGATGGCCCCCATCCTAGGCAAAATCTTTCTTCCTGAAAGAGGAAGCCATGCAAGCATTCACTTGTGTTGATTGTCACACTGCTATGGTAATGGGAACGTGGGTCCACACAGCTGTGTGCTTGCAGCAGCAGCTGGATGCATCGCACGTGCACACCTGCATGCTCGTGGGCATGAGCTCACATGTGCCTGCATTTTCACATGCTTTTGTGGTCACACCCATGGTTTTGTTGCATGTGTTATTACATGACCCCCTATGTGCATTTTCACATGTTTATGGCATGTGTGTGTGCATGCAGAAATGCCTCTGTGTGCATGCATGTGTGCACAGGTCTGTCCAGGACAGCCAAGGATGGGTGGCATGGGAAATGTTGAGGGTGTCCCCCTCAGTGACAGCCACCCCTGTCCCCCCAGTTCCTGGCCATGCTGTCTCAGTGGTGCACCCAGATGCACTCCCTCACGCTCCAAAACCTCAAGCCACGCCAGCGGGGGAAGAAGGAGAGCAAGGAGGACTACATGAAGAGCACACGGTGAGTCCCTGCACCCCAGGCACCCTCCTCCCACAGCCAGAGCCACTGGTCCTCAGCAATTACAGTACTCCATGAGCATCAATGTCACTTTTCCACTGATGGCCATTCATCACACTTTGGCTCATGCTGTGGGTTTTGGGTGTCCTGGAGCCATGGATCCCCATGAGACACACTACCCTCCTGCGGTGGCCATGGAGAGTGTGAGCTCATGTGCCGGTGCCTGACCCTGCCTCCATCCCTGGCAGGGGCTGTCTGGAAGCTGGGCTGGAGTCTCTGCTGCAGGCAACGGGCAGCAACCTTCTCATCCTCCGCATCTCGCACTGCCCCAACGTGCTGACGGATCGCTCGCTCTGGCTGGCCAGCTGCCACTGCCGGGCCCTGCAGGCTGTCACGTACCGGTAAGGATGGAAACCAGCATTCCCCCTTGTCCCTGGACACTGTGTGGTTTTCTGGCTGGGAGAAGGCTGGGAACATCCATGGGACTCCTCTAGTGCCCATCCCCATTCCTGGTCAGAATGCAGCCTGTCTGGCTAAACGCAAAGGACCCACATTTCCGTGTCCCCAGCCCAGCAGGAGCCCCACTGTCCAGTGTCCCCAATGCAAGTTGTCATTGCAGCTCTCATCCTCTTCTGGCATGTTCCCATGCAGATGTTTCCTTTCCAGTTCCATTCTCACCATCCTGTTACCAATCTCACCCCAGCTGGAGGAGTGACCAGGGTTTTGGTATGGGGACTCTACTTTGTTGTTTGAGAAAGGTGAAGAAGAGGTGCACCAACACCAGGATCCAGTGAGGTCTCACCTGACAATCATCCCCTGACAAAGGATTCTAAAGGGGAGGAGACCTCAGTGTCCCTCTGTCCTGTAAGGGAGGTATGGCTCTGCCATTAAATTAGTAAGACCCAACTTGGAGACTTTGCCCAAGAGTAAAGACAGAGGGTCCATGATGGTGTAGATCCTGGAAGAGATCACTGACTGCTCCTTGGTCTTGGCTGCCTTCCAAAAAGGCTCTGCCTTCCATGAAAACAGGATTTACCTTTCCTACACATTCAAAGAAGATGAATGTGCTCCACTGCACCCTGCAGATGACTACTTCAGCATCCAGCCCCAGATGAATAGTCCTTCAAGAGGGAAAACACACTCAGCCAGCTCCTCTGTTTTGGACCAAATTAGATCTGGTGTGGCTTTGATCCAGGGAACACATTCTGCAAGCCAGCCCAGCACCACCAGGTTTAACCCAAAGACTTTCATTGGCTCTTCCAAGGGCATTAGAGCAAGACCAAGCGGTTCCTGGTACCTTGCTAACCCGTGACTCTGACTCATGCTCTAATTGACCCGCCACACTTGCAAGGGGCTCTTGGCAGGCATTTTCAGTGGAGACGTGTGAAATGCTCAAGATAACACCCATCACTTATTTTTAGGCTTGCCTGAAATTCTGAAGTAGGTCATTTTGAGTTAAGAAGTGTGTCCTCAGTCTTTGGGACAGAGCCCAGTGAAAAGAAGCAGCCAGGGGCCTCTCTCTGGGCTGGTAGTATCAGGACAACACTCTCTGACATCTCTCCTCCATTGACTCAGTGCAGGGAGCTCACAGCATCAACAAAGCCTCTTCTGAGCCAATGCCACAAATGTTAGATGGACAGCATGGCTGTGCCCAACCTGTTCCACGACTCCTGATAAACCTACATCTCCACTATGCCCCTGCATGAATCCAGCAGCATCCCACAAGGTCTGTTTTGATACCTCCAAAAAGCACCAACGAGGAGCCCACCAGCAAATCTCTGCAGCGACATTTGGTCAACGGCCACCTACAGATGTGGTAGCAGAACCGTAGAGACTGTAGAGAGGCCACAGAGCAACCACTGCCCTTGGCTGGAAGTTACTGCCCATCAGCTGAAATATCCTTAACACTTCCTGGCACCTTCACCATCCAGGCCTGGCAGGTGGCAAGTGAAACCAACCCAACAGGATCTGCAGGGATGTTATATTTACTCTGCAAGGGTACATGGCCTGGCAGTCTCTGTTCAATCACTTGACACCTTTGCATCTGGAAGACTTCTGCCTTCACCTTCAACCTCACCTTCAACTATTAACCTCACCTTCCGCCTTTACGTTCAGCCTTACCTCCTCTTCAGCCTCACCTTCAGCCTCACCTTCAACCTCACCTTCTTCCATTTTTCTTGACATTGCACATCCATAGGCACAATTCCAGATAGAAATGCCTTCAGCCTTCCTGCATGGGTTGGTGTTGGGATTGTCCATCTTATAGGAGATTGTGGATTAAAAAGGATGACCAGATTTGTACCTCCAGGTTCAGAGAGATGTAGCAGCATGGAGACTGCAAACACAGCCCCTGGGAGGGTCGTATCACTGCTAGTGGGGCCCACTATGTGTCTTCTGTGTTGTTCCAGGAGCTCTACAGACCCCGTGGGCCATGAAGTCATCTGGGCCCTTGGAGCAGGTTGCAGGGACATCATCTCCCTCCAGGTTGCACCTCTGCATCCATGGTAAGAGACATGCTTGGAGAAGGCCAGGCTGAGTGTGAGGGGCACCACCGTGCTGGAAAGAAATGGGGTGTCAAATCCATATTTGCTTGGAGGGGCATCCTCATGGGATGACCAGCAACCTGGGAGGCCAGTCTGGGAAACCAGAAGCTCAGCCCCATCCCTCCCTGCAAAGGCTGGGAGCTGTTGGGTGTAGGCATCTCCCTGCTGAGCCAGGAAAATTTCCGGGGAGGCTGCTAACACTGGAGATGAAGGGGGAGCCATGCTGGGCCTAGTAGGAATTGCTGAACATCAAACATTTGTTTGAGCTCCTCACTGCTCATATAATGACTGTCCTGAAGGGCCCAGATGCTTTTAGAAAGGTGTCAAGTTGCTGTTTAGGGAGAGGACCACAGTTGCTCTCACTTTGGAAAAGCATTTTAGGGGTGTGAAGATGCTGGTGGATGTCTACCTCAGAACACCTGGGTGCTCAGGATTTAATGGCTCACAGAACAGGTCATTTGTCTCCTCACCTTCATGCCATGGAGCTTCTTCCTGAGCATTTCTTCTTATCCTGAGGTTTGTTGCGATGTCATGTCCCCCATGGGCCTGAATCAACGTGTACAGAAGGGGATGTCTTTTAGCAAGAGAAGCTGGATGTCAGGACCCTGGCGGCTTGTTTCTTCCTGGGGGGAAACAGCACATGGCATGGAGGCTTCTCCACCTGAGCTAGGGGTTGAGGATCTTGCAACTGGTTTGCAAGGAACAGAGTTCAGGGTGTGATTCAGTTCTCCAAAGGTGGAGAGTTTAGGGTAGGACTACACTGAGTGTATGGAGCTGCCTTGTCCTGGTTGCAATACTGACCAGGGTGGTTGCTCAGATGGAGACATCTGCTCTGGAGATACCTCCTTGCAGCGTGGTGACACCCAGGTTGGTGGAGTGGGAGACATTCCAATCCCGCACCACTTGCAGGAGTGCTCATAAGGGGGGCCATGAGGGTAAGATTTTCTTCCAGCCCTCCCCACCTCTTTCTTCTTCATCTCCCCAGCCAGCAGCCAACACGTTTCAGCAACCGCTGCCTTCAGATGATCGGCCGGTGCTGGCCACACCTGCGGGCGCTGGGCATTGGAGGGGCAGGCTGTGGCGTCCAGGGACTGGCATCCTTAGGTAGGTAGCTCTCCTCTGGTGGGACAAGGAGAAGGAGACCTTGCTGGATGCAGAGTATACCCTTAGGAGATCCCCCATGGGATCTCAATGGAGAAGCCCACTCCAAGGGCCATGGGTGCACCCTGCCCCTCCTTGCTGCCACCCATCCCTCCTACCACCCCGTTCCCACCGGCTGTCCTCATTCCTCTTCTGTGTGATGCTGACAGTGGGTGCTTTGTCCTTCCAGCCCGAAACTGCATGCGGCTTCAAGTTTTGGAGCTGGATCACGTGGCGGAGATCAACCAGGAAGTTGCAGCAGAGATGTGTCGAGAGGGGCTGAAGGGGCTGGAGATGCTAGTGCTGACCTCCACACCGGTCACCCCCAAAGCCCTGCTGCATTTCAACAGTGAGTAGCAATGCTGGGCGGGAGTGCACAACATTGTACATTGACAAAAGATCACCAGATATCCAGATCCATGAATCAGACCCTGCCTTCCAGCCCCGCTCACAGGAACCCACTGCCAACGCTGGAAGGTGCTGGGAGCTCCATGGTGGAAGGTTTCTAAGAGGGGATCCAACAGTCTCTTGCCAAGGATGTGTTAAGAAGAGCTCATATTGCCTTGGGCCATAGGGAGGATGGAGACACTCCCTCCATGCTCCCCTCAGTACAATCAAGGCCTCAGTTTCTGTGGCACACCTGAGGTTCGCTCTGGTGTATCTGAGTTTGGAGTCATGCCATTTACTGAAGCCATTTGCCAAGATGGGAGGTCCAGGAGGAATTAGGTCTGTAGTCAGCAGGAAGGTCTGTTTGAGGTGGCATTCCTGGTGGTCATGGCACATGTGGCTTGCCGGGAAACCACCTATCTGGGTAAGGCTTTCCCAAGTAAGAGGTAGGACTGCTGAATTGTGATGGGACAACTGGGAAAAGTCTCGTAGACCACCATCCTCCCTACAGAGGTCTTGGCCACCACGAGCAGGTCTCTTCCACCTTCAGGGTGAGGTTTCTTCAGATGCATAAGGCTTTGAGGAGCACCGGGTGTTTTTAAGATTCATTCTGGCTGTGGGGAAGCTATCTCCTCACCAGGTATGGAGATGCCAGGCAGTATCTCTGCCCCCAGGTGTATGCCGGAACCTGAAGTCCATTGTCGTGCAGGTGGGCATTGTGGACTACTTCAAGGA
Organism: Pedionomus torquatus; assembly: GCA_013398155.1. Taxonomy (NCBI): domain Eukaryota; kingdom Metazoa; phylum Chordata; class Aves; order Charadriiformes; family Pedionomidae; genus Pedionomus; species Pedionomus torquatus. The sequence goes on from VZRU01000686.1 coordinate 126,744, forward strand.
GCCCCATAGCCCTGAAGCCAAGAAGATGTTTGAAGAAATGGTGAACAAACTCCAGGTAAAGGATGCCATTCCCAGGTCACCCATGTCTTGTGTTCCCATGGGGATTTCAGCCCACTGCTAAACTTCCTTAGTAGAGAACATTTTAGCTGACTAGGGACATCCTGAATGCTCACTATCCATCAGACACACATGCTCCAAAGTTTGAAAAAAAGATCTAACATGCTGTGATTCCTTCACATTGCTTTAACCAGGACTGTTTCTCTGTGAGTCTCTTCCCCAGGGACATAAAAGGGCTGTTGCGTCTTTTGCAGGGCCACTTATTTGCTGAACACTGTGAAGAGATTTAAAACCCATCCCTGAAAGCACAAATAGGGACTATTTTAGTGAGGCTGAGTCGCAGGCCTTGCTTAGCTTGTGATGCTCAGCAGAGTTTGGGCTGTCTGTCCTTGGTCTGTTCAGGGTCTCCAAGGTAGACACCTCCATCTGTGTCCAAGTGGAAAAGTAGCTGCTTCCATTTCACTTGACCCTTTGGTTGACTTCATCCTGCAATGGATGGGGCTCCCATGGGGGCATAACGTGAAACTCCCATGAGATGCAGGAAAGCAGGACTTGGGGATGGAGGCCCACTAGTGCAATCAGATGGGATCAGATGGCTCATGCAGTTCCTGCTCCACTGCCAACGCCTGGCATGGGAACAACAGTGGGCAGCGAGACAGCCCCATATCTACCCCTAGGCTGGGGGTCACCTTCAGAGAAGAGCCATTTCAGAAGGGCTTTCCTTGTGTGGCTCTTGACCATCATGCTACGCAAATCACACCTGCCCCTGCATGTTGGTATCATCTGCCCCAAGTTTCTACTGCCCTTTGGAAACTGTGGTTTTAACAGATCCCCAGGAGATGCAATAGTGGGGATGGAACCAGAACAGACTCCTTCCCACAGTGGGGACTCAAGATGTCCTCTCCTCTCTTTTGTTAAACCTCTGAGGCTGCAAGACTGCCAGGTCCTGCACCGACCATGTTCTCTGTCCCTCTTGCAGGCCCTGAGGAAGAGACCCGGCTTCTCCAAGATTTTACACATCAAAGTGGAAGGAGGCTGTTAGACCTTCAGGGAACCACAAAGCACATTCCCTCTTCAGCCCGGCACAGCCAGAGGCCCCATGAAACCAAACTCAATGTCTGCCGCTCATCCGTTGCCGGACCTGGAGCACGGAGATGCTGGCCCATGCACAAAACCCCCAAACTCTTGCAGGCCTTAGTGACTGGCAGCCGGTGCTTATCCCCGGGGCCAGCTCGCAGGCGAGAAGGTGCTACTTAAGGAAATTTTTTGGCTGCCACAAGAGGCAAAGCTACACTCTTTCCCAGGAGGGAAGACGGCTTCAAAACCCCTGCAGCTGCTCATTGCCAAGGATCCTTGTTTGAGGAATGTCTTTTTCTTTGAACTTTCTTTCTGCTGGTTTTTGGTGGGGTTTTTTTGGCCATTTGATGGTGTGGACTCAGTCCATCCTCATGAGCTCTTTGCAGAGCACTAGGCTTAGTGCCACTGCATCACAGCTGGACTGTCCCCATTCTCTCTGTGGGCTGGTGGAGGTGGGACAGGAAAGGGACATCCCTCCACACGAAATAGTGCCCAGCATTCTTGCAGGGTTTCTGCTTGCTTTCATTTCATTTGTTTAACATCAGGGCACCCAAACCTGGGGACAGACTGCCCAGAAACCAGCAGCCATGACATCACAAGTTTGGATGGCAGAGCTGCATCTTGGGGTTTGTAGGAGCCAGAGGACACCAGAAGAGATGGTCGCTCTTCCAGAGGTCTCCAGCCTCACCTCCTTTCCACCCAGGCCCTCCTGCCAAGGCAATAAACCATCTCTAAATACTCGTCCACCAGGAAACACAGGTCGCACTTCTGTCCCCACCAACATCCATCACCTACTCAGACTCCCTCCAGAAAGGGACAACGTGGAGAAAGGGACTGGCATGGGACACCCACGTTTTCCATCTCATTGCCTTCCCAAGCAGCCTGAAGGAGAAATCCTGGCCAAATTGTCATGCAATTCAAAGCCGCTGATGAAAGCACCAACCCAACTGCCCTAGTAGATCCCTTATCCATGGCTACAGATTTTTTTTTTTAATTCTGCTTTTTTCTTCTGGCTGTTTTCTGCCTGCAAGGATGTCATCAGCTCCAAAATACCCTTCTTTTTCCAAATGAAAAGGCTTTTGAAAAGTATCCAACAGGGTCAGGCGTCTCCATCCTTCAACCTGAGAAGGTGCCAGGAGGTGCCAACATGACAGGGCACACACATCACAGCACTGCCAGCAGCAGGGACACACTGGCCTTAACCTCTGTCACCCTGAGCCCCAACCAGATGTGCTTGGACCCAACATGCTGAGCTGAGGAAAGCCAACTGGGAAAAGCAGATTTTGTGAGTTTGTCCTCTCCTCTGGGCCATCATTGGAGGTTTCACTGTCTGTTGGCTGGCATGGCTGCAAGGAGACAATCCTTCCTCCGGCTTCTCCCCTTTCTCCATCCTTCCTGGGGTGGTGAGCTGCTATTGAGCATCCCCCTAGGAGGAAGAAGGCTACAGACCCATCTTGGTACTACGTTCCTCATCCACATCACAAGAGCTGCAGACTCACCAAGGGGGTCACAGAATGCTGAAAGCCCGGGGGAACCTGATACAAAATAAAATCTGTTCCAAATCACTAAAGCTGGTAGTAGGCTAGAGTTGGCTTCTGGGTCTCCAACTCCAGAAAGCACCTCAGGAGACCATTTCATCCACGCCTCATCCTGTGCTGCTGTCTCCTCTCAAACAGGGTAGGGTTTTTTGGCCATAACCCCCATTTGAAGCACCTCTGTTCCTTGACTGCAGCTTTCCAGGAGAAGGCTGCTCCATGTATGCACAAATTGTGGGAGCCCAAAAAACCGCCTGCAAGAAACTACCACATCCCACCATGCCCCCATGGGCAGCATTGGACGAGTTCCCTGGCTCTGGGGATGAGCTCACTGCCGTGTCCAACGTGGGTTTACCTCCATCCCAGGGAGATGGGACACACATAATCCAGGGGCAAGAGGAGCAAGAGATGCCCCAACCAGCAAAAAAAACACCCCACCCAGCAAAGCTAAAACCCCCCAGGTTTTAGCCATCCCACGTGCGTGGTCCTAGTGGAGGAGTCACCATTTGAAACGGCGCAGAGACTTGTGAAATTCCCTTAAAAATAAAACAAAGTAAGTATTTATTTCTATAAAGAAAAGAAGGAAAAAAAACACAAAGATTTTAAAGGAAAATTATATACTCAGCATGTTTATACACTCTACGCTTAAAGACTATCATGTTGGAGAGTCGTGTCTGAAGACTTAAGGTGGCTGCTCCGGGTTTGCTGCTAACCAGTGCCCAGCCCCTCACCTGGCTCATCTGGGTCACAGGGAAGGTGAAGTTGGGGCAATAGAAAGCAGGGGGAGATATTGAGGATTCTTGGAGAAACCTTTAATGCTTGCCAGCAAGCCCAGTGCGGCTGCTGGTGGCATCGGTGGCTGTGGCTGTTGGTGGCCATGGTAGCATGGAACATGGCTAGGTGTGTGACATCCCTGTCCCTCCACTGCTGCAAGGGTTTTGTAAGTCATGGCAGGAGAACCTCACCCAAATTTGGTGCTTCAGCGTATCTTCAAGACCAGACCAAACCACCTGCTTTCTCTTGGGGCATTCCCAAAAAATCCAGCTTCTGGCTTAGTGAAGCCATGTTTTCACAAAAACCCTGTGATGATACAAGACCTTGAGCGGGTTCAAGGATTGGAAGATTGAAAGGAGTGTCTTTTATCCATTTTGCTTGATGCCTAGACTTGGATGGGTCCTTTCCTCCTCCTTGGCTGGGGATGAACGTGGCTGGCACAGGCTTAGTGGTAATGAAACCCTGTGTGTCTCCCTGGCCCTCCTGGTAGCTCCTAATTGCCCAGGTTGTTAATGGCAACGAGCTCATTAACAGCTCTGTATTTCTTCTGCTGAAATGTTGTATTTATGTTTTCCCTGCTGCTTTCCCTCTCCATCCTGCCAGTGCACGGCCCTGTTGGCTGGCCCACAAACCCCCATCACCCACCCTCATCCCTATGGGATACTTGGGTGGTGCTGCCCGTGGCCATAGGATTCACTACATCAACCATGGATTTTCAACCCCATTTCTCCTGGAAATGGTGGAGATGCACAGGAATACCAAACCCCCTGGGAAAACCTTGAAATCACATAGTGCATTCGGGTGGTGATAGAGAAAGGACGGCTGCAGCATGAGCTCAACCCCATACTAGACCCTAGAGAAGCCCCAGAGGGGCTCTGCGATGACAATCCCCAGCAAAAGCCAGGGCAGAGCCGCATAACCCAGGTCAAGCATCCGCAGTGAGCAGCTTTCACTCGGGGTCATGGTGATGACCAGGTCTGGCAGGGAATGGATGGACGGTGCTGCTGGTTCCTGCCAGACTTGGCTCCCACTGGACAAGTTTTGGGGGGATTTCTTCCTTTTCTAGTGAGTTGGCCCAAAGTTTCCATGTGGCCACCACTCCTGACATTCCTCTTCTCCTGAATTTGGGTGCCAGTCAGGGATTTCAAGAGGACCATCACCAGCAAAGTCAGCTCGGGGGCCAAAGTTATCCCAAACCCATGTTTTTCTGCATCTCTCCTGTGTTGGATTTTGCTCGTCGTCCATCGCTGTGAGCCCCCAGGAGCCATAAATGCTGTGGGAACCAGCTATCTCCTGCCTTCATCCCTGTGCTCCCAGCTCAGGGGTGTCCTAGGGGTGCAAGGTCTCTAGAAAAAGTGGGACACCCCCCCAGTTTGTCCTGTCCAAGGAGTTTTTTAAACCTCTTTATCAAGCAAAGGCAAGAAAAAAAAAAACCTCCCACCTCTCACCNTTTTAAACCTCTTTATCAAGCAAAGGCAAGAAAAAAAAAAACTCCCCCACTTCTCACCATGTGTCACAGTCCTGGCTGCCAGACAAGACACAGCCACAGCCAGGCCTTGGAGCAGCATGTTGAGATGCCCCAAAAAGCACCAAATTCGGCTAAAACAGAACAAAAACCTCCATGAAAAGTGTTGATGAAGGCTCTTAGAGTAGTTGAACAATGTTTGCTCTCAGCTCTTAGAGGAGCCCACCCCAGGAGCTGGTGCATCGCTTCAGCTGATCATTTTTGGGTAGAAAACCTGCAGGTTCAGGTGGAATGAAAGCATTTGGGAACCAGTGCCAAATGACAAAATGCTTTAAAAAAAA
>VZRU01000686.1:133241-147255 GCA_013398155.1 Pedionomus torquatus
TGTGTAAAGAACTATTTTACGATTCAGTGTTAAATAAATACTCTTGAGATCGAGGTGGGGTTTTCACTCTCCTGAGGACCATACATTGAAACCAGACCAGTTGGCCAGCACCAAACCAGCAAGATGAGTTGCTGTTTGGGACTTCTGGAAGCATCCCTGCTCCTACCTCCCTCTCCCTGCAGTCACAGAGGTCTCAGGGCCTGTGGTGGCCATTAGCCCAGCCCCATGGGGGCACAGAGACAAAGCAGGGTAACAGGGACAGCATGGGGGGAGCAGCTCCCCCTTGATCTCAGCTGCACAGGAGCAGCTGGCCGTTCCAACCAGTGGAGAAGATACCCCAGGTGGCTGGAAGATTCCTGGTTCCCAGATGACAATCCCAGGGAGTCCACAATCAGTTTTGCAGTTTGAAGACTATCACAGGAAGAGCTGGAAATTGGGTTTTCCCCCCTCACCAGGCTGATCAGGGGCAGAGATGTGAGACCACACTGCCCATGAGACAGGAGGAAACATGGTCTTCCAGGTCCCTGCTGCCAGAGGGGAACACCCTCAGCCCCACAATCTGCCACGGGCAACCCATCAACCCCCACTAGTCCCACTTTTTCCCCTCCCAGGCTGCAGAGCTGGTGTGTTGTCTCTCAGGTGCATTCATCTTTAAACACCACCCTTAAGAAACGCTGAAAGGGTTTTACATAAATGCGGAGCCTGCACTCACTCTTCAGTACCACCACTCACAGGGTGCCATCACGCTTCAGGCGAGATGAGGGGCCACCAGGGTCACATCACAGGATGCACCACTTGCCTCTTCGCTTCTAATGGCACTCACAGTGGCTGTTGCACAGCAGCGCTTTGCAAACAGGGCAGAAACAGCACATTTTGTGGTATAACGCACCATCAACTTGCCTAATTAAGTGACATCTCAAAGGGCAGATACCAGACAGATACCAAATTTCTACCACTGCCTTCCATTAACACTTTTGATGTACCAGACCCAAGTCTCCTCCCGTTCCTCAAGAAGATGCTCCTGCCAGCGACTCCTCATCCCTCAAGCACCACCAGCCCCAGCCCGGCAGCCAAGCCCAGAGATGTCAAACACAGCTGGTGCCCTGAGCCACCTTCTGTAAGCAGAAGATGAGCTGTAAATGGCCCATTAAGCAAAACCAAGTAGAAATGTCACTGAGCAATAGCCAAGAGCTCCAATAACGTTAACTAATACAGGGACAATCTGGCTTGGAAAAACAGGGAACTGGGATGCTCTGGGAGTCGGTCCTGCTTCCCAGCAGACAGCTGCTTTTAAACAGGCCAAAAAACAGTCTGAAAGGTTAACTTTTTTACTCTTAGCCAGGAGCTACCACCCTGTGGAACAAAGGAAGCAGCCCAGCAGAAAACAGAACACCCCAATTTGCCACTGAAACAAAGTCATATTTTTATTGTGTTCAAGCCTGGGTTCAAAACCCCCAGTAGACAAAAGAAAAAAAAAAAAGTATAAATATGAACAAACCCCACACTTGCGGCACCACCTGTCAGCACTGGAAAGGACTCCGCTCTGCACCGTTTCCAAGTGGAAGGAGGTGTCGAGCCTGAGGGTATCAGTGCTGTGTAGGAAATGTTGGGGCAGGGCATCTCGCAGGAGGCTGCCACTGCTGAGGCCAAGATTTGACTCTAATTAAACAAGGCTACTGGTTGCCTGCAAGACTTCGAAATGACCATCTGGTAAACAGCCCGTTAATTAAGCTAGAAATCAATTCTTCTTCAATTTGCATGTTGGAGGAGAGCACCAGCCCCTGTAACAACACCAACGGGGAGCAAGGTTTCAGTGGTTGTGGGGTCTGCCTCGCCCCCGGCCCCGTCCACTGGGTGCAGCATCCACGGTGGAACGGGGGTTCTTGATGGTTTCATCCACGGAGACGATGAGGCAGGCGGCCTCGGAGGCTGCTGTCAGTGCGTTGATGCGCACAATAGCCGGCTCCCACACACAGGCCTCAAAGTTGTCAGCGATGTCCTCCTTGTTCACATCTACACCATACCACATTCCTCCCTGGTGGGAGTGAGAAGAGGGAAGAGAGCCTCATTACTGGGCTAATCAGGACTTTCAAGGCCAATGCACTGGGAAGCCAACACATGCCAACGTTGAGGGAGAGGCAGGGACTGAATTTTGTTGTATGAAGGAAGAATATTTGAGGGAAACCAAGATGGGGAGGGGCAGGGGAAGCCTTTGTTGTCAGCCAACAGCACCATCAAAGCCTCATGAAGGAGGTGTGCTCCATTTCAGGAAGAAGCTGTAGAAGCCTTACAGGACTGACCGCCACTCCAACTGCTCTCTCACTCCCTTACCCACAGATACAGCTTTTGCAGCCACTAGTTTTGGGCCTTTCCTCCTAACCCCACAATCACCAATCAGGGTGAAATGTGGTGGGAGTGACCCTGCAAAGCGGCAGCTGCTTCTGAGAGAAGACAAGGGGCAACCTCTAACTGCCTGAATTAGGACTGTGTGCATATGCACCACAAGATCTGAAACCATCCCAAGTGATCAGGGCCACTAGTCTGCAGCTCTTTTGGAAAACACACAGCTTGGCCAACTTCTACACTCTGATTACTTTAATACTTAATATAGAAGCTTCTCTCCTGATAAATGCCGTATTTTTAAAAAACAAATCAGAACTTCAAGCTCTAGAAGTGACTCGACAACTGTGATCAAAAGGAAAACGCATCATTGCCTTTTATAGAAACCCACACCAAGCCCACACTTGATCTGAAAACAAAACACTGCATTTAATCAAAGCGGATGCAAGCCTAACATGGGCTTAGCTGAGTTACACCAGATCAGTCAGGCTCAAGAAAAAGAACAAACTAAATCACACACACTACTGGTTCTCCCAAACAGCTCTCGGTTCAAATTTGGGCACCTACCTGCGCATGCTTGGCTCGGAGCTTGTTCAGAATGTTGGTAGCATCAAAGCCAGCATTGTCACAGAGCTGGCGGGGAATGATCTCAAGGGCTTTAGCATAAGCACCTATCAGCAGCTGCTGCTTGCCTGGAATGGTCCTGGAATAATCCCGTAGGTATTTCGAAAGCTCCATCTCTATTGCACCACCGCCAGCAACAACCGAGTCATTCTGAAAGAAGAGGGGAAACTCTCACTCTTGTTCCAAGAAGAGGGGAGATGAGGATGTTGCATGTCAGGGTGATGCAGACACACCAGGCCCAGAGGAATCTATAGCCCAGGCTGCTGCCACCCCTGGGAGTTCATGCCAGCTTTGCCGGGAGCTTCAGAATCAGGCCAAGAACCTCCAGTGGCAACTACCAGCACATTTTTCCTGCTGTGCACAAGATAAAGGAGTGCGTTGGGGATGCTGTACCAGGAGAGGGATGACAGGCCACAGGCCTCTTGTGCTGTGCAAGTTTCCCCTCACTTTTGTAAAGCACTGAAAATTGAAGATATTTGCAGCAGCGCTTCGCAGCCAAGTTCTGCTATTTTTTCCCTTCCCTATTTACTTCAGTAGGGAGATCAGGATGTTCTTTCTAAAAGCAAAACAGTTGCAAAAATCTTGACATGCTTCTTCCCATCCCCGCAGGGCATTCAGCCTCAAAGCTGTTTTTAACCAGAAAACACCACATTAACACTTTATTATGCATAACCCAGAAAACCCACAGTGAGGCAGCATCTATCACGCAGGACCAGCAATTCCACAAGCAAGAGCACAGATGCACACACAACTCAGACTTCTCTCTTGGTGCTCTCAGCCTACTTCCACAGCCAGGGGACACTTCTGCCCTAAGTCTGGTCAAAGAGGGAACAAGTGGCTTTAATGGATGCTGACATGCACATGGAATCAATCGTGCTATTCAAGTCTACTAAAGATCTAACTCAACACAACCAGGAGATTGTGTTCCCTTCAGAGTGGAGGTGTTTACAGAACACACAGCAAGCACGAGTTACGACTGTGCTAAAGAGAAGGCAAGAATCAGGCATGCCTGAAAAGCAGTTGGCAACACCATAGAGACAACACTGCTTTGGCCAAGGAACAGCACTTGAGTTAATCAGATGCTGCCTGTCTGTGCACTCCACTTAACTGGCTGAGAGCTCTTGGTCTCTCCCAAGAGATCTCAGACAAACACTGCTGTGTGAAAAGGTTTCTAGAGAGTTACAGCTGCGCCAGGTCTGATCAACAATCCCAATTCAGCAGGGAGGTATCTCCCCCTGTCCTTACCTTGATTGCTCTCCTGACTATCATGATTGCATCATGCAGGGACCGTTCTGTCTCTTCCATGAACTGCTCTGCACCCCCTCGCAGGATTATCGTGCAAGTCTTTGCCTTCGGGCAGCCTGTAAAGAAGTTGTACCTGGCAATGGCACAATGCATGAAGGGTTAAGGTGATAGCCAATGAGTGCTGCTGCTGAAAAGGCTTTGCACAGATACAACAGCATGGGAACAGGTTCTTTACAAGAAGTTCTTTACAAGCTAAATGCATGACTGAAGCCATTTCACCCTGCACACTGCCCTTATTAGATCTTGAGCTAAGAAGGAGCAGAGCCAGGCAATGTACAAGTGAAATTCAAGCTGACCCAAGAAAATCCACTCTCTTTCTGTTGCTAGGGCTTTGCATTAAGCCGGTGCTCTCATTTTCACTTGGCATAAACACAGCAGATGTGAGCAAGCAGCCCCAAGGAGGACTCCTCCTCTAGCAATGGGAAGAGCCTGGTTATATCATAGCCAGCTTTATTTGCACTGATAGTGAAGTGGCACTGTAGGGTATCAGATAAGCCACACTCAACCCCAAAACGTGTTGTTTTTAAATTTGGCATGAAAGAATACCACCATGCATTCTTCAGGGCATCAGGGAATAAATATATGTATTTTTTAAAAGCATATAAAAGAGGTAAGATTTAGATTACACCTTGCTCCCGTCCCCTTCCCCCAGCGTCACAACAAGCAGTAATACAGCGGTTGCATTTTCACACATTTCTCCCTTGAGAGACGCCCAAACCTGCCAATGCTAAGACCCTAACTTTCCAAACAAATATTTGAGTGCTTACACATGACTACAGGTTCACAGCTGCTGTTATTTACCTCTCTCCTCCGATCTGAGTCTCCTCAAAGAGTTCGCATCGGCCCAGAACATCATCCGATAGGGCATTGACACTAGTCTGAATGGAACCGCCACATGCCTGCACAGAGAAGATAAAGCACAGAATTACCAACACCGACAAATGAGACAAATTTGTCCAGCAGGTTCCCACTCTTCAGAGACAGCCCAGCCTTTTAGCTAATGCAAAATGCCTCCACAGGCCAGATTGATAAAAAACCCTTCTACTTCCCTCCCATCTCATGCATCTACACAGGCTAACAACATCAGAAATCATCCTCGACAGCAACATAAGATTATGTTTCTTCTAAGTGCTGACTCACAGGCTCTGGAGTCCAGCAGCTACATGAAGAAAGCTTAGGGAAAAAAAAAAAAACCNAGATTGTCTCTACTGATGCAATGTACAGACACTGATATATAACATCACCAAAGAAACAAAAAAGCAGTGCAGATGTAATTAGTGTGTAACTGCTCATTCCATCAAGGAACAGCTCCATCAGAACGTGGCAACTTTAGATAATAACCACGTTGGCAAAAAATTATGTGATTTGGGTTTTACATCTTTGTCAGGAAGAGTGTGTTCAGTCAGCGATTGCTGCCCTGTTTTGGAAATTATCATCCTGGCACCATTAAAACTAAATCAAAAGAGTTTATTCTGAAACAAGGCAGCTCACCATCATAGTTCTCTTGAGATCTTCTTCCGGGACACGGCCGGCACAAAACATGTCTCTATCTGCGAAGTACTGCGTAGCCACATCACCAATAGGAAGTTTGGACAGGACAACTTTGGCTCCTGACTTGTGGATTTTGTCTAGTTTGTCATACAAGATGTTCCACTCAGCATCCACAATGGCCTGGTAATCCTAGCAGGGACCAGAGAGAAAGGGGCAAACGCTCACGTTACAAAGGGTCGCAAATGCTATCTCACAGCATCTGCAGAGGGAAAGCTCACGTAAACCAAAGGCAGCAGTGACGCTGCTCTGTGCTGCCTCAGCAGACAACTGCTTTCCCAGACTCACAGGTGATTTTAGGTCACTCCATTTTGTGACAAAGAGTCTTGTCTGTTAAAATGCTTCCAGCAGCAGAAATGAGTTGATAAAGAAGCTGACAGAGGCAGCAACAGCTCAAAAAAAGTGCGTGCAAGGAGGAAGAAGGGATTATACTGATCCCTGAGAGGTGTTTACAAACTGTGCAGGTATGTTGGGGTACAGAGACTCTCAGTATCTATTAAAGAGGAAAAACACAGATCCTGAGAAACCTCATGCTTTACCAGCATACCCAGGTTTCACAAGCCTGTTGTGCTCCAGCTGTCAGTGAAATGCAGCCACAGACAGCTGGGAAAGCTTACAACAGCACACAGCAACAAGCAACACCACACACAGCAGCCGACTACAACAGAAAAGACCATCATGTTCACCATAGCAGAAAGAGGATCATTAAGGAAGCAATTATCACTGTGGCCGAGACCCCAGGAACAAAGCACCCAGAGATCTTTAGAAATTATGCAGGAACCAAATGTATACAACATTGTGGTACTTCCCAAGAAGGTGTCAGAGAATTACCATGTTTCATAAAGGCATTTTAACAAGATGGAAAGAGAACTACTGTCCAAATGGCTATCTTGTTTACTTAAATGTGCAGAGGCTTTTCCAACATTTAAAGCACTGCTTAATGAGCTTTCTCTGGAAGGCCACTTATTAGGCATAAAGAAGTCACCACACAGCTGATGACTTATCATGGCACAGCTGAAGTACAATGACTGAGCAGAGGAAAAATAAGCCCTAAACTTGATGTAATTAAAACCCTAGACCTGCCATAGCCTTCTCACAAACAAGGCAGCTAACCCACTAACTATTTTCAGTGGCAGGAAAGAATGTGCAGAAGGCAATCCAATTTATCCCACTGCCTCTCAAGCAGTGACCACATCTTGAGGGCGTGAGGAGGTGGAACAGGCTCCCCTTTCAGCTCTTACCTCCACAGTGTTTACTCTGACTTCAGCATTGTCCTTTTCGGCTTTGAGCTCCAGCTCCACATTCAGCAAAGCAATCTTGGGAGTCTGATACTTCTTGGGCTGCATTTCAAACCCAGCATAAGAGAATGTCTTCTTAAAGGCAACTCCGGCCACTAGCTGAGAGTCCTGGAAGACAGGGATTTGCGTTAGGCTCAGCCTCCTAAGGTTTTCTCAACAGGGTTAATAACTCCCACAGGAGACTCCCTGCTTTCAGAGTCCTCATTTACAAAGAGCTCACTAACAGCTGTCTCCTTTGATTAACCCACTTTTTGGGAAAATAAGCAGCAAATATTTTTTTCTTTCTGTTCACAAAACCAGCTTCTATGACTTCCTTTCTACCCCTCAAGACACAGCAGCAAAAGATGCTATACACAATCTGAAGATCAAGGGATGAAGCAATCTGTTCTTCTCTCTGATGTCTTTCCCATTTCTACCCTTTGAAGACGGATACTTCTCATTCACAGCCCCACATGCAAGGTTTCTTTGCTTTGTTGGTTTTCCCAGCTACGCCACCACCTCCAGGATTGTCTGGCAGCAGGACTGCCCTGCCCAACACTGCCCCCTGATGTGAACTTCCTGACTTGATGGCTGGAACAGAACTCGGCATTTAAATCTACCATGAGCGAGCATCTAACCATGCACTGTGCACTTGGCTCTGTCCAGCCACTGCAGCCCAGACAGTCCCTGGTCCCTCCGAAACTAGGACAAGCAGACTTTCTCTGCTGTAGCTGACAGGGTGAGATGACCCAGGATCTCTCACAAGCCAAGCCTGGAAAGGAGTGTGCTAAATTATTTGCCGCATCCTTATACAGGTCTCCAAGGAGTCTGACAGCAGAATACAAGGACTAAACAATATGGAGTAGGGAGAGCCACTTCTATCCAGAACGGGAGACACCATCCTCCCCATGGGACCAATTTTTCCAAGCCTCAGAATACGTGCAAGCCCAGACACCAAAAACACTGATGCTGAAAAGTTCTTAATTCTTTAAATTAGTTGTCTGGGCAAGATAATGGTGTAATTATAATGTCCCTTCTCAATGAAAATGCTCATGCAGTGCATTTACAGACAGTAACAGCTGCCGAATAGCATTGCGCAGACAATGCGGCAGGCTTTACTTTTTAGCAGAAAGGGCCCAAGTGACAGGACAAACCTAGAGAGGACACAGGCAGGAGAGCACACAGACATACCAGCTGTCCAACAGCCCAGGAACAACTCTCTACCACGCACCCATACACAACAGGTATTCCAGCACTGCAGTATAAAGCGCTCTGCCCACCACTACATCAGCTCCTCTACATTTTCTTTGCATTTTTCCTATCCCAATACTCATGCATACAACCAAGACCGAACAGCTTTTGGTTTCAGAAGTAACAAAGACTCCCCACAAAAAAAATATTTCATAATTTGCAGAGATATAAATGGAATTTTTATCAATAACAACACTTACACTCTTATCTTACTGCTGTCTGCAGTATTTGGCTCAAAAAACCTATTCTCTACCTACAGAAAATCCAGCCCTACTTGCTGTGATTTTTCCTCACATCAACAGCTTTGTTTCACTTTGGTAATTTCTGACCAGGCATTATCAAGTTAAGCTTGATACTGCTACAGTCAACCCATTAAAGGAACTGTAACTGCTGTCTCCTGTCCTTTCAGGACATACTCTGACAGAACTTACTTCCAAAGCACCTCCTTGAACCTTCTTTATTCCAATCATTTTGAGTTGTAGCAAGTCATCTAGCATCATGACAGCATCTACGACCATCTTGGAAAAAAACTCCTTGCTCTGGGAGATCAGCTTAGAGCTCAGGGCTGTGGCTGCACACTTCTCCAGCAGGCTTCTCTGCTCACTGCAAGAAAGAAAGAAAAACCACAGTTTTGTTCACTTGCCAATCCTTATCATGCGTCCACTAAACATTGCGCATGGTACAATTAATCTACCCTAATAAAGGCAAAGATCAGCTCCCTTCTGTTGATGAGGAAAGCAAAGCACTCATGTCAAAGCCCAGACTGTGATGATTTTCTTTTAGACCCTAAGCATCAGACTAGCACTGACAACGTCAGTTGGGTTTTAGACAGACCTAAGCCAAACCCCAGGGCTCAGCATCCTCTCTTTCATCCAAGGCTGTAAGAAGTATTTGAAACCCTCTAAAGGTGGCATAGTCACTAGAGTATTAACTCAGGTAATGTATCCTGTAACAGAATGGATCATACAATGGGCACCAGGGAAATATGGATCACACTTACATGCTCTATCACCCAAGTTACTGCTGACCATGAGAATTACTGTATTTTGCATCACAGGACAGTAGAAAGGACACAATTCATTCTAGCTTAATAAAGATGGTTACACAGTTCAACTTGAACTTTTACTGCAGGTAACAGCAATATCAGATCAAGCAGACAAGAGCTTAAAATGCAGGGAGAAAGTTAAGTCTAGTATTCTCATGTCAGTTGAGGGGATCATTTCTTATTGCTACTAGCTATTTAACTTCACGTATTCAACAGCTAAAAAGTGAGCCGACTTTCAGAGAAGCACAGAGCATTAACACTGCCGCCGATAACAGGAAAAGCTGCAAGTCTCTATCACCACTGGAAAATAGAAATCAGGCCACTTATTTTGGTACCTAGCTTCCTCCATGTGCACTGGAAGACAAGACAGTGGCCTACATACTTTGCTGCAGCCCAAGTGAGAGCACAGCATCTGCCCCGGAGGAGCAGGAAGCTCTGAAAGCTCAAGAATAACCCACGTGTGGGGCCACAGCTGTTCCACACGACCTTGAGACTCAGCCAGAGCCACAGCAGAAGTGAGAAACATCCTCACACCAGCTAAGTGAAGCCTAGCTACACAACCAGGTCATCTTTAAGTGAAACTTACTCTTTATCTTCTTTCTTCACTGTAACAGCAATGTCTTTGATCTTGTTTACAGCCTGTCAAAACGCAAGCCAACATCTGGATTAATGATTCATGCTCACAAGCTGATCAGATCTCCAACTTTTCTCTTTGTATTTCATGTTACCTTTTATTCCTTATTTTAGCATCATTAAAGTTTCATGCATTTAAGCTATTACACCCCTTCCAGTACAGTAATTCTAAGAAACACACCAACACAAGATGATCAGGAAGAGGCTCAGAGCTTCTCCACTGCTTCCAGCAGAGATCTGGGGAATCAAAGGGCTATTGAGGGAGTTAACCTTCAGAGAAGGTTCAGGTTAACAGAACTGATGTGCTTCAAAAGACGTAAGGTTTACCAAAAACTAGCAGACATCAGGAAAACAGGAAATTAATTTTCCCACTTATTTTTCCTTGCAGCAAAAACAAAGGAAGTAATAGCGCTCAAGAGGTACTATCTGTTAATAACAGCTCACTGACACCAGAAGACATTGATGCTTGCAATAAGACATCATGAGATCATTACTGTTACACCCATTCATTACTGACTTTTGCCTGGAAGAGTGCTATTTTTCCTCTCTGGCACAGAACTCCTCTCCCGAGATGTTCTGGTGAAGCACCAATAGAACCCTCAGGCATGCAGGAGCCAAGCCCTCCCTCAGCCACTACCAGCACTGCCTTACCAGCTGCGTTGCTGTGCGAAAGGCACGGATGATGATTTGAGGGTGAAGGCCTTCCTCCACATAGGGCTTCACTTGTTTCAGGAACTCAGCAGCAAGCAGAGTTACAGATGTGGTCCCATCACCAACCTGCACGGACAAGAAATGCTCCGTGTCATCCACAAACTGCAGAGTCACTGTAATAGCAGCCTCACGCAAGGGCTTCCAGAAGAAATCAGATTTCATAAATTTCTCTGCTCATGGATTTGCTGCCGGATGCATTAGTGATTAAGAAGGGCTGGGTGCAGACTACATCCTGTTTGAGGGTGGTCTTATTTTCCAGTTGCCTTCATTCATGAAATGTGAACTTTGTATATTTGAAATTTCCAAATTCCCCATCAGATCTGGCTAAAACAGTGTTAAGAGATTTGAAAGTGACCACAAACAAGGTGGCATCAATAAAGAAACCAGAGTAAATGCCAGCAGTCAGCAAGCACTTCCCACCTGCTAACACAGAGTCCACACAACCACCAACAGGAGCAAGTCTGCTGCTGTGTATTATGCTTCAGAGTGCAGCCAGGTATCCCTCAAGCCTCTGCATCTTGAGATTTCGCGATGTCCACTAATGTCTTTGCAGCTGGATGGACAACATCCAGAAGCTTCAGGATGGTGGCACCATCATTAGAGATCGTGGCTTTGCCTAGAACCGATACAGAAAAGGAATTAAAGCTTGACTGCCATGAGTAAAGCCCTAGTCTCTCTGAACAGGCATTCCAAGACCCAAGGAAGCTTTTCAGACCTCAGAGAGGCATTAACGTAACAGTAACTCCAGACCAGCCAGTTCACCTCTCAGGTTAAATGTGGTCCCAACCCAGTATTATGCTACAGTGCTCCCTCCATCAAGCCCTGGTTCTGCACCATTGTGAATTTTGTCATATCTAAAGAACCACAGGCTCTCATTCCAAATTTCCACTTAAAAGTCATTTTTCTCCAGGCAAAGTGCTGTTTTTTTTTTCTCCTGTGTGATCCGAGATGTGACTACCATTGTATTACTACACCCCTACACCTACATACACAGTTATAAATTGGCTGAAAGGTGAAGGGGTCACCACCACAGAGAGGGGGAGCCTAGAACAGCTGTTTCAGAGAGGGTATCTCAGCAGGTGCCTCCATTCCATATCAAGAGCACCTTTTTAGTTCAACTTTGGAGCAGATTAAGTCAAGTTAGCCTGACTATAAAACAACTTCACGCTAATAAATGGAGGCTTTAAATACATTTCCTTCTCACTTCTCAATAGCATCCCCAGACAAAAAAATATTCTAGTCTGACTCACATGAAGAAAAAGGAGTAGAAACCAACTATATTAGTTATTAGGTAAATCTAAACCCAAATTAATAAAAGTTATTACAGTTCCTAGTTGCAAAAACAAAGACAATCCTAAAACCCTCAACCCCACCCTTCACCAGTACCACAAATTACCCAGTAACAATAACTTAAAAAAAAAAAAAAAAGAACAGTACATTAGTTTCATGACTTCAAACAAGTGTTTTCAGAGGGGGATGGGTCTCATCCCTAAATCACATGCCAAAAAAAAAAATTAACCCAAAAACCTCCACTGACCTTACAGTCAGCCACAGTAAGTGCTGAGTAGCTCCATGCTTTTGTATTATGAGTCTCATTTTAAAAAATAAGTAGAGATGGTCAGAGATACCCGAAGACCAGGTTAAAGACACACTGTTTCTCCTCTGGTGCAGATCTTCTCATATCTGTTCCCACTAACCCCAGATCTACCTAATCTCACAACTACAGCTGCCTTAACTCAGGGTAGTAAGCAGCAAACAGGTTGTTCCTCAGGCAGGTCTGACAACTATCTTCTCTTCCAAGAATGGAGGCCAGTCAAGGCTCTAAAGTGAACACTGTCACAGACACTGAATCCCTACCATGAAAGCTGAGGTAAGAATGGGGTATGGATATATGCAAATGCTGGTTTTAATTGATATGAAGACATGAGTATAAAATCTGCACACTGCCAGTGTGCACTGCACTTGGAGATTATTTCCAAATGACTTTTCTACATGGCTGCAGAAGGCCACTGCCCAGTGCTTACCCCGGTCATCCACAATGAGCTTGTCCATGCCCCGAGGTCCCAGGGTAGTGCGCACAGCTTCTGCAATAACCTGGCAGGCATTGATGTTGCTGACAAGCTGGGGAATCCCCTGCGAGGTGTCCGTCCCCTCCTTCAGCAGGATAACTGGTGTTGGCTGAAGAGAGAACCCACAGCAGAGACATTACTCCAGTCCCAATAGTCTGCAGACAACCTGTAGCTAACTCTTCGCGCAGTCCAGCAAACAACCGTCACACAAAAACACCAAGACTAAGATCCATAGCTTCTTTAACAGCCTTCTGCCTTCACAGAGCCCAGCTGCTTTCCATCTCCCACTGCTCCCAATGTAACTAGAATTCACCCAGTTGTCTCCAGTATCCACTCTAGGACCGTACTGTAAATGTCCTCAAAATAAGTGGGTTTCTGCCCATGCAGTGTAGCTCAGCAAAGTTCTGATGCTAGACTGGAGAAGACAGTACATGCAGTAATTACTGAGACAGCAAGGAACTGCAAGAGAGCTGCGATCAAATCAGTGATTTTTATTATTTTTTTTTTATTATTATTATTATTATAGCACCATCGAGATTATCAGCAGAACAAGCACAACAGCCTTTTGCCTATCACAGCTCAAATCAGAGTCCAAGCTGCCCCAAGGATGGCAACTGCTGAAAGATGCTTCCACACAGAGAATGTGGTACATAAACACAATTTAAGTGATCACCCCTGCCTAACAGCAAGTTGTGCTGAAGATAGCTTAGAGGCTATTAGAGGCCACAAGGGCTTCTCACTGCTCTGAGAGTGCTTCTTTTCAGAAAGCAAACGTGCCTTACAGGCAAAACTCAAACAAAGTCCAAACACAGCCAAAGTTTGTGAAGCATGCAGTTTTATTCAGCCACCTGCGGGCAAAGAGCAAAATTATACAACTGCTGCACTTAAGAGTGACAAGGTTAAAGCTGAGGCTATGATACTAAAGTAGGAGACTGAGTTTCACAGTCAGGCCTCTCTAAGTCCTGCAAAGATCTCGTGAAAGAAATTTACCGAGATCTTCCACACCCACCACGACAGAGACCTTAACGGGAAAGAAACCCTTGCATCCCTGAGAAAATCACGGTAAAGGCAAAAAAGCACCTGTGCCGCAGCCTGCCTGCTCCCGAGCAACAACAATGGGCCGCAAAGCTGGGGAGCGCCGAAGAGGACCCGCAGCCGGGGGGTCCGGCTGAGGGGGACACAGACATGGGGCTGGGAGCAACACGCACCGA